>WUAM01000281.1:5261780-5273434 GCA_024336885.1 Actenoides hombroni
GGTTGGTCTGAAAGAACATATTCATGGGAGGCAAAGTGTGGCCCAGGAATAGAAGAGAGTGTGCAGCTGCATGGTTGTGCAACATCCTCCTAGACATTAATATGAAGTGATGCGTCTTTCCCTGGGAGAAAGTCTAACACAATGCAATGTTCCCGTCCTATTAACTGACATTACATAGTATTAGACTTTCATACAGTGATGTTCACTGGTCTGGCATCAGCAAACATTGTCTCAAATGAACATCAATATAAATCATATATACAGTAAGAAGAATATCTGAAATGGTATGTTTTGCCCTCTTTACACTAGATTTCTAACATTACTCATTTCATGTTTCCTGTTTAAGTATATTATGTCATATTCCACATGAACAAGGAAGCTAAAATCAATAGCAGAATCTTCTTCTATACTCCATAAATACATTTTAGTGGATTTTTTTCTCTGCCTCATAGAAGAAAAAAGAAAATGCTTATTGTTATCCTAACTTCACTTAGAATATTGCTTGCAGAGTCCAAAATAATAACATAGAATCACACAATTATAGAATGCTAGGGATTGGTAAGGACCTCTGGAGATCATTGAGTCCAGTGAAGGAACACCTAGGTCAGGCCACATAGGAACAGATCCAGGCAGGTCTTGAAAGTCTCCAGAGAAAGAGAGTCCACAACCTCTCTGGGCAGCCTGTTCCAGTCTCCCTCACTCTCACAGTGAAGAAGTTTTTCCCCATGTTGAGGTGGAACTTCCTGTTTCACCTTACTACCATTATCTCTCATCCTATCACAGGGCACAACTGAAAAGACACTGACCCCTTCTACTTGACACCCACCCCTCAGATATTTATAGACATTAATAAGATCTCCTCTCAGCCTTCTCCAGGCTAAACAGTCCCAGGCCTCTCAGCCTTTCTTCATAGAAGGGATGTTCCAGCTCCAGTCCTGTAGCTCTCCAATGAACTCTCTCCAGTAGGTCCCTGACCCTCTTCAACTGGGGAGTCCAAAAATGGATACAGTATTGCAGATGTGGTCTCACTAATGAAAAGTAGAGGGGGAGGAGACCCTCCCTTGACCTGCAGGACACACAAAATATTATGTCGCTTATTCTATGACTTGCAAACTTGTATCGCATCCTTTCTAGTTGAATTTGTCACAATCTTATGGTAAAAGAAGGTATATCAGATGAGGGATTCAGCCCTGAGGCAGCAGAGACAGGTAGTATAAAAGTAAGTGGTCTAATATGCTTTAGTTCATCTAGTGGAGACCTGGGACAAGAACATTGAAACAACAATAACTATCTTTTAACTGTTCCATCTCTGCAGGGATCATGAAACCTAAACTGCCTAAACTCATTGTATGAATGCCCTGATTTCAGACTTGTATATGTATTCCTTATAAGAGGAGACATTTAATAAGGCAACTACAAAGTGAATATGAAGTCACATTTTTCCCTCCTCCTACCCTTGTGGATGGAACTCCCTCATGTTTTGACTGCATGCCAGTGAAGTGGATGGTGTCCAAGGCATATATCTGTATTCTCCAGCATACTCTAAATGTTGCCCTAAGCCATATATCCCTTTTTTTCCTTCATTCCTGATATTGCTGGTATAAGACTCTGAGCTGTAACAACAACCACAGGACTCTGCACATAACTGCACAGGACTCTACCACATAAGTGGTAGACACTCAGTCCATCTAAACACTAAGACCGCACTTACTTTTCTAGGCTTCATTCTTTCACTGTTTGCATCCAGAAGCAAATGACTTTTTTGCTTCTGGAAGGATCCAGTGGAGAGACTCTCCAACAGACAAAGACCTCACAGGAGTCCTTTGCCCTGAGGCAAATGCTGCTGGCAAAATCTGTATATAGGCACACGGGAAGGCTCTGTATACATATGCATACTTCCTTTGTGTAGGTCACAGTGTTACAGCTTTGACATGCAAACAAAGTCAGTATAGATGGAATATGAGAGGATGTTTGACATACAGGTTGACATCTATATGGAGCCATAACTGATTTGTTCAAATTCCTTGACTCTATAGCTGGAGATAGTGATGTCCCTTTAACCATACCTTTTGTGGGTTAGTAACAGTCGATGTCTGTTGCTGCAGTTTTGTTTCCTGATTGTGTATTTTTTCCTTACAGGATTTTTTTTTTTTAACACACCCTTCTCCCAGCAGTCAATTGACATGTTGTTGGATTTAGCTTCAGAGTCTGTCAAAAGAAAAATTGCTGGACTGAATATGTACTTGTTTCAAATATACTAATTTTGTCACTGAAGGTAAAATTAGCTATTGTAGCTAAGACATTAGTCAAGACTTTGACTTTGCATCTAGCTTTTTATTTGGATTAGGGTCACAGGCTTATCATAAAAACAAGTCTACTGAAGTGTGAATTTGAAGACATAAGAAACTGACACCTGTTTGTGTTACAATCCTCCAAGGCTCCCCATTCTCTCACTCTGTGAAGCCTTTCCAGTCCAGCAACTTCGAAGAGCATTTAGAAATGTATTCTTCCTCAATAAGTGCTTCTGTTTACAGTACAGCTTTCAAGAACTGACAGGTATGTCTTAGTGCACTAATTTATTTATCCCATTCACATGCAAAGCTGCACACAGCTTCTTGGTGCTGTCTCAGGTTGAGAACTGAAAGTACACTATAGCCAGTTAGTTACTGAATTTTGGCATGGAGCCATCCATGTCAACTCAGCTTATGATCAGGGTCTCCAAGTAACTTTCTAGGTGCAAAATATGGCCTTAGTAATTTGTACACTCTTGTTCCAAAAGCAGTAATCAGACTGGCATTTAGTAAACCCTATTTCTTGCAAAAGGAAATTTCAGAACACACCCTCAAAACAGGTTTTTTGATAAAAAAAAGCAAGATGATTCCCTGGTGCTTGAAGTTTGTGAACCCCATAGGTAATTTTAAAAAATATTTCCAAAATTAGCCAAGATAACAAGTTTTCTAAGAAATGTTATAGAAGGTGAATTTAAAATACTTGGGTTTTTTTATATCATCACAAACCACAAAACAATATCATTCTTTCCATTAAAAACAGAGGAAGTAAAACAGTTCCTTTCCTATTCTTAAAATCATGAGACAGAAGTTAACTTCTTCTTTCAGGGTCTTAGGTGCAATCTTCTCATCTTTTCTTATAGACTGACTCTGTCATTAATTATCTCCATTTCTCTTTCACTTATGTGTTCACAGCTCTGCCTGATGTTTATTCTGTCAACCTCTGTGTTAGTAATAAAAGCCTCAAAACTATTAGTAATTTGTTTGATACATAGGCATAGAAATTTCAGAAAATGTTGACCATGTGTTAGGGCTCCCATTCCAGAGATTTCATTCTGTTCCTCAAAAACAAGGAAATCCCAAACAACTACTGATAAATATCCTCAGGAAGATTTCATACAGAACACCCGTAGCTAAAGTGAAATTCAGTCAGGATATAGCAATTTAAAATGCTTTATTCCTTCTTGTCCACAATAGTTCATGAACACACTTCCTCTCTAAAGGATAATATTAAAAGGAGCTTAAAAACTCTTCAAAAATCCAGTGACACCCCCTCCCAAGACACAAAGCAATGCTCATGGAAATTAAAACTTCTTATTTTACCACCCTATCTTTCCCTGCCCCATTTCACCCACTAAAGACAAGTGAAATGAAACAGTAGACAGAAAGAACAAGAAACACAGTGCGGAGAACAAAGAAAAGCAAACATAAAAACATCAGAAGGAAGAGCTATTCAAAAAATAACACACCTCTCCTGAAATACCTTTATCCAATTATTTCCAACCAGTACATTTGGAGTATATTGATTTTTATTTCATGTTTTAGAAATGGTTTTGTGCTGTAACTGCTGTGATTACTGTAACAATGCACAAGTTGTTATTTTCTTTTACTAATCACAGTTTCAGCTATATTATATCCAATAACTAGGAAACCATCTTCAGCGGAATCTGGAGCTGCAATATGTCTTTATAAGCAAAATGACAGTGTGCCACTTAAACAAGAGAATGGAGGAAGGTCTGCAATGGACTCTGTAGTAGTGTAGTGAGGTAATGTGTTATGATAACTAAACCTGCACACATATTTTAAATAGGATTGGTGACCAATCAAGAAAATCTGCTAAACCTATTTCCCTTCCCACTACCCCTATATAACTGAAAATCTGAAAAATAATTGTAAAATTTGTTACCAACATGAAATGTTTTCTTCAGTGTAGAACAAAACATAGTGGCTTTTTTTTCTGAGGAACTGGAAATAGAGGACATATAGTACAGAGTATTTCTTGTGTGTCTTTTTTTTTTTTAAATGGTCAGCTTATACACAATAATTCATCTTGTCAAACATAGGCAAGTTTGTTCACTTGCTGCAGTAGATGCAACATGAACACAATGTCCCAGTGAGACTGATGTTTGGGGCCCATAACTCAGGAGTAGGATGTTGTTTTTTTCTAAAGAAAGGGGGACCATTGATTGCTTCTGTGGCCATTCATAGGCTCCATGAAATCAAATACTAATATTTCAGAATAACTAAGATTACTAAGTTTTTAGTCCCCAGTTTTGTAACTTCCTGGTTTTCTTTAAACCCCTCTATATGTTTTCAGCTGTCATTTCTCTTCCTTTTCTGCTTTCTCTGCTCTTTTTCAGTGGTAAGTTAGATATTGAGCAGAAAAAACATTTTACTGCTAGCAAGCAGCTTTGTAGAGATTCTGGGGCCAAACTTCCAAATATCTTTTCATCTCCTTCTTGACATATATTGTTCCATGCACCCTTGCCTGAGAGATACTGTGTAAAAGTAAACCACAGTGTAAGTCATAAGACCACAAGACATTTACAGAGGAGCAGTACTACCCCCTAGCACACAATTCCCTCCTTTGTTTTCCAAAGGCAATCAATCATGTGTCAGTGAAAAACCTCCCACATCTGCTGATTTTTATCCTTTGCAGAATATATTAGATAAATCTCCTCCTTTGACAGCCAAAGGGAAATCTCAGGCTGAAATGTTGTCCCCAACTGAAACACAAATTTGTCATACCCTTTTAATCCTATAATGCTTATCTCCTTTACCACCTTTGGGGCATACAGACTTTCACTATCATCAAAGTCCCAAGCCCTCTCTCCTCCATTTCCCCATTATAATCCTATAAATAAACATTTGAAGAACAAAAAGGACTAGTTTCTTCTGTATGAGTGCGGGAAGGGGTTCCTGTGTGATATTTGAAAGGACACCACTAAGCTAATCACTTGCCTTGCAGATGTGTGCCCATCTTTTTGGGCTTGCCAGAACTTTCTTTCATTTGTGTGCTTTCATTTTGTGTCAGATTAGCCCAATGAAGTGACTTGACAGCCAGATTCAGATCCAAAATGGGCTTGTTTCATAGCCGGCAAGCTCAAATTATTTCCAAGCTTTTTCATATGTCAACTGCTGTAAACATGCATGCAGATAACAGCAAATATCAGAGGTTTGACTGAGCTGGCATTGCAGCTCTCATCACTGCTTCTTGAAATGTTTGAAGATATCTTAATAACATAACAATTTTTTTTTTCCCCTAAAAAGTTGGTTTAATGCCTTGCAGAGTGTTAAAAAAAATCAAAAGGAAAAGACTTTCCTCCATGATCTTTCATATGAAGCTGCTTTAAAGATGAAGTGCAGATGGAGGATATTTAACAAATGTGAATCATAGGAAATGTATGTTTCAAAACTTTTCTGTACACTTGATTTTTCTCATAGGTTTCCTCCAAAATTGTGGTTCAGATTTAGTCATTAAGGTTTTCCAACCTTAACGATCCTGTGACTCTATGATTCTATTTCTTTCCTGCAAACCTAAGAGTTTGACAATTATTTACCACTGAAGAAAATCATGTTAGTCAGACCAAAAAGAACTTCTTCATACCCATTTTTCATTGGCTGACTGGAAAGAAACTAGACGTGGTATTATGTCTGCATTCAGCACTTTTATACAGAAACCTGAAAGGACATTCAGACAAGGTCAGTGATCTACTAAGTATAATGCATACATTTCCAAGGGAAGTATTGAAGATGGGAAAGATTTTGGTCTTCCTGAGTTAATTTCAATGATTTTCAAATTGTCAAAATATAAGGCATTACATATTTTTACTAGAAAATTCTGAACCGAAGTGCTGTATACTTTTTTTGTTCAAAATCTTTAGCACCCCGTCAAAGACTGAAGTATTAGCAAACGCCAGAAACAATGTCACAGTAAACCCTCGCATGATTAAGAGTGCCTTGGCTGCAATGTCAGTTCAAATTAATGTATAAACAGGATGATGGGGCAAGATGTAAATTGGTGTCTAATTTCTGAAATATTTATAATACTCAAGGAGGTAAAATCTATTTCAAATAAAGGTGGTACTTCATTCTGAATAGTCAAGGGTTATAATAAATTTTGTGTTCCTAGACAGAAGTGGAATGTATATATAGTAAATCTGAATTTGTATTCTTTTTTAAAACACTTCTGTCTTCAGCACTTATCTCTATTTGAATGATATTAAATTGGAATCTGGTATGTGTGTGGTTCTTCCTTTATTTTGAAGGGAAATGATTGAGAGAGGTTTTGAAAAGGTTGTACGTTTTTAAGAAAGTAAAGTCTACAAATGGGTGCAATTTTAGAATTCTTGCAAACACAAGACTAGAGATAGAAAAGATCATTAGGCTTAGGAATTTTTCATTTCCAAATTGCATTAACATAAATTTCTACCTTGGCATTATGAAATGCTGTCATCTGAAGAAGTTAAAATGTATAAGGTGGAAAAAGTTAGTACCATGAGCTTTTGTAGTTATCCTTAGTTAGCCTTGTGCATTTCTAATTTCCAGTTCACTTTGATGGAAATGAACAGCATCACAACAGACTCAAACTACATCCATCCAAAGCCAGAGAGATGACAGACTATATTAGTGTCAATAGGACACCTTCATGGTTCAGTGTAGGTGTTGTGACAGCACTGAAGTCCAAATATTTCTGAGAAATTATATAAATTCCCCTCTTGAGAGGTAGTTTTGCAATGTCTTGAGTGTAAATCCACAGGGACTGTATTATAGCTTTCATGTTTGTATTTCACTAAGCCTAGAAAGGCTTGTAACATCAGATTCACAATAAAGTATCTTCTGAGTTGTTTTTTTGGTAAGATTTTGTTGTTCTCAAATAGATTAAAATCAAAGCTGAGGCTTCAGCACTAGCTGAAGAAAAATGACTGAAGATTCAAAGTCAGAAACTGTAGGCAACTTCACTGCAAAGTAAATCCATCATGGTTCTTAGGGCATTCCATGGAGAGAGTTCATGTCTGCTGAAAAACTCAGCTCATGTCTGCTGAATCAGCCTCCTGGGATTGCGTACCACTGTGGTCTCTGCAATAACAGACAAAAGAAGGTGTTTCCCATTAACATTAATTTTCATGCACATTTCTGGTTACATGATTAACATTTACAAAACTTTAATAGCATTTAAACAGGTAGTTAAGCTTTAACATATTCAAATCCTTCCTTTGGTAAGTAAGCTTCCCAGAAGAGCCAGGTAGATGTCATGCTTAGGGACATGGTTTGGTGGCTTTTGATATGGCTAGGAATAAGTTTGAATTTGATGATCTTGAAGGTCTCTTCCAGATGAAACAATTCTATGATTCTATGATTCTATGATTCTATGATTTTATGATTCTGTGATTCTATGATTCTATGATTCTATGAAGTGGGGCCAAGGGCAGATGGAGAACGTGCACTCTGGGGTCATTTGGAAGAAGTTCAGTTTTAATTTTAACAGTGCAGCACATCATAATTTTGTGGTAAAGGAAAGGCTGGACTTGTGTGTTCAAGGGAAGGAGATACAGATAGAGAAAACAGAAGAATAGCATTAAGCAGATGGGTGTACCATTACTCAATATTTTTCTCACCAAAATTAGTATTTAAGAGAAATTGCTTAAACAACCTAGACCTATATATTATATCTTTTGAAATGTTTCATTTGAGTATGGATTTGATTTCTTTAATGAGGCTATTTCCAAAATTCTATTTATTTTTTTTTTAATTGAGTAAAAGTGCAATTTTTTAATTTGATACTCAGCAAGAACATTCTAAGAAGAACTGACCTTGTTCTTTTGGTCTGTGGAGAGATTTATTTTTTTTTCCCTTGCAGTAAACTAAGAAGCTGTGACATAGAGACACATAGTGAGCACACATAGTCAGGAACAAAGTACATTCTTTAGTCATTCCTCTGCCTTAGCCACATCTTGTAAAGATTTATAAGAAAATTAAGCTTCTGTCAAAAAACTAAGCATTTATTGATACATCTATACAGTTAAGCTGAATTTGTATTCTTGTCCTAATCACCTCTGTCTTCAGAACCTATTTCCATTTGAACGACATTAAATTAGAATGCAGTATCTCAGTCCTGACAGAACCTTGGTAGATGGTTAATTTATCCTCTCCAAGGTCAGAAAGACCAAGTGGGTCTTTGAAAAGATTTGTGGAAGTCAAGTAATTCCTACCATTTGAACTGCATGTTAAAGACAGAAAGGTAATGTCAACAGGCCTGATTTTTCAGAGTTTGTACTGTTGTGGTCTTAATTCATTTTGTACGTCTTAAGCTACCTGTGTCCTAATTTATAGTAGCATTACCTTGACATAGACGAGTTGACCATCTATTACTGATTTTGTCTACTGTAAGCTTCCAAACGCCCTCTCAGAAATTATCATTTGCAAGTGTTTCTTCATTAGTTTGCTCTCCAGCAATTCCAGTGAAAGTCTAGTCTGGAAAAGCATGAGTGTGACTCTTCCCTTCTTGCAAGAAATTAATATTGCAGAGATCTCATGTTTGCAGTGTTGACAGACTATCCTTTCTAGCAGTAATACAAAGGGCCTATTATTGCCTCCCTAAGTAACACATAATGTTATGCTATTTCTTACTTTAGTATGCTTGTGAATTTTTTGTTCATTTTCAAGGTTATTAATTCTCATTACTGCTGCAATAACAATCTTTTGTATGTGTTGCATTTCTATACTCAAAAAAGAGTAATAATATCTTAAATTAACCAACAACAATCTAGCCCAAAGCTTAGAATCCAGGATATGTGAAAGTAAGCCAGTAGAGTCCTGCTTCACACACAGTGCCTTGTTCACCACAGGCGAAGGGAATAAGAATAATACAGTGGGATTTACTCTTTCCAGAATGTGCTTTTGAGTAAAGTAATGTTGCAGATTGAAAAGAGGGAGAACAGTTTTAATTGTTCAGTTCATTTCAATGGTTTATTCAAAACAAATTGACAACTTCATTAACTAAAACCAGAAGAATTTGTCCCTGTATGAAGACACACTGCATGAGGACACACTCCAAATCCAAGGTCAGACAGTCTCTTGAAGTTATATCATGTAATAATTACCAGTTCCACGCGCATCAGCACATCTTTCCTCAAAAGAATACAAAGAGTGTTATTTGTATTCTTTGGTCTTATTTATGACAGTTTATATGCTGAATCTGAAAAAGACTCTACATCTTAAGCTTAATGTGTGGAATAAAACACTATTCTATGTCTAATCACCAGATGGGACTTTAAAACCATGATAAGCATTAATTTCTAGTACTCTGTAGCTTAATTAAGGTATTTAAAAAATTTATTTTATGTAAATCAAATATTAAAAATCATGTTACATCTAGCTGTGTTGTAATAGGCATTATAAAATTTTAAGATGAAAACTGGAGCTTCAGATTAAATTCTGACTGTCAACAGTCAGACTTGTCTCTATCCTTCTCCAGAATATGAGCAATTACAAAGAGGTATCATTCTACCTTAATCAGCATTTGTTGGGAAGTTACTTTTCAGCTTTGCTTTGAGAAGAACACCTCCAAATGGTTCATATGAACCATCACAACTGCTCTGAACTTTGTGTGTTTATTTATATAAACACAAGTTAATTTGTTCACTGAAAGGACTGGCTGAAAACCAGCTTTAGGTTTGAGTCAGGCATTCACATGAAAGAATCCGTTTCTCTTTTTTTTGTATTAGAGGTCCTTCACTGTATCTTCAGAAGTAAAGAATCTCACATATGAATAAGAGAATTAGGACTGATCCACAATAGCAGTAACATGAAAAGCAAGCTCAGTGTAATCTATTTTAAGGCTGAGAAATGTACTGAGATTTACCTTGCAGAAATGACGTTTATGTTCATCTCTCAACTTCTTCCCCTTTCTCCCATACCCTGACCCTAATTCACACACAGATATACCATCAAAAATTATAGAAAGTTTTAAAGTATGTTGGCATACATTCCCCAAGGAACTGTCTGTACAAAGAACGTCATGTGTAGTGCAGAGTTTGTCTTTCATTCCAGAGTAACACAGCTAAAGCTATATAGTTTTTATTCTCACTGAGATGCAAAATCATTCATACAGTAAATATAAAAATGATGAAAAAAAGCAGCCGAACTTGTGGAAGCTTTATCTAAATACAATTGAATAAGGAAAGTTTGCCCAAAATCTGGCCTATGGAAGACAGATGGATAAAAATGTCTTAGACTTCCCCCTGCTCTTTCTATAGACTGCCAGTGAAAAATTACCTTTGAAGTTTCATATTTATGGTTAGAGGTCAAGATTAACAGATTTCATTTTGTTTTCTGATAGAGACATGTGTTGTTCTATGCGTTCAACAGAAGTTTGGTAATATCTCAAAGCAAATAAAAACAAAGGTGGCATTCTTCAGCTACATGAATGATTCAAAGGTAGCTAAATTCAAGCATTCCTTAGTAATAGCAGAAACTGGCGGAACTGCAGAAACACTTCTGCTGTGGAGAGCAAGATTTCGCTATTAATTGCACTCTGGTCATCTTGTTTTAGATAAATTACTGGAAAGCTAGGCTGGAATTTAATAAATGGAGTCACAAATTTCATCTTCATGTGCTTATCACCCGCATAATCAGTGACAACTGGGTTTGGTCTGCAGGATTTCACCCACAGAAAAATACAGATCCAGAGCATAAAGATTTAGGGAAATCCAAAATACAAACCAAATAAGACATCAGCATCAACCCTGCACAGGACTCTCTGAAAAGTCATCTTAGAGCACAGCTGCAGTGACACAAGCTATTCATAACCCTCATTGTATGTGGTGCAATTGTCAAGGGAATATAATGATGAATCATACAATCATCTAAGTCATAGCAAAGTAGTAAAGCAATGTAAAATCACCTTTTTCTTTGTCTTCCCCAGGGGCTGTCTCTTCCCTGCAAACTATCTTTTTGAATCCCTACTGCCTGCAGGAGTGCTGACATGAATGCTTACAACTGTGTACAAATTGGTAGGAATGGCTCATGCTCTTTAAAGCTTCCAGATTTTGCAATTTGACTCATATACTTTGATAATTTTAAAAAAATCTTCATTATTTCTAGTTTATTCCTTTCTGAGCTATGATACCTATATAAAGTAACTGGAGCATAAAGTCATGGAATCATAGAATGCTGTGTGTTGCAAAGGACCTTTAAAGGTCATCTAGTCCAAACCCCCTGCCCTTAGCAAGGACAACTGCAACTAGAGCAGGTTGCTCTGAGCCCTGGCCAACCTAACCTGGAATGGCTCCAGGGGTGGGACTTCTACCACTTCTCTGGACAACCTCTTCCAGTGTCTCATCATCCTCATTATAAACAATTTCT
>WUAM01000281.1:5401707-5413146 GCA_024336885.1 Actenoides hombroni
TGCTGGTGGATGAGAAGCTCAGCATGAGCCATCAGCATGCTCTTGAAGCCCAGAAAGCAAATTGTATCCTGGGCTGCCAAAAAGTTGTTCAGGAACTCTGCCTTCTCCTCATCTGTTGTTACTAACTCACCATTGCTGTTGCTCAGGGAGGATATTAGGCCTTCTTTAACCTTCCTTTTCTCTTCATTCCAATGTTGCTATCAGGCAGAAGGACAGTAGAGAAAATAACCTGTGCTCCAGATTCCTTCACCAACTGTCCCAAGGCCCTGAAATCTTCCTTATTTGTTCTTAGGCTGCGTGTTGCTGCATCTTCTCCCCCAGCCTGGAAAAGAGTAGTGGGTAGTAATCCGAGGACCTCACTAGGCTAGGAAGTTTCCTAGTGTTGTCCTTAACCTGGGGTCCAGGGAGACAGCAGACCTCCCTGTAAGGCAGGTCTACACGGCATGTAGGACCCTCTGTTGTCTTTAGAACAGTCATCTACAATAATAACCCTTCCATTTGATCTGTTGGAGCTATTCATGCCCTCCTAAGAGGAAAATATCCAAAAGGACACAGCCCAGACAAGCAGAAACTTAACATTCCCCAGGCAGATTATTTTATTATGGGAATACAATAGGAAAGGCAGGACAGTTAGTCATCTGCAATAATAATCTGATGTATCCAAAAAATTACAAGGCATTCAGTACCCTGTACAGGATCTCTTTCCCAAGACCTGTCACAAAATTAGGGCCCTAGACACTGTTATTATTTAGAACTGCCAGGGAAAAGAATCACCCAACAAAATGTTGATAAATATTTATTTTTCAGTAGTAATTGTCACATCAAATAAGTCTGATGCATTAAAACACAGCTTTTTAGACACTAGGCACCTACATTACTGTCAGTTTTCCTGGCAAATATACACGCCTTATTAATGTTACATTTAAGCATAATTCATAGTATAGTATTAGGTCACAGTTTTCCTGAACTGCATTGCATATAAAGAGCTATCATTAAAGAATACTTTTAGATTTACACTTTCTTTTGCTCTGAAGATAAATCCTATAGACAAGCCTATCATTTTCCAATTTTTCCGGGGTCAAAGTAAGAATTATTCATATGTCAATCATTTCATCTTGGGCCTTATAACACAACAACATACTATCCAACATGACATCAGAGTTGATGGAAGGGAAAGTATCATGCTATATTGACATTATAATTTCAAACATTCCTTCCTCCCAGCAAAGTGGCATAAAATGATTTACTTTCCATTCGCCTGTAAAAAAGAAATTGACTTTTGAGGTACAGTACTAACAGACAATAAATCTTTCTAGGTGTATGTCAATTTGAATGTTTCAAAAATAGCAATCCTTGTTGGTTTATTTATGCAAAAATTTCCCTGAGTGTTAGCTAAGAATGGAACATTCTGGTAAATATTTCAATTTGGTTGAATAACAAAAAAGTATTTCTTTTCTCTACACCCTGCTGTGGTTTAGACCCAGCTGGGAGGTGAGCACCACGTGGCCACTTGGTCACAAACACACACACACACACACATACATCCTGGTGGGATGGGAATGGGAATGAGAATAGGGAGAAAAGGGCAAAACCCCATGAGCTGAGGTACAGAGAATTTAATAGAACAACACAAAAGGAGAAGAAACAACAGTAATAACAATAGTAGTAATGAAACAATATATGATGTGAGTAATATAGAGCTTACCAACTACCTAGAGTTGCCCAATGAGCCAATGGAATCCAAGAGCCCTGCCCAGGCCACCCCGCCCCTCGCCCTTATATAGTGGGCATGATGTCGTATGGTATCAAATATCCCTTTGGCTGGTTCAGTTTTCTATCCTGGATGTGGCTCCCTCCCAGCCTCTGGTGAAAATAAACCTTACCCTAGCTGAATCCAGGACACACATAAACATTTTCAGAATCTAAAGCAAATTTCTGGTAGCATTTTCAGGAGCCTCAGTTCAGCTCTGTATAACAGAATAGCAGAAAGCAAATGGTTGGAATTCAGGAAGGAACATCACAGTTATTAAACTGATTTATCAGGAGTTATTAAAACATCATTATATACACACAGCTTTGAGAAAGGCAGGAATCAAACAAAGGGAGGAATCAAACCTTCTGATTTTATGACTTCTCCAGGGTGATGTATTCAAATATAATGAATATGAAGAAAGTGATAAAAGGGAAATTATACAGTACATTACAGAGAAAATTTCATCAGACCAAAATGTACATGGAATTGTCTGTCAGAAATTAAGTATCAGCTGAATTATTTACTATTGAACAAATATTTAGGACTGTAGACTTGGAGCTATTTAGGACCAAACTAAATGTTTAAAATTAGAATGTGCAGAGCAGAGGATGAAAAGTTTTTTCTATAGTTCCTGTGTAGCTCTGAAATTTCTCTCTTCTCAGCCTGTGTTTCTGATGATTTTCATCTCATGTTGCTAAATACTTTTCATTTCAGGCTTTTGAAAATAAGGATTTGAAGAATGGGTAAATCATGAAAGGGAGAAACAAATATAAAGGTTTTTTTCAGCCGGCTGAATTTTGCTTCCAGATTGGGTTTTACTGTCAATTTCTAGTTCTCTTTGAGATATTAATTTTATTATATTTTTAAATTAGGAGAGAGGCACTGAGAATAAAAGTTCTCAAGGTAAAATCATGCAAAATTAAATTCAGAGAGACTTTGTTTTTAACTTCAGTAGAACCATAATTTTCTCCTGAAACTCCTGATAATACATGTATGAAAATGGAAATGTTAAACAGTAAGGTGTAATCCTATACTACTAGTGAAACAAACTAAGTTTCCTCAGGATAACAAGAATTTACATAAAACATCTTGATAAACACTTGATTAGAAAACCTGTAGGTTTTTTTCTTCCTTTAATAATGCATTTAACTCACTGTCATTATGATTATATATTACCCAGGTCTCAGCTAAGATACTTGGTTGAAATGATTCTCAGTTGAATTATTCTACAAGCAGTTGAGAGCCTTACGGCACAGGGAAACATTAAGTTTTCTTTTATCAGCAGTGTAAGATATTCAACACAATGTCAAATTACCTACCCAACCAAGCACGATATCCTTTATCCAACAGCAGTCAGGAATTGACATTTAGGATAAGGGGAAAAATTCATGCCAGACAACCTACCATAATTCTTTCCTGTAAGGGACAAAATTTCCTAACAGCTCTTAAGAAAATTAACTTATGTTTCTGAGTCATGAGATGGGAGTATTGCCTATCTCAGGCTCCAATCCAGAAAAGCTCTTAAGCTTGAGCTTAACTCCTACCGTGCTCTTAAGTGATTTGTTGGATTGTGGCCCTAAAAGACATAACTACAAATCTAAGTCATCTGATAAAAATAGTGCTTCTAGTTGCTCTATTAGTCAATGATTTCTATTTTTGTGATGGGTACAACAAGAAATTTCTGTCAGTCACACAAACATGTGCCTTTGTTGGTTTGATGTTTAAGTTACCTTTTTTATGTTATAATGAACCAAAAAAACCCTGTCTTCCTATTCAATAGCAATCTTTAGTGTTACTACACATTAATTGACTTACTGTGTATTAATCTATCCTATTATCAAGTGGTAAACTTTAAATTCTGAATTATCAACTTCATTATCATATAGTCTAAATGGAGTACCTATACAGAACAGAAGTACTAGATAAGTAAGCAAAATAAGAAGTACACAAAAACTTGGTGGAAACTTGTCTTTGAAGATATAAAGTTACTTAGAAGGAAAAATAAATGAGCAGATCTTGTACAATATCATATAAGTTGAAGTTGCATTCAAATTCATTCCTCAACAATGCTGCAATTGAAAACTTCACTTGTGTATATTGTTTGTGTCTATACAATACTATGTACTGTACAACTGTGTGTATCTTTTACTATATATTTAATTACACTGTCTAGATCACTAACTCCAGGGAGCAAGAGAAGGTGTCATGCTTTCTACAGTGTTTTATGAAAGTGAAGTTAGTGAACAGGTACAGGAGGCTCTATTTTAGCTGAACCTCAGAGAATTTCCTATTGAAAAAACCTAAAACACACTGTGTTTGCTCATAATGATTATCTAAATCTTGGAGTGACATTTTCAAAGCCAGACACATTCTTCTGTGATTTAACAGTTTTAGTACCCAACTTGCTTTTCTACCTCCTGCTGCTTCTCATTGCACTCCAGAGTCTTGCCTCATTTTACTTCTCTCCAGGGTCTTGCCTCATTTTACTTCTGAACTCTATTGCTTAGGAACAATCTAAGTAGTTACATAGTGCTTTTCCAGTTTTCCAATCATTTGAGCTAATCCTATAAAGCAGAATAGACTACAGAAGCCACTCATACTCATTCCAAGGAAAAAAAAAAACAAAAAAAGCCTCTGTGCTGTTCTATATGCTTCTAAAAGTAGTCCTATATGTAGTAAGCAGCTGGCCTCCATCTACAAGCTCATGTGAAAAATATTGTAACTGTAGTTTTCCCTCCAGTCAACACAGAAATGTGAGTGGTAGGAATTATTTAGCATTTCTTCCTGTTTCCTGGATCTGACTCATTATTAAGAAGTCCATTGATTCTGCTTATTTTCAGTTTAATAAGAGAAACATTGGAGCAGGCCAGGGTCTGAGAAAGATCAAAGATGAACCTACTCCTAGAGGTTATTTTGTCTTGTCTAATCTCTTGATTTAAACACCCAAGGAGCTGCTGCATTAGCTTTTGCTTGACATTATTTTATATTTCTTCCTCATCACATTATAGTAAAGTATGTCCTAAGGGCAAGCATTCTCTGAGATCTGAGGACTTACGTTGCTATGCCCCTCCTTCCCCATAGCCTCCAGTGAATACACGGCATGATTGGAGCCTGAATAACAAGTAAGGACAGCAAATGTAGGACATAACACTGTTAAATCCTTTTTAATTGTGTGACTCAGAAAATAACTAGATTGTAATGTATTTGACATTGTATTAAAGTCCTGCATTAAGTTTATACTTTCAGGCTTGGAATAGAATATTTCAGAAAGAAAAATCACCCAATTAATTAAAGGATCAAGAGGGAGGTGGCTGACTGAAGCAATGTGAAAATCATATATATACATACAAATAATTATACTATATATGTATACACACACATATACCTGTATGTACTTATGAATGTAGGACAGGAGCAGTGGCACTGTCACATAAGAAACAAATTCTTCACGTTTAGAAGTAAACAGCTTGTAGACAAGAAAGGCTACTTTTAGGATACATAAGTGTGCCTTCAGTCTGTTGTTTCTTTTTGCAGTCTTCAGAGTCTGTATGTCTAACTTAAAGGAGCAGCAAAAATTAAGAGTCACAGAACAAGCTTTCCTGAAAGATGCATTGGTATTTCAGAATAAGGGTATACTATTCCCTGTTCTGGTTTAACCTCTGCTGACAGCTAAAAACCTGAGGAAAAGGCTGGAAGATACTCATGGGAAGCAAAAGTATAGGAAAAGCAGTAACCCTTAGAAGAATGTTACTTACCTGTTGTCCTCTTGCAGCCACAATGGAAGAAATCGATTATCAAACATGGATTCCTTTTTATTACTCCAATTCCCCAGCTGGAATTTTTGCTGTGATTTTTTAG
Source organism: Actenoides hombroni (assembly GCA_024336885.1). Classification (NCBI taxonomy): domain Eukaryota; kingdom Metazoa; phylum Chordata; class Aves; order Coraciiformes; family Alcedinidae; genus Actenoides; species Actenoides hombroni. Next base: position 5,407,319 of record WUAM01000281.1, read on the forward strand.
CAGCCATCAGGTATATACTTTGTGGGTCCTCCTACCTTGCTGTATAGTCCACTCTTTTTGGAGGATACACTGAAAAAGATCAAAATTACTACTTTGATCACAGACCATAATCACATGGTAAGTACTTTTTTTTTTTTTCTTCACTAAATTATTTTTTACTAAATTACACTGCAAGTGATCTAGGTCTTTCTATCTAAACATTTACAATGTATTAGGTCTTTAGGTGTTTGTAGTTCTTTAATTAAGTTTTCCAGTGGGATTCCTTAAGCTTAATGTATTAAAGTCTATTTTATTTAGACATTCCCATTATGTCACTTTCATAAATGTTTTTGCCAGCAATCTCATATAGGAAATATTGCAATAGTCAGGCAAAGGGCATTAAAACAATCCCATTTTTTAAACACTTGATGAAAAGTCACAGGGATACTTGTTGCATTTTCCCAGATTGCTTTACAGAAATATGGTATAATGTCCACAAAACTCTTCACAGTATCTGGAGTCTGGCATGGTTTCAGGAAGAGAAATTATTTTCTAGTTACAAACCAAACCAGTTCATTCAGCTCTATGAAGTCTTTCTTGCCATAAATCAAGGGGGCAAATAATATTATTTTAATGTAAGGTTTGTAAGTCACAATAGTTCATATTTTTTTAATATTGGAATAAAATTTTTGATAAAAACGCACTGAATATGATTTAAACTTTCAATTAAAAAAGTATTTAACACATTTTGAACTGTAAAAGAACCTTTATGTCTGTAAAACAGGTTCATTAAAGGATAATAGGACTACACAGGAATATTTCTTTCTATGGAAATGAAATGAATAATCTATTTTGACAGCATGTGTAAAAAAATGGATTTGACTTTATTGTTGGACAAAAGCACTTTCACTTTTAGAAGAAAATTTATATTTGCTAATATTCACTGCTTGTAGTACAGAAGTTGCCCACAAAGCCACAGATTTTGGGTCAATGTGGTAAATACTCTAAACATGACTGAATTTGCAAAGTGGTGTAGGACTTCCCTGGTGGTGATAATTTCAGCTGAGAGAGCTCAGCATCTTGTTGAATGCCCAAAAACTGATAAAATTTCGATAACTGCTGGACAACCACTTCACTCTCTCACTAGCTATTAAGTCAGTGTGTTTTCCTGGGATTTTCCTGTGAAGATATGCACAGACCTTTGTATCAAAAATTGCTAAATTCACCTTCTTTCATTCTCTTTCTACTAGTTACGCAGAAAAGCTCTATTTCAGGGTCTGTTGATTCTCCAGTCAACACTCTCAGTCTGATTATTCAAGAGCAGTAAAATATCCCTTATGCTTTCTTTGGTTACAATTGGCTCTGCCTGATACAGCAAGCAGAACACACTAGTCACTGAGTCTAGTCCAAAACAGAGAGGCAGCTGTCACTCAAGGAGACTGGAGCTTATGAATGGCTGCTTACCTAGCCTTGGTAATAAAAACCACCATTCTTGCTAAATTTATTAACAGGGATAGTAAGGGAGCTTTATGTAATACAAAAGATTCTGTAGCTAGAACATTCAAGTGAGAAAGCTCTTGCCCTTTAGGAGCACTTCAGAGTAGTGACAATTCAAAAACATTTATGAAGACAAATTATTCCCTCCTAAGTCTTTGTTTAAAATTCAGGCATGACTTGTGCTGAATTATTTCCAGTTCATCCAAATTTTTGTTAAATTGGAGAAGAAATATCTATTTCTTTTTATCAATGGCATATAGCAATGGAGAGCACTCTAAGTTATTAATGGTCTTTATACACTAGGAAGGACTGGGAGACGTAAGACAAAAGATAAGTTTCTTCATAGATTACTTAAGGTATTAATACTGTAAATCAGGGAAGACAATTAGAGTTCTCTCTCTAGTAAATGTTCAATGAAGAATGAAATGCTACATTACCTGCAAGAAGTTAGTTTCTGGAAATAGCTCAAACCACACCAGGACTATGACTTACGAGTATGAAAAGAGTACTGTAAAGTTAAGTTAAAAACAGATTAAAGAAAAGATCACAAGCCATCAGACTTGTGAGTCTGCCTACAAAAAAAATCCCCTCATTCTCAGTTACATCGTACACATCTCAGAAGAAAACCTTCTCATGACATAGAATTTGTAAGGTTTGTAAGAAAGGATTTCCATCTAATAAGACTAGGGAGTGCAGAAAAAATCTTGAATGGGTCAAGAATGACAGAATACCCGCTAATGTCAGGAAGTCACACTGCAGATCACTGGAGGGCTTTCTTAGACTGTGCTAGGGTGCTCAGCCACGTTAACAGGTGTTATGCTACTGCTGTGAACACCATGGCATTCCTGACAATAGGGGACTTTGTAAAATGAAAACAGATCTATACGGACATAGCAAGGAGAGGATAGAGTCAGGAAACCAGGCATATTCTGGGAGTAGAGTTTTTACTGTGTATTCAGACAGCATCCTGAGAAAGCATACATGTATGTTTTCACAGTCTAGGAAGAAATTTCTGAGATATCAAGTTAAATTTATTGTATGAAAGAATGCAATACATTTGGATAAATATATAAAAAGTTAAAACAGCATGCAGGAATTTCTTAAAGCCTCACACCACAGTCAGTGGTCATATTTTTTACTCAGGCACCATGCAGTGAATGCTGAACTTGGTTTTACAATAGCAAGCAGTATCTATGACTGTTAAAGGCTGCACTCTGTTGCAAAGCAGATCACCTACAAATGTGGTTTTGAATTCTTCTAGAAAACAAGAATCCACATATTTTCCTTTGAGGTACCGGTAATAGGGTGGTTCTTTAATGTCTTCCGGTCTTAAATTTTCAGAACATAAAATCTATTGTCAGAAGAGTTGTGTGAATATCAGGGAAAATGCAAACATATATAAATGCCACTGCAAATTAATTACTGTAAATAAACATATTCACTGTTTCTGTCATCAGTGAGGAAAGCTCTGTGTTTTTCCCATATTTTTATATTATTAAGATCATATTTATACATGTTTAGTATTCAAAAGAATAGGGAAGTAGAAAAAAATTTTTATAAGTGTAATCTTAAAGTTGAAATACACCTTGAGGAATTTTCAATATGTAACTATAAAAATCTTAGGAAAAAATTTATACAATTAAAAATTTTTGGGTTTGCTATTTAGATAATTGCACTGCTAGTGATTAGGTCTGACTAAAGCTGATACATAGTTCATCAATCATTAGCCTAGAACAGACATTTGTCTGGCAGTGCTGTCTGAGCTTTAAGCAGATGACTCAGAAGGTTTTCATAATATACCCATGGTATGGCATCAATTATCATTGTGTGATATAGCAATTTTAAAGCTGAACATTTCAGAATGTAATTTTTTGTGTTTGTATCATACCTGCAAAATTTATTCTTTCAGTCATCTTATGTTTTTACGTAAGGCAAGTTTTCCTTCTTCATCTACAAAACGTCTACTGCCTAAGTGATGTTTACTGCACAATTCTATTCATGTCTAATGTCTCTCTCTGCTCTCCTATAGTACTACATATGTTTGAGTGAACTCCTGGCAGAAAGCAAGTCTCTTTGTGAACTGGACTGTAACTGAAATGAACATTTATGCCAGAAAAAATGATATGAAAATAACTAATTCCGTAATAAAGACTTCTTTATTATAGCTTCTTGATGGTTGAGTTAATAAAAGTAGAAAAGGTCTTTAAATAAAAAAATAAAAGGAAATAACCACAAAAAAACCCCACCCCTATGCTAAAAAACCAATTCAGTTACACCAAGGCTTTTTTATAATATTCATCCATTGGCTTTATATAACAGTCCATTTCACATACATCACCACAAAAAAGTGAGGCATAAAACATATTAAAAAGGAAAATGAAGTAATAAAAATAAAACTTAATTCTCCCTTTGATAAAAGAAGCTTTATATTTAATAATAAGTTTCCAAAAAGATTCTAAAATACTGTCAGGAAAACAAAAACACTTAAACATTCAAAAAATTGTCATTTCCTTGTTGATCAAGTTAAAAACCAGTTCAAAGTGTAAAACATAGTTTTGAGAATTTATGCCTTATATAAAATGTAATCAGCTTTTATTATTTTTCTGAGTCGTAGTATTTTAATGTATTCTAATTCGATGTAATTACTAACCTTTTACACTACAAGATGCCACAGAAGCAGTAAAAATGTAGTTACAGGATGAAAAAGTCATTGCTAATTTGCTTCTCTTTTTCAGGTGATAACATGCAAATTTTCCTTAAGAAGAAAACATCCCTTTTAAGAGAAAGCACACCACATAAACACTACTGTGACTGAGATATTGTGTAAAATGACAAGTAATACAGCTATGTTTCCCTTTCTGCTTGTTGTTTCATTTATTTTCAGGGACAAAAGTATATCCTTGTTGATAAAAATTAAACACAATTTTGCACAAGATTTTATTTTTCACACTGCAGAATAACAAATATTATTTTCATTCAATCAGATGCAAGAGATTTTTAGTATGTAAAAAAATAAAATTATTCATGAGCAAAACAAAATCATTTAAATAATGCTTGTGTATATTTAACTAACATATTACATAGAAGCTATATTACCTCTGGAGTAAGAAGTCTGGGTTATATAAAGACAAAGACATGCAATCAAAAGACTGGTTTTGAGTTCTTTGCTAAAATTTACTTATGCATTACACAGCTACATTCTTTCTGTGATTTGTTATTTATCCAAAAATGAATGAATCTCACATGAATGTTATCTGTTTTCAAGACAAAATCAGTTTGAAATTTTTCATACCTCTTGTTGCAAGCAAGCCTTTCTACCTCTTAAGCAGCACAAAGAGCAGTTATTAAGGACAGTAACACCTCTTATTTATTATTGTTTCCTTGTGTCTTTATCTGTGCAATGCAATCAAGCTTTTATAACTTCTACCATTTGTAGCCAGAACACAACAGGCAGTAGGGCTAGTGCCTTGGTTCTGAGTAGAGGCTGGGACATCATGCTCATTTTCTCCTTCTGATCCTAAATCAGAGGATATAGGAGACACTTGCCTTTGTGTACAGTAACTTCACTTCTAAAAACTAGATGAACAATTATAATCTGTTATGTTTCACTAAACAGTTTAGACATGATTTCTTAAGTTAGTCTAAGTTTGGGACTCCTAGGTACTTTAAGATTAAACAAAATCAACTAAAATAATAAAAAAGAAACCAAATATAAATTTTATTCTTTAAACTCCCTTTGAAGTTCCCCATTACTCTTGCAGAAATACATTTTTGATCATATTTTTCCAACTCTAGAGGTAGCTTTTAAAGTGCTATATATGAGTAAGCATTTAAGATGTTATCTTTAAAATAACCATATAGGATAAAAATTGTGTATGTAGCTGAAGACTTCCTTGAGAAAGATCAATGCCGAGAAGCACATCTGCAAAGGAAATTTCATAGGATTTCCATAAAACCATAACGAGTATTTAAAGTTATAAAAAAGACTTATTTTTTTCTTCACTTTGGTAAAGCATAGTACTACATTATGCTGTTGACCAGAGCACTCAGCATGAAAAGCACAAGCAGTTATTTACTCTAATGTAAATTTCCTCATAACAGAAACACTATTTAAAATACATTTTCTTAGTAGATCTCTGCACATACAATCATAGACAAGTTTGCTTATGTTAGAGCAAATCAGGACATTTTCCTTAGAGAGAGAGATGTACAGAATATACAAAGGTTTTGGTTTTATTCATGTTTTATAATACTTTCAGACTTTGTTTTCCACTTTATAAGCTAAGATTCTTTAATATTGTAAAATAACTGTCCAAAGTTATGTGGTATGGTAATGCATCATAAAGGTGGAC
>WUAM01000281.1:5424088-5434175 GCA_024336885.1 Actenoides hombroni
GAGGAGAGGAGAGGAGAGGAGAGGAGAGGAGAGGAGAGGAGAGGAGAGGAGAGGAGAGGAGAAAAAAAAAAACCTGAGACATTATAAAATTGTCCATTGATTTCCTTGTTTTGAAATGACCCAACCTGGAAATATGCATATCAACACATAGAAAAATGATACATACTCCTTGAGTTACCACATCCTTTACATCACTAGCAATGTCATTGCAGGAATCCCTTCTGCACACAGTAAGACTACATCATGGACTCACATACAACTCAGTTTAAGCTTCTCTACTTGCAAAACCTGTTATTTAGGATGTACCCATCCATTCTGAGCTTTAAAATCTATTCCCTGAATTATGTGAGACACTGTGCTCTGTAAATGACACTATGATATGGCTCCAAACCAAGACAATTACACACAGATGCCTACCTGCTCTTCTCTATCTCTGATTATAGTCAATGGAAATGCATAATCAATACAAGAGGTGCTGCTTCAAGCAATTCATCTCATGCTTGAGATGCCTACCAGCATCTGCAAGGCTTACTCACCTGACTTGTACACCACCATCCACATGTAGACATCTAAATTTTAATCTTTCAAATAGAACATAATCCTTATACTATGAATTCAGCAGTAACTTAGTTGATATTATTATATTCTGTAACCAAAATCATCCATTCCTCTGTTTCATGCACCTCCTCTGCCTAATGTAGACATTTATGATAGTGGTTTAGTTCACATCTGCTGTGCACCTCTTCTGCCGTAACTTCTGTGACATATTGACTTTTCTGACTCAATCAGCCAGGAGAGCTGTAGCTCTTAGCATAAGCACTCAGAGAAGATTTATCTGTTAGAAATAAAATAATATAACTGCTTTCACCTATCTTTAATGTTTGCACATGCTTTGGAGTGATCATCTACATATTGCTGTCAGTTCTTGCTACCTCTATGAGACACTTAACAGCAAAAGACAGAAAGAGAGCTCAACTGCAATAGTAAGTAGGGCATAAGATCACAGACAGTTTCCTTGGCTTTTGCTGGAGTGCTTCATGCCTTTATATTTGGCTGTGTTCTGAGTAACTATTAAGATGCAATGTTGCCAGACATACTTCATGTCAAGCCTTCTGAGAACCCTGGAGAACTGACCCCCCTGTAAAAGAGGGTTGGCACCTCACCAGAGTAGATCACATGAGACAATTCTCTGTTGACATCAGTTAGAAATAGAAGAATGACAGTTTTTCACAATATTTCACTCTTTTTTTCACTTTCACCATAGTTCTTTGACTAATCAACAGGGGAGACAGCAGGTATCAAGTGTGAGACTTCTCTGCCCCTTGCAAGGAATTAAAGTTATATCTGATCACAGTGATGTACTAAGCGTTACCAGCGTGAAAGATAATGCAAAGGGTGGGCCTGACTGTGATGGAAGTCTCAAATGAAAATACATTTTATGGGTCTTAGGCAAAAGTTTCCTGTGATTGCCAATATTTACGTATGCACATACTGTGAAGGCCCGAATTGCTTTATTTTTCTTTTCACTCTACCCAGTCCTGTAGGGCCAACTATACCATGAGAAAAAGAAATTCTGTTCTCTGCTTTGTTGCATTAAAACTGGTGTACCAGCTCCAATCTGATGCTCAGCACCCCGTTCAAGAACTGGCAGTCAGAAGATGTATACTTTCAGCTCTAAACTGAGCACATTAGTATGGAAATTCCATGAAACAAAGCACAGGACTCACACCATGCTAATTTTACAGGGCTTCCTTTCAGAGCAGGATCCCCTCATTTAATACTGGCCCATCGAGTAACACAAAGTAATACAATACTGACTAGGCTGACTAGGAGTGACTTCTGAAGATCTGGAGAGAATTAGGAAGAGACACTAAAGATTCCATTTGTAATGAGATTTTAATTCAATCCAGGCCATACAAAGGAAGGAAAAAGACCTTTATCAATTTGCTGAAGTTACTTGCAGATTACTTGCAGAGTTACTGAGAACATGATATTCCTGTTAAGTCACTGAGCATCAGAGCACTGAAGAGCATTCCCTACTGACTTTTCCTCATTGCCTTGAGAAAAATGTGATCTGCTAAGAAACATCTGTTTAAAAATAATGATAAAATGTCCTGAATGCCTTCATTAGTGCTTCTGATGTTTGTTGTGGTTTGATTTTGCAACAATCTGTAAATAGGAGTTTATATTATCAGCAGTAAAATCATATTTTATCAGGTACCGATCACCACATCTCCTCCAGCAGCCATGTGTTCCGTCAACGCCTTTCACCTTCTCTGTTCTGAAATGAGCAAGGCTAGATATACATTTGGACTAAAATGTATTTAAGGCAAAGGGCACAAATATTTTGAGAAATGAGCAACTTATCTAAAATACTGTTGAAAAGGTAAGTTGAAATCACCTCCCAAACTTTGACTGTTATCATAAAACATTCTTCATAAAGTGGAAAGGGTAACTAGAAATAGCATACATAAATTTAAGCTGCTTTTAAGCAGAGTATGTTCCTAGGTTGAAACAATGATCTTCCTAAGCTTTATTTCTAGTTACAGCCCCAACATTTAGTGGCAGAACGAGAAAGGAGTCATGGTGAGATCCCAAATGAATTTTAAAATTTATTGGAAGAAAGAAGAGAAGCTACGTTTTGTCACTTAAGAAATATTACCTGACCATTATCCTTACTTTCTCCTCCTGATGTTATTTGTTCATGCCTTCATGTCCCCATTCACTGATTATTACCTCTACAGTATGCTGTTCCTGAAGCTGTCCTGGATCAAAGGGGAAGAAAAGGTTCAGAACACAGAGGCAAGGTTATTCACCACTACAAAACATTATCATATTTCATGTATTTCTTGTGAATCATTAAACTGATTTCCCATGAAGTCATAAATGATGTTAAAAATTTGCTTTTAACCTACAAGGTCCTTCATGGATATAGCTCATATTATTTAATCTATTCCCCTTGAATTCCACTTCAAACTCTGACTCTTTGTAAAACTAGCTGCCAAAATGCTTGTAGACGTACTTTGGCTTTTATAACTTGGAAATCAGTACTGTATAGGAATAGCATATTCCAATTACTAGTTGTCCATTTACCTGGTGCTGTAGTAGCAGATGCACACCCTCCAAACTCTGTCATACAGTCACCTAACCATAGCTTAGAGACTGCATTATCAAAGCCTTATTAATGATTCCCTCAAGGATCTTGAATTCTTTATTCAGCATCTTCCTCTCTACCTCTCTGACTTTATGAAAGCTAGGATTAGCACATCCATCTTACTGTTGTTTACATCAATCTTCTTTAATCTCTCAAAAATCTCTTCCTTTGAAATGAATTTATTTCAGGAGGTAATGGATACGAACAACATTGTATTCTCAGGAGCTAAGGTATGAACATACTTTCACAAACCTTACTAAATAAACACAGCTAAGAATGTGTTTAAAATGAGCCCCAATATTAAGTAGATTTTTTTGTAATGCCTTAAACTTCTACATTCTTTTGTAATTTCCAGTTATAGCCCCAGAATTCAGTAAAAAAAACATTAGAACCAAGTAGATAAACTATTTGTTATTTTTTACTATTTGCTTGCTTACTTTAAAACGAAATTATTTTATAAATAGTAGAAATCATTTCACTTATGAAAATGAAATGTGTCAGGTCTATAACCATTCAGAGTCACCAACATAAAAGGTAAAATCTATTTCTATTCTAGATCCAGACATGAAGTTTCCTTGGAGCTCCGTTCTTTGCTTCTATCACAGCCCACTTTTTCAGAGAAAGTCTAAGTAGCCTCCCATGTCAATTTTGTCGTGCCTCTCCACTCATCCATTGATAGCGTGCATAATATTAGATGTCAAATCAAGTGCTTGTTATTAAGCACTGAACATATGTATATCTAGAGTCTCAACAACACATTCTTATTTGGATTTCACCTTTAGTTAACATCGGGCAAAAGCCTCTCATTTCCAAGAAGGAAAAACAAGAAAGTTGGCAAAAATATAGCAATATTATGCAACTTGTTAACATAGAGAACATAATTAAAACAATGGAAAGCTTTTCATCACCAACAAGTTAAACGTTTCCTTACTACATAATGGGTGAGAGGTTGTAACTTCCCACAGATGAACATTTTGTTCCAAGATGAGAAATAAATCATTTGGAGCATCCATCATTCTCAAGACACACAAGGAATCTAAGCAGCACAGAAAAGTCCTGTACTGTGCCCTGGTGGACAAATGCAAATAATTCATTTCAATTCTGTTCAGTTCAAACAGCCTATTTAAGGATTTTGCCCTCTTTCTTTAGTGTGGACTGAATATAAACAAATCACAAAGTTTCCAGTCTTTAAAATCATATTCACACATTAGTTCAGGGTGTTGGGTTTTGTTTACTTATCAATCACATATAATTTAGCAGGAGTATCTGCAATTCTGTGTAACCTAGCGGATTGCCATGAGGTTGAGGATGGAAGGAATTCTGCTCAGTCTTTGGATAGGATGATATGTTACTGCATTTCTCTGTAAATAAAGTGAGATTTTCAGTCAGAATGATGCTTATTGTAAAATGCAAGTAAAGTAGGAAGAACAATGAAACCACAAATAAATAACTGGCAGAAGGGCAGGCAAGTAAGAGTTTAAAGAAGACTTTGTCTAATACACTGAATTTTGGCTAAGTGAAAGCTACCAAAAAAAATTTAAAGTGTTCACTTACGTAGAACTGAAACAGAGGCAGCATCTCAAGAAATAACACAGAAGAAACCTATGATCTACTTATTGCTCATAGATTTTTACTGTATTCTGGGACTGAAAGTACTTTCATGTTCTTGTTCATCATTCAAACACACAGAGATGGGAGTTTGCACTTCTTTTTCAAAAGGAAAAACTTTAAGAAGAGGTAGGATTTTTTAGATGAGCTGTAACACTTTGCCAATACTATCATGTAAGTTTGAGGAACATAGCTAATACCATCAGCTCTCACTGTATTTAGTTAGAACTGCCATATCACACTGGATGAAACTAGTAGTTCAGTCCCTACACCGAGCAGTGCAGACACAGATTTTGTCTCAGTCTTTTGGGGCAACTTGTTTTCCAACCATGACAGTACCAAATCAGTAGATGTACTTTGAAGAGTAATTTTGAGGATCTGTAGAGCACATGACAGTCCATCTTTCTCAGAGAGATAAGCTTTGACACCTTAACATGTAGGTACTTCAGTATCACTCAAGAGAAACTATCTCACTTCAGTATAAGAATCAATAAGGCAATAATGCAGCAGGATCATTTACAATACCAAGAGATACGTGCTGACTGTGATGTCCTATTTATTTCACTGGAAGGAACTTTCATGGCTGTATCAAAACTGAAACAAATAGTATACATTCAAGTAGCAAGCTTATTTCAAGTATAAAAGACAGTTTTCTAACTCAATGCCTTTTGACTAAAAGGTGGTAAGGAGCTTAGCTGTTGCAAACACCCCCTTTTGCTTTTAGAATTCTGTCTTCATTGCTTGATGCATATTGATTTATTGAGAAGTCCAGATGGTTACTATCCACTTGGATAAGTCTGGTCACATAAATTTTAAAATCAATTTTGAAATACCATATGGACTATTTTGTTGTTGAAAAGTAAGCCAATTTGGGGGTTTGTTAGAAAGGGAAACTAATCCTTTTTCTCAATGGGGGAAAAAAAGACATAAACACGTTAATATTTTGGGAACCAAAATCAGCATGTGAGAATGTGGTCCTTAAACCCTGTACAGGTTGTCTTTGTTCTTTGACTGTATATGTTAAAGTGAAGGTAAGATCTGATATATTAAAAAAACCCTGCAATTATCTTTTCATCTGGTTGAAAATCTAAGTTGAAGATACAATTGTTATTCATTTAATCCTGTGAGCAGAGTGAACTGGTTTGCTTGTCTCTGTTTAATCCTCTAAATATCACCCGTCTTGGCAGTTTGCTACATCTATTTGGTTTTGGTTTTATTTCTTAGACATCACGTCATGAAAGTTGATGTTTGTCGGATGGACAGGAATTTTGCAACTTTGGGACCATTTCCATCTACAAGATTTACATCTGGCAGAGAAAATAACTATGTTTCATCTTAAATAGTACTTGGGTTTGAAAAAAACTGCTCAATTATTAGTAGTCTATCTTTAAGACTTTAAGCCATAGACTGGTAATTTTGATAATGGAATTTAATGGGGTAAGAAGGAAAGTCTTGCAGGTTTAATGAAATGTATCTGTATAAGACTCAACTTGATATAAAACATTTTAAACTGTACATTGAAAAACATTGCCTTTCAGCCTCTAGAATAGAAACGTTGTATGAACACCCCTTCAAAATATCCATTTTCTCTGACTTTTTCAGATGATTCAAACACAAGTGCCAGCCAGAGAAAAGACCACTTCTCTAAAGGGCAAATATTCACAAAATATTAAGTCCTAATAAAAGAAAAGGAGATGGAATTTCTTTCTGAAAGCTGAGAAACTGTTAATTGTTACAGTAAAAAAACCAAACACACAAACAAAGAAAAGACAAAAAAAAAAAAAAAAGAAATATTTTGTTGTTTGTTTCCCTGTCAGACACTGTATACTGGAAAAGACCTGATAAGTGCACGCAGGAAGACCTTTTTTTTTTTAATGAAGAAAGAGTAACATCATTGATGTTTGTCACCTCCTATAGTGAAGTCAAACTTTATGATGCTTTAACTTCCCACATGCAAGTTTTCTTTGTATAAGTGGAGGCCTGAGGCAAAGCACAGGGGATGAAATGACTTGGCAGTGCTTCAGAAAGGCTAGCCAGCAGTCTGATACTCCGCTGCTTGTACTATTATGAAATGCACAGTCAAACTAAAGTCATTCTATTTCCAGAAGAGTACTGCTTTGAGGTTTTATTATTATTTCTATTTGCTTCCTATTACTCCTTTTTTTTAATTGTCATTATTCCAAATTATTATTGTTCATCAACTTCAGAATCTTGAACAGCATGAAAATCCACAGTCTGCCGCTCATGTTTAGCAGTCCTTCCTAAATGTTAGATTCACTGGTCAGGAATCACAAAAACCTTCTGCAGCCATTTTAAAACTTGTACAAAGCAGCAAGTCAAATCATGACATTTATAAAGTATTTTACCTTTTCCTCACTGTGTATGGTATAAATCTGGATTCTGCTTAGGTGGGATGACATTACTCCCATATCAAACTTCTGAAAAGGAAATAGAAAAGTTATTTCCTCAGAGCATATTGTGTATGTTTTTCAGTACTTGATAGAAATGATTTAAACAAAAAAACAAACCAAACAAAAAAATAAATCAAAAAACTCTACAAAATTAAAAAATTTATGGAAAAGCATACAGTCTAGATTCTTTTATTTACATGTAGCAAGCTAAAAAGCTCTAGAAGTGCTGGAGTTTGAAGTAAATATAATAAAAATATCTGGTTGTTTGCATATCTGGATGTCAATGAGATAAAATTTAGTTGACTTAAAATCCTTTTCCAGCAGAGGAAGCACACATCATCATGTGTCACTGTCATTAAACCCATTTTATCTCAGTTAGCTTTCTAAAGACACATTCAAAAATGTTTCATCTCTTGGAACATTGTCTGGTGTGTGCAGAAGAAACATCCTCTGTATAACTCACAGCATGCCTGTAAATTTAGGCCTGAAACTTCAGCTCAATGACTTATGCACCAGAAAGCTGCCACCAATAATGTCACATAAAGTAGGACTATTCTTTTTATTTATTGCATTCATGATGTTTTATATTGATCCCATTATACGTCCCATTGTCAACACTTGCTCCCAAATCAGCAGCTTGAACATAAAATTAATATTAAAATATCTCTCCTTATCTTTATAGATGATGGCCTCAAATAAATCTTTCTGTCTCATAGTGAGGAATAGAGGAGAATTTAGACAACAACAAATATCATGTGGAGGCAGTCAGACTACAGCACAGAAATAAAAGAATCCTTCCTCTTATTGTTGTATCTGGGAACAGGGATACAGCTTGCATGTCCAAAGATTTATTCTGACCAAGACAATACAATAGAGGGGCACTGCACACTTTATGCAGATGGCACTGAGGAGCAGAAAATCATCAATAAATGAGAGTGGAAATACACAGCATAAAAATTCTGTATTGATACAAATGCTATAAGGGCATCTGTGCTGCAGTCAAGACCTGGTCTGGGTTTCCTTGCATACATCTGGAACACAGCTATGACAAGGGAAACACAGCTCTGGCTCACCACTGCAATCTTCCGTGGATGTATTGTAGTCACTCACTGTGAACACACCTTATAGGTTGTCTGGAAGCACCTTTAACTAACACCTGGCCTGGAGGTGGTCCTGTGTCTGTTTTGTGATAACTTTTCTTGTAAAAAAGCACAAGAAGTCAACTCAACTACAAAAAAAAAAGGATCAAGCCCTAATGTACAGCATTAAGCTACTTTTTCTCAGTGCACCTACCCCAACACAAAATTATCATGTCTTTTGCTACATGGCTCTCAATAGTGAGAAGAGCACTTTATTCCCACACGCAGCTTGTTCTGCAAATAAACCCTGTGCTCTGATCTAAGTCAATGAGGAATGGAACCTTTTTCTTTACATGAACAATTCCCTGAGAAACCCAACACATGCTAAAAATACCTGGTTGTTTGCATATCTGAAGCAGCTCCGGTTCATCTATAAGCCTCTAGGCACCCTTAATATCAATTAAAAGGTACAATTGTTACTTCAGCTAACAATTTCTACAGAGTGCTAGCAGGCTATAGCTAATGTAAACCAATTTTCTTTCTCTCCAGTTTCTCATTACTAGTCACTCTCAAAACTCTCCTATATATTCAAAGTCTAAAAAGTTTAGTAGGATTTTTCCATGTTTTTTCACACATGTAGAAGAGACAATCCTACACTGAAGGCTCACATGGAAAGTGACCTCACACAAACCTCTTCTTCAGTTTCAAAGGAGTTTGAATATTGTCAGTGTTTACTTGGTATAGCCCTTTACTTCTTTGGTTTCATAGGTTCATCAGGAAGTTTTCCCTCCTTTCACCAACATAATGTACATATTTTTCTTTTCCTGTAAGCACTCTTCTTTTTTACACAAGAAATTGTTTGCTAAGTGTGATATGGTCGAGATCTCAAGAAACCTGTTGCACACTTCTACAAGCTAAAATATTCAGATAACATTTGTAAATAAGATAGTATTTCCAGACTGACATTTTCTTCAGTTTTCCTGAAAATATGTGCAAACTGAGATTTTAAAATCAACTAAAATAAAGGGTATTGCAAACTGTGAATTGTATATTAGCTTTCTTTTTTGAAGATTATTCTTTAAGATAATTTTATAACTGCATAAAAGAATTCTATTTTTAGATGAAACTCTCTGTTCCTCTTAGTCAGGCTTCACATTACCATTAGATATATTCACTGTTTCTATTAATTTCTATTATCAATTCCCATTTCTATCTTAGAAATGGTGGTTAATAAAAAGACAAAGAAAAAATAAACAAACCATCATTTGATTCAAACAAGTCTGAAACTAACTTCAGAATCTATCTTAAAAACTATAAACCTGTATGCAAGAACATTGAACAACATCATTAGAGGGAGAAAAAAGAAATTAAAAAACACATAGAAGTACATCCATGTGGGATGGTTTCAAAAGCGTAAAAAAACTCGCCTGGTATTAGACCAGTCCCTGTAAATCTGCTTCATTCAGCCTTTTTTTCATCTGCTCCATTGTGTTATAATAAAAGCTTTTATATGATGACCATGCAAAAAGCCCCCAGTCTCTTCACATATGCAAACAATCTAAACTTAGCAGAAGAAAGAGCAGGAAGCCATCATGGTAAGAGCATAAACCCAGCTATTAACAACGATTGTTTTCTGACTATATTGTTCCAGCTGCATACAAGAGTATATAAAATATTCTGACTTGCCCCTGACTAGTTAATGTTACTCTTTACAAGCTATTTCTGACAATAAAACAAGTAGTATGACAAAAAATCGTAGAATCATAGAACTGTCAGGGTTGGAAGGGACCTTAAAGATCATCTAGTTCCAACCCCCCTGCCAGGGGCAGGGGCAC
>WUAM01000281.1:5444916-5467035 GCA_024336885.1 Actenoides hombroni
GGGGGGACAGATGGTAACCCAAGAACCCTGAGGAGTCAGAGGGCAGCTGTCATTCCCTCCCCTTCCCTGCCACACTTCATATCACAAGAAGACTGGAAGTTCAGGGCTCTCTTCCTTCCTGATCTCTGGGAGCCGTGAGGGCATTTCAGCAGAGCTGGCCCTGAATCCACAGGTGATGCACATCCATCACCATTCAAGACTGGGTTTTGTAGAGAGGTCTGTATACTTCTGCTCTTTTTTTTTAGTGTTTTACTCCTAATATTCATTGAATTTGATATAGTCTTAACTTTCAGTCTTGGGTGAGGCATTTTTCTTTTTTGTACTCCCCTTTTTATCCTCCCCTAGAGGGGAGGGGGGAAGGGGTTAATAGAGAGAAATCCTGCTCTCTGAGAAGAACATTAAGGGTATTTTTGAGATGGAATGTGCTTTCAAACAAATATACATGGGAATTTTCGTAAAAATTAGGTTAATTCATGCTCCCCCTACTCAGCCTGTAAATGGAAAGAAGAACTTAAGAATCCAGTCCTAAAGACTTCAGAATAATTTGCACAAGCAGTGTTAGGGAGAGAATTTCTCATAGGAAAAGCTGGGAGTGAATGTCTGCATTTCATCTTAGTCTTTACAAAAAAGGCAGGGAGACTTTCAGCCCCTTTGCACCGAAATAATAGTTTCACATCTCATGCAGAGATGTGAAAGTGTGTCATGGTCTGGATATGTCAAAAGTAAGGCAGCTACTGAGAGTGATATTGGCAGTGTGTCTTTGCTAGTGAGGATGACACAAGAATGATGCTAGGATTATTAGACTAAGCCCAACTTCCTCTTTTGTTATGCACATAGGCCCTTTTTTGTCTCTGGACCACAAAGTCAGTGAGATTTATGTTGCCCAGTCTTTTTAATAATCCTATCCCTAATGACTGTACTGGAAACCAGAATTAGATGAAAAACATGAATTAGATACACTTTGGAATTCAAAAAAAAAGTGAGGAAGAAGTTAAGACTAAAGTGCAAGAATCTGGAGCTATTTATTAAATAGGGACTTCTTTACAATCCCCAACTCGTATTGCATCCATGCTAGTGAGACTCTACAGTGGTCACACACATATCTCATCTTTTCACTGCTGTTATCCTTTCATTAAGTCCTGATTAACTCAGACTATTTAGTGTTTTCTAAATCTGCCAGTAATATATAATTTTCTTTAAACAGTGGAATGTTATGTGTAGGAAGGCTGTGGTTGTATATATTCTAAGTGTAGAGCTTCTGTTATATCTTAAGGGGGAAAGGGGGAGGGCGGTGGGGGAGGAGAGAAAGTAAATGCCTCCCTAAAAAATAACAGGCACTGTGAAAGTCATCACTAAATTTCTCTTCCCATCAAAGCTTTATTTCCATTCGTTTCTTCTCCAAAAAGGGAAAACCAGAAAGTCTAACATAGGCATAGTTACTCATTAAGAAAGTTACTGGATTAGTACTCAGTACATTCTTAGTTATATTTTATGACCTTACAAGAAATGTCTTTTGTGATTTTAAATAGTAATTTATATTGAGATATATGTGATTTTGTAATAGTTGTAATGTTTATAATTTAAGATTGTACTGACTGCATCAGTGGAAAAGGGAAGAGCTATGGATATTATATATTCAGACTTCCTTAAAACCTTTGATAAAGTCCCCCATAGCACTCTTGCTGATAAACTGGTGATGCATGGTTTTGATGGATGGACTATTGGATAAGAAATCGGCTGAATGGCCACATCCAGAGAATTACAGTCAATACCTCAATGTCCAAGTGGAAACCAGTAATGAGTGGTGTCTCTCAAGGGCCTGTACTGGAACCAATGCTTTTTAATAAGTTAATCAACAATATAGACAGTGGAATTGAGTGCACTCTCAGCAAGTTTGCAAACATAAGACAAGTGATGCAGTTGATTCAATTGAGGGAATGAATGTCACACAGGGAGACCTCTACATGCTTGAGGAGTGGATCTGTGCAAACCTCATGAAGTTCAACATAGCCAAGTGCAAGGACTGGCACCTAAGTAAGGGCAATCCCCAGGATCAATGCAGGTTGGGGAAATAAACAGTTTGAAAGTAGCCCTGTGGAAAAGGGGATGCTGGTGGATGAAGCATTGGACAAGAGATGGCAATGTGCTCTTCCATCCCAGAAAGCCAATTACATCCTGGGCTGCATCAAAAGAACCATGGCCAGCAGCTCAAGAGAGGTGATTCTTCCCCTCTGCTACTCCCTGGTAAGACCCCACCTGCAGAATTGCATCCAGCTCTGAAGCCCCAAGCACAAGAAAGACATGGACCTGCTAGAGCAGGTCCAGAGGAGGGCATTAAAACAATCCAAGGTTAGGAACACCCCTGCTGTGAAGAAAGCCCGATAGAGTTGAGGCTATTTGTACTGGAGAAGAGAAGGCTCCACGGAGATGTTACTGCAGCCTTTCAATACATAAAAGGGGTTAATAAGAAAGATGGAGACAGACTTTTTACCAGGGTCTGTAGTGGCAGGACAAGGGATAATGGTTTTAGAAGGAAAAAAAGGAGGTTTTTCTTAGACATAAGGAATAATTTTCTTTTAGGCTGAGTGTGGTAAGACATTGGAAAAGATTACTCAGAGAAGTTGTGGGAGCCCTATAAACCAGAAATGTTCAAAGTCAGGTTGGATGGGGCTTTGAACAATGAGATCTCGTGAAACATGTCCCTGCCCATGGAAGGAAGGTTGGACCTAGATGATCTTTAAAGGTCCCTTCTAAGCCAAATCATTCCATGATTCTGTGATTATGTACACTCTTATTTAAGGACCTACATTCTGGTTTTGAAAATACCTCCAGAAAGAGAAAAAAAAGTGAAGGTGTTTGGATAGATGTGACTGTTCCATAAGCTGACCAATACATCTCAATACTTGAAGTGTTAAGCACACACACATTTACAAGACCTGAATTTTCACCTATTTCCTAGAATCACACTAAAATATTCTCATTACACATTTTTTCCAAGTCTCTCAATCTTTTTTAACAACTCTTTATATATCAAATATTGTCAGTCTGGTTTCAAATAGAGTGATAAGTTTTACAGTTTCATAAAAATAAAAAAACCTTCCCAATATCATGATTGTTGAAAAAATAAGAAAAAAAAAAAAAGAAAGAAAATATTCCCCAAAATATTTCAAAATTTAAAGTAAAAATAGTATAAACCTCCTGAATTTGTAAAGCAAGTGCTTGTTTCTTTGGTACTTGCTGTGATTTTGGAGCTCTTGGGACTGACACTTCCAGTACAGGGAAATTTTCATCATGAAATTATTGGAACTGCTATTAAAAACACCTGATTCCAGAAACAAATACAGAATTTGTATTTTTACTAGGATTGCTGTAGAAGTTAACACAAAGATGCAAATTATAGAAAGTGGTTTTTAGTAGAGCAAAAGTATAAATACATTTTCTGGATATTTGAAATTGATAATTGAATTTAATAATCACTTGCTGCCTCTATTTAGAAGCCACCAGAGAATGTTTCATAGCATTGTGAAAGTTCACTTCAGAAATCCAGAAACAGGTGCATATGTGACAATCTTGAATTTTTCTTTGCACTGAACTGTTTACTAAAACCTGGGAATTTTCTTTTCCAGTGTAATTGCTAAACTTTTTACTAAATGTAGTTAATGTAGACCACAATTTTCAGAGTGTCTTTTCTTTCTTTCTGGTCCATGAACTCTTATCTAACATTATCTAGAATAAATGAGAAATTATCTTTAATTATTTTCTTTAAATAAAGATCTGTCTACCTAGTTTTGGTGTAGTTCATGCACTTATAAACACATTTAAAATTACTTCATTATAATTTTTTTATTTCTTGGGCTAGTTTTTAGTCACACCAACTTACATCACAACTGCAAAGTTTTCATAATTGATGACAAATACTGTTTAAAACATATAAATTGTCACAGGATTGAACACTCATGCAATTAATAAATATTTTTAGTTTGTACTTGGTAAAATCTAATGGTGACAACAGACTTCATGGTGATTCTTCAGTTACCTCTGTTTATAAGGCTAAGGTAGTTATTGCAGTGTGTAAACTGAACTGATGAGATACCCTTAAGGACCTGTCAAGTTTGCTTCAGTATTCACCACTTTCCCACTAAATAACCTTTTAATTTCAGTCCAAGCACTTTTAATCACTGTACATATTCATATATGATGAAAATACATACTTCTATTACATTTTGGTTTGCTTTGAATCACGTACTTTAGGAAGAGAAGGAACTTCCAGGTTCAGCATGATCTTCTCTACATTGCTGGCCACAGTACTCCTTCCAATAACTCTGAAAACAAGTTACTGGTGACTAAATCTGCCAGAATTATATCTAAAGAGAAGTCAGGCATATGAGTAAAAATTGCATAGATACACTGGCAAAAGATGTCTTTCCTAACCTTTGTTTTGAGGCTAATATTTTTACCAACAATTTCCAAATACTGGATGTTGTTTCTCTCCATCACAAGACCTGCTCAATTAAATTCAGAATGATGTAATCTCAGAACAGTTTTTGTTTGTCTGTTTGATTTCTTTTTAAGATCAGGTGTCACTACAACATTCACTCTCCTGGAGTGAAATTCCCAAGGTAACAGTATAATTCAAATCCATTAGAAATTGAAAATTGAAGTAAAACAAATTAGGTATGTCAGTCAGTCTGAGATTCTGAAACAAGTGGATTACGATTTAGTTTCAATAAATAATTTTTTAAATTAAAAAATTGGGAGAAAAGTATATATGTTCTTTTTTTTTTCCACACAAACTACTGCAGTCCTAAATTTCAAGTCATTCCTATAGATATGAGACAACTTAAGGTTTATTGGTGGGTGATATACTCCCTTGGTATTACACCAGACTATTATTTCACCAGCTTCAAAATAAGGTTTGATTCTAAACTCACTATAAAGTCTAATTCCTGCTTTTCTGCTCTGCTACTTTATCTCCCAGTAAAACTGAGGGCAAATTCACTATCTGAAGCCATTCACACAGCATACCAGACAATTTCTTGGAAGAAATCCTTCTGAGATGTTAATTAAGGTTTCTAAAATGCACTGTCTTTGCTAGAAGGTGTTACATTAATATTTATATCAAGGCTACATCTACTTTTCCTCAAATTTAAAGGGATATGACTATTAAAATGTATTTATTTCTCTGCTTAGTAGAATTCCACATGGAATCTGCTGAAAAGCTGAGATCAAACTGATGCCTGACTCATAACTATAAAGAGCCAAGTTAGCTGTTTCCACACATTACAAACATTAAAAAAAAGTGAAATAATATTTATTTCTATAATTGTTTATAGTTCTACAACTAAACAAGCTTGCAATTAAAAAAAAAAAAATCTCAATCTTTAAAATCTGTTTGATAGTTAGAAACAAGAAAGAGTGGCATAAGAGAACAAAATTTTAAATTAGCTTAATAAGAAGATACCATCTTTCTCTCATGACATTTCTTTTGGACCTCTTGAATAAAACTCAAGACAGATCACTGTAAGCAGCAATGTTACCAAAATGTCTGTCAAGGTGGTATTGCAAGATACATCTACTTGAGAATGACCTCTTTAATTCAATTTCTTAGAATAAATTAAGGAATAGTAGAATCATAGCATACTAGGTTGGAATAGACCATCTAATCCAACCTTTCAAAGTAAAAAAAAAAAAAAAAAAAGTTTACATGAAATGGCCCAGCACACTGCCAAGCTGAGTCTTAAAACTATCCAGTGTAGAGGAATACACTACTTCACTTGGGAGATTATTCCAATGTCCAATTGTTCTCATGGTGAAAAGTTTTCTTCTGGAGTCCAATTGGAATGTCCCCAGGAGTAACTTGTAGCCATTGCCCCTTGTCTTCTCCATGTGACTCCTGGTAATAAGGAAACAGACTACGTTCCAGCTAACTGTCAAAAAGGTTTGGCCATGCCATGCTATAGCAGTAGTGGTGGTTCATGTTACCTAACATACACTGGAAAGTACTTCAAAGACCGAAATCTCATACTGCCTTTTAAACACATACCCTACCACTGAACTTACTACCTTCTGCAAATGATGAGTGTTATTATAAGTCGATGATATTCAGACTGTTATTTGAACCATTTTTTCACTTTCAGTTAAAACTTGTTAAGCACAAAATTTGAAATCAATTAAACTGTAGTCAATATTTAATTTCAAAATCAGTGCAATTGTCTGGCTGTACATTACAGAGCAGGTTATTTAGTGAAGCCTGTGATATGGGGAATGTTGTGTTGTTTAAAGAAAATTATGAGCCACGGTTTAAAACTACTTGAATCTTTATAATAAAAAAGTGTTAAACTACTACTTAACCAAGGGAGGAATTTGGGAAAGCAGGGTAGGATCTGCAGTCTCTCTCAGCCAGGCTGATACCATTGACTGCCAGAGAAACTGCTCCAGACCTTTTATAGACCATTTACCCTGACCTGACAAGTTACATACCACCCCGAACAAAAACACTGGATTAAAAAGGGAGCTCAGAATTGTCTTTGTAATTGCCCACAATTCCTTTGCACTGGGCTGCACTTAGTCCTTGAAATTCCAATCTTCCCATGCCAGGACAGAAAGTGAAAGGACAATCCCACATACCCCATCTGGGCTTCTTGCAACACAGGGACAACCTGGTGGGAGGTAGGGACATCAGACTGAGTGAGTCACCAAGGAGCAGGCTGCAAGCAAGGCCATACTTCTTGCCTCCCTGCAGGCTTTTCCACCTTCCACTGGACTCCTACACATGTACTGCAAGCATGGTTGAGCTGAACTACATGAAATTTTTCTCCTCGAGTTACTTTTTGCTCTGTACTTTAAGCCTCACAACTACTTCTCAACCAATATGTGACAAATTACTAAATTTTCTGCAGAATCTGTCATCAAAGCCACCATTGCAATCTGATTTATATTAGATTTTCCTTAGGTGCAACCCATAAATACACAAGAAACTTTAATCTGCACTTCAGTCGTCAGTGACAGTATGAAAATAGAACATTGGGGGCATCAAACATCATGTAAATGCCACCACCAGTTAAAGCATATACTTGTCATCTCTGTTTCATAGTTGCTGCTTGGAAAATCCACAACAGAAGAGCTTGTTACTAGCACATCTGCAACATATATAATGTGTTGGTTTACCTGTTAAGAATTCCACTGAAATTCACACACAGTTTGAAGAGAGGAACAAAGAAGTCTTTCTGCTTTGTCAGCTGCAATCAAGCAAGCAAACCAACCACCCCCAAACCCAACAAATGTGAACCAAAAAAAACACCAACCCTGCCTGAGTAAGGCAAACTATGTTTTCATTTCCTCAGAACATGCAGACACTTTAGTTCTTGAAAAACAGGGCATGGCATAAACAATATGTTGGAAATGTCTATTTGATGAATATATCTCACTTCGAGTGACTTGAGAAAAATCGTATTAAAGAAAGAATAGGGGAAAAAAGTTAGATTTTCACTCATTTCTTTGTAAGAAAACAATTACTTTCATTCATAGCGATAGCTACTGTAGTATTCTTCTCTTGGGAAAAACCTAACTGGGAATTAACTTTAGAAAAGCAATCAGATCCTGCTGGGTAGCTAAATGAATCAACCTGTCTAAACTATTTTTTTTACTAGAAATATATCTGCATTCCAGCATCTTGAAACTATTGTGAAAACACACACACACAAAGTAAAATTAATCCCCAGGGGACCATAATGGTTGTTGTTAATAATACTCATCTGAACTTAAGGCCTCAAGTGTTGAATATCTGTCAAATAAAGAAGAGAGACAGCCAGCAGGGAAAGGACAAAACAAGGGGACCATTTTCAGCCTCAACAGGTACAAGTTGTAAATGGGAAATAGGTTGTTAGAAAAATAAATTATTTCCTGCCCTCCTCTAATTTTTCACAAGCTGTGTGGTACAGCCTTCACCACTGACACAATTGACAGAGTCTTTGCATCTGCATTCATTTACCATGACCTAGTAGGTAAACCAATCTCAGTTTACCTAATAGCTTAATGCCAGAAGCACTTCACATAATATAAAACATCTCAACCTCCCCAGCCCTACCTCAAATTAAAAAGGGAAAACAAACTGATCAGGTAATGGCTTGCCTAACAACAACAAAAAAAAAGGTGGTTATGAAACTCCCTTTTGTTCTTAAACTTCTGTTTAAGCCTAGCTCCAAAGCTAACCTCTAAGGAACATCTGCAAAAAAGCTCATTTCTCCCCAGTGTATCATAATTTCTTCAGTAAAATAACATTTAACAATAAATCCTACCAATGCTTCAACATGGTTGTGTCTTGGAATGTTTCTCCGTTGTCACTGAAATTAATGAAATCTTAAAAAAAATATGCCAAGCATAAAATAAAATTATGTTTCATACCTGACACACTGGTTGCACAACTGGCTTGTTGCAAAACCAGCCATCTTCACCAGCTGGCCTATAATTTGTCTGCCATGGGACAATGACACTACAAGTGAAGTAAAGGAGCCAGGTTTTTTAACAACCCCAGCCAGTACATGGGCAAACAAGACACCTGAACAGGGCTAAAATGCATTCACATGTTGTTAGTTTGCATGACTTATTGGGATGAAATAGAAGACTGAAAATTATCATTGTATATACCAACATATTTGCTCTATATTATGTGGGTAGGGACCAACTTATAAACCATAGAGGAAATATGGTTCGCAAAATCCCCTCCCCTATACTTTCACAGAGGTATCACTTGAGTCCAAAATGGATCTTCAGCTTTCTTTTTTTCATTATGGACAATAAATACACCCGTATTCGTTTATATGATGAGGAAAATTAAATTTAGACCCTGAAACTCTGTGCTCCTTTAAGAAAAGTCCTTATTCTGTCCTTATTTATTTGTATAGTGTATATAAAAATAAGCCCTAACTATTGCTGAAGTCTCTGAGTGTTATTGTAGCATAAATAAGGTAATAATAATACAAAGGAAATTAGTCTTAGAATGAGGTGAGTGGAAAAGGCCTTTGTACTGCAAGTGCAAGTATTGAACGATCATATCCTACCTATCAGAAAGACATGGAAACAAGCTAATATTTTTTTATCATTTCTTCTACTTCTTTTGTAGTCATACAATGAATTTTAAGCCTCTGCATATAGTTTCTCTATGTCAAAGAAAACCAAAGTACATTTGGCCACCTCCATGGAAAAGTAGTCAGGACTGACCACTATTAAACACAGACTAGTATTCCTGCCCATTAGTTCAGCTGTTCCAGGACAGAATTAAGGTTCTGCCCTGTTCTTGTTCACTTGCAGCTAGAATGTGACTGAGATCAAGACCTACACCCTCCACAAACACAATATTCTGTAAACTGTGATGGGTATTTAAGGCAAAAAAAACAGGCAGGTTGTGAGCCATTCTGTACGTGTCCATGCAAAACAAGATATAATTTTGGGCTTAGGCTTAAGCACTGCTCAAAGACAGAGGACCAGGGTGAAAAGTAGTATTTATTCAGAAGGGAAGTCTTCTGCAAAAAAAACGTATTAGCTGATGTTAATGAACCTTTGTATATTTGGATTGGAACAATCCAAAGCAACTATTGTTTGTGGCAAATGTGTATACAGTAGTAAGATATTTTCCACCTCCTGCCTGTCACTGGACCACATCGACAGAGTTCTAATTGTGATGAAATCTGAACTAATAAAAGCTAGTAATTATTATTGTGATTCCTGACATAGTTCAGAAAGCTCTCAGGTGATCATGTGTTTGAATGAGAATACAAATCCTTTCCCCATGCAGTTACACCTTTCCTAAGAATAAAGAATGCAGTGTGTCATTATGAACCCTGAAGATAGCAAGCTTAGTTGTAACAAAGCTAGAATACAGTCAGTAAAACTAAACAAGAATATGATCAGCATAAATTTATCAAGTTGCACGCCATAAAAATTCACATGGGAAAGCCATGAATTGTGAGCTGAGACTTCTTACAATGCATGTGCAACTTCTAACCATAAAGTGTGAATATACCACATAGCTCTTATTACCTCAGAATGCTAATATGCAGATCTGTTAAAAGGGAAAACAAAACAAAAATAAAATCCAACCTTCATTTTCCATCAGTTGGTCATTTTTTACAAACAAAAGAATACATAATATTTCAAAATCTGGATCACTTATATTCTATAAAATACTAAGTATATCAGGCAGAAAAAAGCCTGCCTTGTTACCCTGTCTCTGGATGTAATTAAGGCTGTCATGGTCTGAATGAGCGTGTCTTGATCAAAGCTAAGCAAAACAATACAAGCTTTTTAAGCATGAAGAGATAGACACTTTATGAAATACAGAAAGACACAGGCTAAAAGATATTCTGTAAGATGAAAATAGGTTTTTTATGAGGGCTAATTTTAACCTATTTCTACAATGAACTAGGTCACTTACTGTAAATATGCAGAAGCTGAAATTCTTAGAACTATAATAGTTGACATAAAGAAATTGATTTGAAAACAAGGAAAAACATCTTCTCAGTCTTCAAAAAAAGACAAAAAAAATACAGATCAAGTACAGATTTTGACAACCAAGAGAAGGAAAGAAAACTTTAACAATGTATTTACATCATTGCATGATTTCAGATAATTTAAAGACGTTCAGTGAAGGCTGATACTGAAGTTGATTGCATGCAACTGAAAGACAACACTGGACTTTGGATCAAGTCCCCACAGAACACACGACCATCCAGGAGTTTTGGGATGTTGACTTTTTTAATATTTGTCATTTTTCAATATCCAGCACGAGTATAACAACGTTATCTTACCTGAGCTGCACTATAACACATCAGATGTTGTAAGTGTCTTTTACATTTGAAATTTACAAGGGAAGCAAGAGAAATTCTTTCCCTTTAGGTTTAACCTTAAGTAAAATCTTTGGTACCTTGACAATAATGTTTTTTATATCATCAGGACTGTAAGGCAGGGTCATTTCTACATCTATGTTTCTGAATTGTGAGTAGTACCCTCATTCAATATCTCTAACAACCGTAATACAAAGTGTTAACAGTCTTAAGTACCTTTAAATCTGTGCATATGCATTTTTCTGATTTATTTCTGAGATGGCTGCAGGATTCCATTTCACTTAAGGAGTATCATGGAATGTTTAATTACTTATTAAATCCTGATGGTGCAAAGATTTCTTCTGATCAAAAATATTCCAGGAATAGCATGACAACTAAGTATAAACCTAACACACAATGACCACTATAAATATACTTGTTCATTCACAATATGTTCTTAAACAAATTTTACCACCTTTAACTCTTAATCTATTTTTCAGAAAATTTTCATTAGTGTAGCAAGTGCCAGAGCAAGCACCTCTTTGATCAAGCACAGGCTCTGAACTGAAGAAAAAGACAAACTGCCAAAGATGCATTGACCACACATCTGTGCAACAGATCCATGTCCTGAGGAGGGTCATGAGGGCTTCTTTGCCAGGTCCAGCCTCATATCTAGAGCAGGTCTTCAAGCCAAGTGCTAAACAGCACTGGAGGGACATCACTATTTTACTCATTCCTTGATGAGGACCAATTGCATATGTTGCTATGTTTTACATATAAATATATAATGTTTACAAACACCATTTTACACCCCTCAGAATTAATTTACCAAAAGCCAGTTTTACTGGGTCAGCTCAGCAGATTACTACACCCTTTGTTATCTTTTGCAGGTGGCCATCTGACTCTGCAAAGGTGCTGCTGGGCTTGTGCTCTATCCTGCTTTTTCAGGAAGCCAGCTAGTATCCTCTGTAAATTCCATGCAAAGCACAGAGATCTGGCCGCAGTTCCCACATGGGGCCATGTGGGCTGAATCAGGATAGTACCTGAAGGCTTTAAATTCTTCTGCAGTCAGGATCACCATTTACTGTGGGATGCCATCAGAGGTAGCTTGTTCCAATGTCTCCCTTCAAGAAAGCTTGTTGCAGTGATTAAAATTAAACAAGTGAGGAAATGGCTGGCTCTCCCTTCAGGAATATTTATCAAAATGAAAATATGTGACTGGTTCAAACCCAACTGGTTTCCAAAGATTCAGTGTAGGAGGGAAAGAGGTCTTATTTTAGCAATACTGGTCCTTCCACACTGAAACAGGATTAAAACTTGACATATGCTCTTTTATTTGTGCATAATTTATCTACAGAAACAGCTTAATGTGTTGGCAGAACAGCACCCATCAACAGAACTGAAGAAGCCCACAGCAGAGTATCTGCCTCCAGGCATAGCTGGGCAAGCCGTGGATTTGTGCAGAAGAATCAAGTCTGTCAAACAGGCAAAAGAAATTCTATCCTTGGACCCGTTAGTAAGCTGACATTATCCACAGTTATTTTTGTTAACTGAAAAGAAGTTTAGATAAGCATGTAAGAGATGAGGGCAGTTCAGCTTTGTGGAAAAGCACAAATGAATGAATTATAATGATGCAAATACCCTAGGATCTCTCTTGTTGGCTGGTCACAGTGTACATTTTCAGCAAGTCACTAAACTGTTGTCATTTAAGCACATCTCTTCCTCAAGTTCTCTAAGCATGACACAGAACCTGATTCTCTGCACTGTGAAAAGGATGCACTGGGACAAATGGTGGATTCAGGGGTTTTGGATGTCAGGGTGACAAAATCATTTGCTGGTCCCAAAGGCCAGAGCCAGTGTTTCTGCTGCAGAGGTTTTCCAAGCACTAGCACCTGCTTTCCAGCAAGGCAGCTTGGAAAAGAAAACAAGCAGCATCTGAGCAGACAGATTCTGCTACACACTGTCTCTTTATGACAACTGTACTTCAGCAGCTTTGATGTGTCCTTTTGTCCTTATTAACTAAGGAATTCAATGTTTGCAGTGCAATACTGTGATTCTAAGGTAATTTCTTTCAGTGCCTCTTTGGAGCTCCCAACAGGGAAATGAGCTTGGCATCCCACCTGCACCAGCAGGCTTCCTCATCTTGCAAATGCAATTCATAGCTGTTAATGTCACATCAAATTGTAGTGAAGTTAGGCATATTTTAATATTTTTTTCAGTGGTATTGTCACTTAGGTGTCTCCTAATTTATTGAGAAGGTGGTAAAACTCCACACATAAAATTCTTCATTCTAAAACTAGCAAAATGCTAAGACATTGATATCAGATGTTTAAAACAATTATGCTTATGATATAAAGAGCTTGGTTTTTTAATTAGAGCTGGATAAAATAATAATTTTAGAAATGTTAGCTGTGAGTTCATAGAAGCCTCTTTACTTTCTGCCTTCAGTCCTTGTGGATGAATTCATGTTGCAGGGTAAAATATCCAAGCTAAGGGAGCTCATACAGCAGTGATTCCCATAAAGCTGGCTCTGATGATAGTCTTTGTACTTAGTCCTCTTAATTCCTTTGAGCCTTCTTGTTTCCCGTATTATTATTTCAGTCACATCTCCAAAGCCAAGGCATGGTTATGGAATGACAATTTCTTCCCTAAGCCTGACTTTTACAGGCTGAGCTTTTCCACTCCAAAGATGTACACTATTAGGTCAACAGCATTACAAGCATATTCCCACCATCTCTAAAAGGGTCACCTATGTCTAAAAAGACAGTTCCAATTTTTCTGACCAATCTCTTAAAACAAATCTCTTAATTAGAAAAAGTAAAAACAAATCATATTAATATTAGCAAAGACTCACAATTCTTGTGTTGCACCACTTTTGAGTAAAATGTCTTGCTGTGCACTACCTGACAATTAAAAGATTCATTTGGCTGAAACATCTTCAGTAGAAAAAAATAAAGATCGGAGATTCTCAAAAAGGCCAAATACTATGCATGTAGTCCATATACCAACATGATACAGTGAGAACACACAAGAAAATCAATTTAGCTGAGTCCAGCTGCATTGTTGTTTCAGCTCTCTCTACTGCCCTTGTTTTCCTACACATTAAACAATTCTGTAAAAACAAACTATTGTTCACAGCGTTGAAAACTTAGAAGCTTTATATTGAAAAACAAAGTCTGATAAATAAGAAACCATATAAGGAAAAGTGACAGTGATCTTTAAGCACAATTCTCATTTTCCTAACAAAAAGTGAATCAAAAGAAAAGGACTTCTGTAAAGACAATGTTCTTCCACTCCTCACGGGCGAAAACTGTACACTCAACCCCCTCTCTGAAATGCTTATACACCGATGCACACAGTAGGGGGAACAAGCAGGAGGAATTGGAGATCTGTATTTAGTTGCAGGACCATGATCTCATTGCAATTACTGAGACGTGGCGGGATAGCTCACATGACTGGAATGTTGCCATGGATGGCTATGTACTTTTTAGGAAAGACAGACCACCAAGGCAAAGTGGTGGAGTTGCTCTTTATGTGCAAGAGCAACCGGAATGCATTGAGCTCTACCCAGAAGGGGGTGAAGAACGTGTTGAAAGCTTATGGGTGAGAATTAAGGGTCACATAAATATAGGTGAAACTGTTGTGGGTGTCTACTACAGACCACGAAACCAGGCAGAGGATGCTGACAAGACCCTCTACAGGCAGCTGGAAGTAGCCTCAAGATCACATGCCCTGGTGATCATGGGTGATGTCAAACACCCTGATATTTGTTGGAAAGGCTACACAGCCAGGAATAGTCAGTCCAGAAAACTCTTGCAATGCATCAAATTCTCTGTATGTGTTTTTCAGCTTCGCAGAGACTTGTAACATACAGGAGCCTTCCTGGGTAGTGCTGAAAACTGAAACTGTCTAGTGTAGCTCTAAAGTTGCAAGGCTGTGAAGGACACATTGACCCATACCTACTATATTTTAGAAGATATCACTTCAAAGGCTATCTGTCTGCTGCTTATTTTTATCTTTCTGTCACTGAATTTCACCTGTTCTGTTTTATACCTGCTCTTTCTATTTTCAACTGCATTTTAAAGATACCAAATGACTTACAGGATACCAAGATTATATGGTCAACTATACTTGTATCTCTAGAGTGTATGTATTTTGATTTTTTAATCCGATTTTAGGCAAGGATTTTCAAATTACCATGAAGTTCTCAGCTACCTTTTACTGTAATGTGATCCAGGTCATCAGAGTTGCAATCACAGGCTGCAATTACAGGTTTAGTGATTAGAAGTACCTCTGTTATTATCCCAGTATCATGAGTTAGGCCATGATGCAATGAGAAGCCTTGTTACTAGATTTTCAGATCATCACTGAAAAGGCTGTGTTTGAAAAGATGTTTACATTTTACAAATGTTCACTTTTTTTTATTTTATAAAAGAAGTGAATGAAAGTGAATGATCTGCCACATGTTCTATTTCATTTACCTTGGATGCTTAATCTAAGGTGGATCAAAAAGGGAGGTGACAGTTGCGTGTGACCTCATAAAATACCTTTATTCCACGTTAGGTTTTTTATGCAATATGTGAGATCTACTTGCAACAGATGAAACCAAAAGCAACTGAGAAGGCAGTTAGTTTTCACAAATATAAAAATAACCAGACTCATTATGTGACTTCAGCAGCCAAAACAGTACTTTCATGTATTTTTTTCAGATTGTGACCTCTTTCACATCTTTTGCAACTATCCAGTAACAGCAAAACTAAAAATCAAGTACACAAGGATTCACTAAATCATGGAAACACAGCAGTGTGATGTGGCAGGCTGGCAGGGAGCGCAGCCAAAGCAGCAGGCTGGTGTGTTGCCTCACAGCACACCCTGGCACACACAAGACGAATGATGCTGCAGCAGCAGAGCAACAGAGAACGAAAAGAGGTGACTTCCTAAAGGGAGGGGGACAGAAAAAAAACAGAAGCGAAGCCGTCACAAAGAGTTATTTTTAGCTGGCAACACATGAATATGTTTTCATTTGCCCTTCCAGCAAATTATTATTGTATCCTGCACAGGGCTGGCCCACACCCAAGACAGCAACTGGGGACCAACACCAGCCCCGCAGGCAGCTGCATATGCCCAGGAAAGCAGTACTTTTCTCCCAGCATTTGTATTTTTACTGCTCTGTTACTTTTTTACTGACACTAGAGATCTGAATGGAAAGATGGACTTTTTTCTCCTCCTCATTCCTCCTTCCAATAAGCTTATGTCAGCACTAGTGCCTGGCTAGCCACAAAGTAAACTGAACTGGTCTATTTGAGAATAAAGAAGAGAAAGAAACTTGCTGGGTAGTTGTGTGGGTGTGTGATGATTCATGTTAGCACCAGAGGAGATGGGGAGGGTGGGAAGAAAGGCAAGATCATCACCTTCAGCAGCAGTGACAATTTATGCACACCTTCAAATTATTTGTCACATTTAGAAATATGCTGCAAATTTTAAAGTTTGCTAAATATAAGTAGGCTTGAACAACACACTAGTTTGAGCTTGATGGATATTGGCTGGAGGAAGCCTGCAGCAGCATCATCTAACACCTGCTACTCTGCTGTCCGTCACCAGTTTCTGAGCTGGAACAAGAGAACATTATTTTATGTGAACAGAATATGCACATGTTTGTTGACAGTTCTTGTTAGAAGGGATTGCTAATCCGACATTAAAAGTGACTACCTTATCAGGCACAAATGCCTGCAGAGACATTAGTATCTGGCCACCCAGTGCAGTACTGAACCTCAAGCACAGGCAGCCTGCAAAAAAGCATGCAAACATCGCAGTATTTATTAAATTCATTTGGAGTACCAATCTTTCTATCTAATTAACAACATTTTATAGTAAAAAATGCAACCAAAATGCTAAAAAGCTGCCTTTCAATATCTGCTGGCTTAACTGTATCTAAGCCAGAGATTTTGAGCCTTGCTAGTATACCTGTGTTAGGTAAAATATGTTTGCAAGTGATGAATGATGACTGCAGAATTAGCTAGACTAATCTTCGGCCTCCTAAAATACTGTCTTCAAAATCTATCTATCTAAGCCACTTAGACTAGCCTGGATGATACTACAATAGCAAAGCTGCGGTCTGTATTGAGAGTTGCTCTGCCCCAGTACTTTCCATCTTCTTGGAAGAAAAATATTACAATGTAAGTGCCTTTATGTAATTTAATTGAAATTATTTCCAATGCAGATTCCCAAAAAGGCTTCAGTGTTGTAAGGCTGAGTAAAGAAATATAGTTCTACTCACAATATGTGTAATTCTCTACACTACTACTTTTTCAAAGTGGCAGGTAATTATCCCTAAGTGAAAGAGGCAAAGAGGAAGAACAACTCCTGGAATTCACAGCATGTGTAAACATGCACACTGACAGTTTTGTGATGTAGTAGTTACATTGAAAAGTCACACCCTTATTATTTCATGGTATAACTGCGTAGTTATAACAAAAAATAATAAGTGTACATACAGAATTTATCATGGGACAGTTGAGATGAAATAGTTATTTTGAGCTATTTCCTTACATGGAAATAGTTCTGAACTGTGCTTCCTTACAGAGTATCTCCAGGCTCTGGAGAAAAAGAAGAGTTTTAATTGATGAATATCATTATCCCCCAGTAATTCTGAGAAGGATACAATGTTATGAAAATGCTATCTCTCCTTCAGCAAACACTGTAGAAGAGAGACCTTAAAGAAAAACAGTCAGCTCTGCAGGAGAATTTTTGTCAGACAGAATAAAGCAGAATCACTGCCGCAAAGCATTTTGGACATGATTGCACAAATTTTAGTTCTTATGTCAACAGAAGAAAATGCAGATGAAGATTAAGCAACAAGCAGGATGTTTCTGTCACTGCTGCTGTTCCTTTATTTTATGTAAAGGATATTTCCAACCACTCAGTAGTGCCTAAAATATCTGAAATTAATTCCGTGTTTTTAAAGTCACTTGGTGTCAGTTTTTACAAAGCAGTGAGTTGTCATAATGACAGACAAATTCAAAGACTTTAAATAGAATGGGTAATGTCCGAAGCTCACAGGTTCTACAGATTAGGAGACAATACTATGCACTGTACACCGTTGTTACACTGTTCTTACCATGCAATAAATTTTTTAGTACTGGACAGCTAAATCCTTTTCACTGTTTTGTCGGGTGGTTTTTGGGGGGGTGGTGTTGTTTTTTGTTTTTGGTTTTTTTTTTTCTTATCTGCAATGCTTATCTGCTGAGGCAAACAAGTAACATGTTTTATTCCCAACTTTTGTGTTGTAAATCAGCTATAGTATGTCACCTTCTAGAACACAGACAGCTTTTGCCTTTGAGCCTCACAGCATCTTTGTGCTTGTGGAAAAAGTAAAGCACCTCCAGCAACAGCCATCAAATCCTTGAGGGGAGGTTGTAGTCTTACTATTCTGGTCAGCTACCTTGTCTCACTAAGCCATTCTTTTTGCTTGAAAAAGGCCTGCCTCAGGAAACAAGTGAGCTAGCAAACCAGGTCCATGCATGCTTGAATCAAAGAGAAAGCTCTGCCCCAGAACTCAGCAGTTCCTGGTTTTGAGCTCAGACACTCCCAAACCTGTATTGTACTGAGCTGTATTGTCACCCATAGTGGTATTACCAACATTGTTTGTGAACCCCCTTATCTAATACACTGGCTTCTGTATGTGCATATAGGCTTCTGTTCTCAGAGGTTGCCAGCTTAGAAGGTGATTTGTTAATACCATTCTTCTGTACAAACAGCCAGATCTCTGTCTGCCCTCTGTTGTGAGGAATTGAAGCAGAAATACAGAACAAACAAAACACAACATCTCTTTTTTTTCTATGTAGCCTTTGTATGAGCATCTTCCAGCTCACCTGTCTCCAGCCTTGTTTCCTCTTGGCTCACAGTCCTCAGCACTAGTCAATTCTCCAGGCTTATTTGTGCACTGAGACAGCAGCTCAGCCCATTGTGGCTTCCAAGCTCTCAGGTCCGACTTCACTTAGGCAGCCTACACCTCATGCTGACATCAGTGACTGTGCAGTGTGTGCAGACAGTTCATCCAGCTTAACTGCTGGCTTTTGGATCAATTCCCTGAATGTATGGCCAAGTGTGGGGGTGGACAGGAATGAAGAACAACTGATGCAAATTCAAGACTTGTGAGCTGCCATGAAAACACATTCTGTGTGAGGCTATAGCTTTTGCAAAAAAAGACCATAAATTCAGCAGGATTTCAAAAGACTTATGTTGGTATTTGAAACCACAAGTCAAGCCAGGGAGTAGAAACATGGCACTTTGAATTAAACTGTCTAAAGCTGCTGGGGAGCTGCACCTGCCACTTGAATATGCTTGTTTAAAAACTGCCATCCTGGAAGCTTCTTCACATATTTTAAAACAAATACATATGAAATTTGAACTTCTGAGGGCAGGGAAAACAGGAGTTATCTGGGTATATCACTTGTAACAGCAAGAAATGTAACTTCTTCTTAATAAGGGTTAATCCTAGAATAAAAGAGAAATGGTTTATGTGAGGATGCAGAAGAGATTGAACGTGCAGAGGAATAGTACTTTCCATAAAGTTTAATGGACTTTCCATACCACAGTGAGTCTACAGCTAGTCACTAAGCATGTGATCACTCATGATATCAAAAAGGGAACAGAGCAGTACATCAAAGAGTATTAAATGCAAGTAAGAAGCTCCCAGTCACACCATCATTTAGGTCTGTAAATTTACTCCTAATACGATGGTGGAGGTGTTAAGTCGGATTTAAGTATGCACATCAAATATTCAAGGTAGTCATCTATTAAATAGGTCACATGGACATGGCTCCCTATTAGCCTGCAGAAGATTGATAAAAACTAATTTATTTTCTGCCTCAATCTTCAATATTCCAGCATTTCTTCTCTTGTTTGTTCTGTTAAGACTTTTTGGCCTAGAAATCATGCTTTCAATTTTTTTAAAATGAGTATTTAGTGTCAGATTTGTAGTTTGCTGGCCTGTGGTGAGAGAAGTTGCTGGTCTGTCAAGCTCTGGAACAACATGCATATTGCAAACACTAGTTCTCTTCCAAAAAAACACTAGGGTTGAGCTGGCTTTTAATCCCTTCTGCTTTTGTTGGTAGTCCAGAACAGCAATTTTCTGATAACAGGAAGCCTCTACCTTCAAGCCTACATTGTAGTCATGGGCAGTTGATCCAACCTGATTTCATGCCAACATTTTCCTCAGTTTAAACTGTTCACTTTGCTCTTCAGATGTATACACACAAAGAAAAAACTATAGTGGTCTCTGTTTAGCCTCCAGCTACTCCCTGCTATGTTTGCCTGTTCCCTTGACAATAAAATTACTTCATGTCACGATATTATGAATTTAATTTAGGCATCTATCTGCAGATCAGTTTTCTTCTTCTGTGTAGTCAGACCACAACAGTATGCAATGGTTTACTTTTAAGCTCATGACTGAAGCCAGTTACTCTTACCAGACCAGGTAAAACGTCACTCAGAGGACTGTTGTGGGATGCTGTGAAGGCATATCCAGGTTCCTGTCAGTAGCACCGCATGGGGACTCTTTTTCAGTGAGGTGGAAGCAGGGAGGTGACCCTGGACTGTCATCAACACTCCTCCCATTCATTACCATGGTGTTACTTTCAATACTCAGCCTCAATAAGCTCTTAACAGTTAATAACAACTGATCTTGTGACAAGGCGTTCAGTTTACTGGAAAAGTTTCACCCCCTCTATTGGTCTGCTTATTGTCTTAGATATAGGTGACATACAATACTAGCAGTAAAAACTTTAAAATTTGCATAGTGGTATTTTTATTTTCCTTACCTTTTTGTTTGCATTTACACTGTGCAATTTTACACCAGCTTCAGAATCAGTGGTGTCTGATTTTTATGGGTTTTTTTAATCCTGTAAGTAAAATGCATTCTAGGAGTACAGCACAAAAATACAACACATAAACGCAAAAGCATGTTAATATCATGCAGGAATATAGCACCAGCTGGCCTAAATTACATCTGAAGATTGTAAATATGTAAATACGATACATTTTATTTCGATGCAGAACAGAAAATAGTAAATAACACAACCAGGCAACTCATTTGCACCTCTTGTGTGGAGATTCACTAGTTAGTATAGTTCAGCATATTTCTAAAATAAACTGCAAGAACCTTGAAGTTCGTTTTAGTGTAGAACAGATTCCAAAATATTGTTATCATATCTGACTTAATGAGCAGAGCATAACTTGCATCTAAATCCCAGCCTGTATCTGTATTTTATTTCGTAAGACCTACTAAGGTTGGAAATGACAGCCAGAGATTATCTGTTACCTCACCATCTTCCTAGTAGCACAGCTGAAGCTGCAGCCTGTCCTCTCCAGTTGTGATCTCACGGAAGAGTATGAAGGACACCTACAGACATGGGAAGTCTCAAACATCTACTCTGAAGCACTTCAAATAAAGTATCAATTTAAATGGTCAGATACGTATTTAATGGCCAGCAGTTAATTATTTTTTTTTAAACGGCATCAGTTTCAATCTCCAGCACAAGTGTCACCAGCACCAGGAGACCGCTTCTTACATGGACACCCGCGGACAAATCGGCCGGCTGCTCCAACACCTTGGCTGGGTTTTCCTGCACCTCGCAGTTAGCCGAGCAGCCAACAACCACATGGGCCCCGAGCCCACCAGGCCCACCGTCCCGCAGCCTTCCCGTCGCCCCTCCCCGCGACCGGCACTGCTCGGAAGGGCCGACGGGGCAGACGAAGATGCGATTCGCGCCGCAGAGCCCGCGTGAGGTAGCGCCTACGGCCGGCCGTGAGCGGTGCGGAGAGCAAGCCCACGGCCTGCTAGAAGGCGCTAGGCGCGGTAACCCCACCGACAGCGGGCCGCCAGCGCCGCTCCCGACGCCTGCGCGCCGACAGCGTTCCGGGTGAGGGCGGGACCCGGCCGCTCCTGGCGCCACAAGCCGCCGCGCAGGCGGCGGGAGGGGGGAGGTGGCCCCAGAAGCTACGCGCGCCAACGTCGCCCCCTGCCGACTGCGCTGCGCCGCAAGGCGGTGGGTGACAGCCTGCCCGCGCCCCGATTGGACCAGAGGGGCGCGGGCCGCCTCACTGGAGCGGGGACGGCGGCCTGTGCTGCTCGCTGGCGCGCCCTAGCGGCGACCGCTGCCTCTCGCCGCGCCGGCATGGAGCGGGGCAGCGCGGCGGTTGGCGGAGGGGCGGCCCCGGCCCCGGCCCCGGCCCCGGCCCCCGCCCCCGCCGAGGACGGCGAGGGCTGCGCAGGCCTGTGGGAGCTACCGGTGGAGTG
>WUAM01000281.1:5659779-5670452 GCA_024336885.1 Actenoides hombroni
CATATTTACTGGCAAGGACTGGCATGGGAAGGGAGCACTCAGAGAGAGTAAATCATCCTCTCACGGGGTAAATAAGCTAAGAACTTTCGAGAGGTGCTGCACAGCATCGCCGTGGTCACACGACTCTACCATACGAGGCCCATCACCTGCTTTCACTGTAACACCTTAAGACTGTAAAGAAAAAAAAAAAACCAACAAAAACCACCACACTACCTCTGAAGGGACAAGAACGCTTTGCAAGAAAACAGAAACTTGTGCAAATCCCCTCTGAACATAAGTTTTGAGCAGCACTGGTGGGTCAGCAGCCCGAGGTCGGCAGTAGCTTGCATAAAGCAAAACTGGTAAACAAGCCGGTGAGTCAAACTCATTTCCTTGACTAACAGGAATAGGATTTCATAAACATAGCAATCACTTTGTGCTCTCCAAACCGACTGTGAACTGCGTTTAGCCAGCATGTGTAGCACAAAAACAGAGGGTGAAGGCAGCTGTTTCCAGCAGCTTTTTTTTGGAAAGGCTGTGAGAAAAGAGGCTGTTTTGGGAAACACGGTGGAGGTTGAACTTTGGGTAACAGGGAGGGTCCTTTTAGTAGGACTAACCTGATATATTCCAGTAGGACTATAACTTGATAATACCTCCTTATTTCTGACCTGCTCTGTGTTGAGCTCGTGCATTCTATTTCATGTTTATGTGTTAAGTAGTGCTGGCTTTCTGTCCTTCCTTAATGTATTTGTGTAATTAACATGTGTTTAAAAAACAGTGGGTAAGAGTCAAGACCAATCTAATAAAGACCCCAATCTCTTAATTTTCCCTGTCTTTCTAGAGAGGCAGCAAGGACCTTCAAATCCTCTTTACTTCAGTGGAAATTTGGAGGGATCAGATTTGTGCGGGAGCTAAGACCTCACTAATGCAAGTACTTCACATTTTGGATTCAGAACCCTGTTTTGCTCTTTTTTTTTTGGTGTTTTTTTTTTGTTTTTTTTTTTTTTTTTACCTTTTAGAAATGCTGTGTTTCAGCTGAGAAAATAGGAAATACATTCTGTATTCATTTGTAACTTTACTCCAAAGGATATATTCTACAATATTTTAGTACACAAAAAGCTGACAATCTCTTTAGTCCTATTCATAAATATTCTACCCATGGTCCTCAGTGCAGCTGCAGGACAACTGGACGCCATTAATACACTTCCATGGATGTTTCATGGATGTTTCCATTAATACACTTCCATGGATGTTTCATGGATGTTTCCATTAATACACTTCCATGGATGTTTCATGCAGCCATGTAAGAGGCTTGGGTGTGGGTCAGGGAATGCAAATAACACGCTGAGGCCCAAAGTCTGGTTCGTGGTTGCCTTCTGTGGACAGTCGATGTAGCTTACACACACCCTCCTTCAGATACCAGGCTGGGGCAAGATCTGCAAAAGAGTTCTTGCATTTGTTCTGCAGCCTAGAGAGCATCCCTGCTCTTTGTCATCAGTCATCTCATCTTAAATCATTCATGGTGTTGACACTGAAAAGGTGTTGACACTGAAAAGGTGTTGACACTGAAAAGGTATTGAAACTTTGCAATGTACTTCTAAACCTGAGGGGTTGGTACATAGACCATAAACTATGAAGGAGGGAGGTGTGTTTGTCTCCTTATCTCCCTAACCTTACCTTCCTCTTGTTTCTCACAGAGATTTAGCCGTACGGGAAGAGCGGGACCTCATACAGATGCTTTGGGGTTTTTTTGTGAAGTCTTCAGCCTGGTGTTCCCTCTTTCTCTGCAATGTGCTGTCACCATGGCTCCCACCCTTGCCACCACCCTGCTTTCTGTAGGCAAGGAGAGGAGGTGGGGCCATGTCTCACCACCGGTTCCTCCCACTCCCCACCACTGGACCAGAGCAGTGGTGATCTTCCTCCTCCATTTCAGTTTGCTGGTGGCGGGGCCTAATGGAGTAGGACTTGAACCATCACCACCCAGTGAAATGTGTCCATCACCCATAAGAAACGCCTCTCACACTGCTCTGCTGTCCCACTGTCCAGGCAGTGTTCGTGCTGTCAAGATTTTGTATGCATTAGCCTTTAGAAATTAGAGCTGTTGGTTGACAGTTTTGTTCTCTGTATTTAGATGCCAGCAGTTTCCAACGCAGCCAGTGGAGACCAGAAAGATTTCTTCTGTTAGATTTGTATTACAAGTCACCAAAATGTATACCAAATGAAAACTAGCCAGGTGTTATTTTTTTGAAGTATGCTGTATCATTTTGTCAGAATCCTATGTGATAAAGTCCTAGGCGCGCTGGAGGGTTATATGTTACTGCTTCCACAGGATCAACTCATCTTCCATAGTAAGGGTCTCTTGTGTTCCTCTGGTTTTCCCCTCCCAGTCTCTCTGTGTGCCACTGGCTACTTGCCCTGAATTCCAGGGACAAATCTCACATTTCTTGCCAAAAGTTTAACCCATGCTTTTGCACTTGTTCAATGGCAAGGCTCTCTCTACATACTTCCTGCCCACCGCTCCAGGGTTTTTATATATTTCTCTACTCATTTTGCCCTTTTTCCTGTTCCCTTGTGCCTTTCTGTCTCTGCCCTTCACCACCCTTGTTTCTCTCTCCTCCTCCTCCTCTTTCAGGATGTGAGTGCTTTCAGAAGTATATTAGAAAGTTGACAGAGCTGAAATGGAACAACTTCCTTGGATAAAAGTCAAAGATTGCTAGAGTTTGAAGTTTTGATGATTGCATTCCAGTAGATTAATGTCTCCACCCTGCTGCGTTTCATCTTTTCCCAACAACATCAGTAGAGTTTTGCCCTTTTATTTTCCCTGAAACTTCAGGACTGATTGAGTACACATGATGTTCGTAAGCCGTTGTGTAACATCCAAATGGAGCAATATCTTCAAGTTGAGTACAAGACCTTGCAAGCACAGTCAACAATACCAAGAAGTTGACCTGGATAAGATAGTTTTGTGAGCTGTGGGTAGATGCTGAGGAACCTGGCAGCATATTCATCCTTGGGGTTCAGGAGATGGAGTGGGACAGGACACAGAGTCCATGGGGAGGACAGGCTCTCTATAGACGCAAAGATTTAACAAGCAGAAAAGCGATATATCCCCAAACTCTGAAATTCTGGAAATCAGATGACTTCTGACCAGCTGTTTGTTCTTCAGCCATGACTGTGCCTGAGCGAATGCAAGCTGTGGAAGTGAAAGTTAACAGAAAAAAAAAAAAGTAAAAAAAAAAAGTGGAATGACTGGCAAACTGCTATGTATATTCATTACTGCAATTATTCCAGCTAGAAAAATATAATATCTGCAATTGTTTTGGAAATATGTTTGGCAGAGAAACTTGGAATAGAAACACAGTCAAGTTAATAACCTTTTCAACACACAGTTACACTGAACTTGTAGATAAAAGCTTGTGGTACCTGGTATGTGTAACCCCATGTTATCACCTAGGATGAGTCTGAAAAACATTTAGGCTCCCCTGTGGAAGCAGAG
Source organism: Actenoides hombroni (assembly GCA_024336885.1). Lineage (NCBI taxonomy): Eukaryota > Metazoa > Chordata > Aves > Coraciiformes > Alcedinidae > Actenoides > Actenoides hombroni. The sequence continues at coordinate 5,663,255 of WUAM01000281.1, forward strand.
AGATGAAACTATGTGCACACCACTGCTGAAAACAGACACACAGTGAGATAAAAGTTTAACCTTACAGCCCGAGAGATTTCCTTGGCATTGGGTAGTAAATGCAAAGACTGGAGCAATAACCAGTGGGGCTGTGGGAAGGGGGAAACATTAGAAACTGCTGCTGACAAGCAAGTGGCAAATAAATCTCAGGAACAACATGAGAAAGCCCTATCAGACTTAAAGGAAAAACTCAAAAAATCATTGGGAGTGAACTGCTGGTTTCGCTTAACAGGATCAGGCAGAAATGAGTGACGTATACCAGCTTATACTGAATTTAATATATAGATGATTCCTATATATTCCTTGAGCAGGAATTAGTAATAGTGCTGGGAGCATAACAGGAACATTTTGCTGTGAAAGGACACCTCCTACAGTAAATATTGAATGCTATTTCAGGCAACCCAGTATTCACATTTACATTAGACTTTCCACATCTGTTTCATATTCAATTTATGTCAACAGTAATTGAAAGCTGTTACCATCTGGGTTTTGGGTGGGCTACATGGAACGAGTTATCATGAAATGAGTAACTTCTAGTATGAATTAAATCTCATTCCAAGTCCACTGATGCTTTATGTGAGCTGAGGGGAGAAGCCAAGGAGCCCTGAGTTGTACAGAGCTTGAAATGAGGGAACTGAATTTTACTGGAAGGAAAAATGTCACCTTCCATCTGGAGAATGATGGGTTAATGTATAGGACCTTCTGTATGGTGATATTTGGTTATTTCACAGAAACTTTGAATAAGCACCCACATGTCCACAAGTCTTGTACTCTGCAAAGTTTGTAATCTATTGGTGTTTTTTTTTCTGTATCTGGTGCAAAATCAACCCTAACAATTTTACATTTATAAGCAAGAAATTGCTAAACAAATAAAAGAGCCAGAACAGATGTTAACCTCTTCACTCTGGGGAATCCAGATGTACATTCACTACTAGGGGACCAAATTCAGTAATTGGACTTCCTAGCAAATTAGATACCTCGTGCGTGCTGTGACATGTGCGAGTTCTTTCTTTTTCCACGTTGCTTTTTTATCACTGAAACCTCCATATTAGAAAACAAAGGTATTTCTCGTGATATTCATGGGTCCTGTGCAGAAAAAAACCAAACCCGTGATGTGAATCTCTGAGTAAAAATTTAGTGTTACAGCTTTTGGCTGGGATGTTACATTAACAGGTATTTCAGATATAGACAGCTCAAGGGTTTGTTTTCATAACCCAATCCTGCTTCTGGGGAAGTAGATGGGATTTTTGCTCCTGGAAATAGATAGTTATAGACTACAGGAGCAGTTGTCAGAGGCAAGAGCTTCAGTAAATATAGGGAAAAGAGGCCATATAGCTCTAAGACTTCAACTAGGAGAGAATGGGTTTTAACTCAGGACATCCAGAGGTCCCTTCCAATCTATATTATTCAATGTTTCAATGACTGTTTACAGTTCATTACCATAAGGCTTCTCCTTTGAAGGACCTATCATGCCTCTAAACTGAGCAAATCCAGCTTATACTCCAGCACTGGTATCTTTCTAATTTGGTGAAAAGATCATAGTTTTAGGACTGGGGAATAATGAATGACCTGAGTGGTGGGAAAAAGTGCCTGCCCAACATATTTTGCTTTGATTCCTTCATTGAACTGGTAGCTGCATAGATGCTTAGGATATCTTATTAGACTCAAAAATCTTCATTTCACTCTGTGAAAATATTAATGGTTTTGAGAGCCTGTTCCTTTTATAGACAGTAATAAAGACAACAGGAATTTTGATGAAATAGCTGGCAAAAACCCCACAATATTTTAGGATGGGCATCTGTAAAACAGAACATTTGATGACCATGCAAGTGTTAATGAATTACCAGATATATCCATACCTGCTTCATCCTTGAAGAACCACCCTTTTCTGGAAGTCAGAGCTGCAGTCATGTTTCATGTCACAAGTTCATGATGTCATTAGAAACTTAAGTCCCAGACAGACGCATCAGTGACCGTAGCTCATTTTCATTTGGTCAGAGTTTCTCATTGGGATTTTCTTAATGGTGGTCATTCACCCTCAGGAGACGCCGATGGAACTGTGGGCGTTCGTTTCTGTGGGGTAGGCACAGGTATTGTAACTGCTGTATAATTGTTCACTGCTCGATCACAGGTCCAATATGCTCCCCAGCTATTTTGGCTTGCAAATGAATTACAGAAGAACGACAAATAGGAGAAACCTACTGAGGAAATGGGTGGAAGTATGATTAAAGCGGTGTTACACGGTGTCTAATGCCATGCTGTTAGGTGGCTAATGTCCCATCTTTCTTTGTGTATCTGCACAGATTAAGAGCTGGAGAAAGACCATAGCTGCTTCCTTGGCTGTAAGTGCCCCTTTCTTCACTCTTGTGACAGGGTTCATTGGGCTTATCATCCTCACTAGGATACAGAGCAATGAGTTCAGGCTCTGTGGACTTTTGCTCTTCTGTTGATTAGAAATGATGGTACTGATTGTTTGGCTGTTGAAATTAATATCTCTACCGAGGATAAACACAGGATGAAAGAAAATGGAGAGCAGCTGCCAGAGACTCAACAGACTCCTCCACCCTATCCCTTCAGAGAATATTTTCTTAGGCTTTGTAACTTGGTTCTCAGTAACGTTAAGTTCCATTTAAGATGGATGTAGAAAGACGTAGTATATACTTTTTGAAGTCAAAGCAAACATTGAAGAACAAATTGTGAAATTTCATTTGGCAGAGGGAGGTTGCATCATTGGCTTTCCTCTCGGCCTCAGGAGGTTTCATAACATCTGAAGACATCATCATGAGTGTGAGAAAGTTGACATTTAAGAAAGAGTCTAAGAACGGGAAAAATAATTAACTATTAAATGTCAAGGTTGTGAAGGGATTGCACCAGTGATCATAGGCTGCCTAAGGAAGTAATGATCGTGCACAACCTGAATATGTGTTCTTATGTCCTGTAAAAAGACATCCCCTATATGCGCTGTCTATGTTCCCCCATACATAGGAGCCCCCATAGGCTCCCACATTTCAAGACTTCAGAAGCTTACGTTGCCTGGGCTCTTACCTGATGTCCTTGCAGGGCTACCCACAAGCAGAAGAGGGAAGACATAGATAGCGTGTGAAATTAGAATAATTTTCTTCCCGAGTGTCCAAGGTGAATTTATCACCTTGAATTTCATCTGCCCTTTTGTTGTGCAGTGGTGTAATACGAAGAGATCCTCCTATAGAACTTTATAATTGGCTTAATTTTGACCCTTTCTAAGTTTTGTGTTGTCTGAAGTTGACGTCACATCACCATTGACTGTTTTACCTAAATTGCTTATGACTATTTTGAACAACAGAGATCTTGCTGATAACTTTTTCCTGCAAAGAAAAAATTACTTTATTCCTTAGGTGTAAATCTCATTTGTCAATTTTTCTGATATAAAATAGAATATTACATAGAACACAATTTTCTAGCTTTTCTTTATGTAGGTATGTGCATGTATTTCATATGTGTAGTATGTATTTGTATGTACATACTATGTGTAGGTATGTACATGTGTATACATGTGTATATATGTGTGTGTGTATGTGTATAGACATGTATATATGTGTGTGTGTATCTGTGTGCATGTGTACTTATTTTAGAGAGAAATATCTGAATTTTCTTGACTGACAGTTTTTTATTATGTTGTTATTTGAAAGAAAGAGCTGCAATAACTCTATTATATCCAGAAAATGACCCGCTAATGCTGATAACATATAAAAACAAAGATGGTATGGCTTAATTTGGCCATCAAAACGTATACTTTTGGATTACCAGTACCGTAATGTGAAGCTTGTTTACCTTAGTTTGTGTGATGTTTGGCAGGAGGGTGGCATCTTTTTGCCAATGATTTCTCTTTTATTGTCTTTAGAAAATTCACACAGTTTGTGCATTAGCTTCGAAGCAGACCTGACTGAATCCAGGAACCAGCAGACCTTCCTCTCATGAGACTGTGATATGTTTTGAAAAGGCTGCCTAATTGAGGTTACAGGCTGCAAAAACAGCGCTTAATTTTGTCTGTAACGAGAATTCAAGGGGGAAAAAAAAATGGACTAGAATATTAATGTGACTGACTTGAGCACCTACTACCCTTATATGCAGACATGACGCCTTTCATGTGGGTTTCCCTACCCTCCACCCCCTTTATTTTTTTTTTTTTAACCAGTGGAAGTTTTATTTGGGATGAGGAAAGCAGAATCAGGAAAAATGGTCTCTTTTCAATGACTTCCAGTCATAAATCTCAAACAAAAAATAAGACATTCCTGCACACCTTCAGGCCCTCAGCAGATGTGCTCAGCAATTTGGTGGTCTCAGACTCATGTTATTCTTGCCTGGTTCTTAGAAATAATTTTCCATTAATGAGATGAAAGGATTAATTCAAGAGAGAGTTCTTGTAAAATGCTCTGCTTAGATTGACAATATACTTGAAATGATTATGAGTTGACTGAATTTCCACTAGTTTTATATTTCGTACAAATACTGTGTTTTAAGACAGTGTATTGCTAGTGGGAGATGAACTGAGCAGCTGAAAGAGAAGTCTTAGTATCATAGAATGGCTAGGGCTGGAAGGAACCTTCAAAGTCATCTAGTCCAGCCCCCCTGCCGTGAGCAGGGATACCCTCAACTAGACCAGGCTTCTAAGAGCCTTGTCCAGTCTCACCTTGAATATCTCCAGGGATGGGGCCACAACCACCTCCCTGGGTAGCCTATTCCACTGTTCTACCACCCTCAATGGAAAAAACTTCTTCCTGATATCCAATCTAAATCTACTCTCCTCTAATTTAAGCCCATTACCCCTCATCCTTTCACTCCAAGCCCTCATAAACAGCCCCTCCCCATCCTTCCTTTAGGTCCCTTCAGGTACTGGAAGGTCGCTAGTAAATCTCCCCAGAGCCTTCTCTTCTCCAGGCTGAACAACCCCAGCTCCCTCAGCCTGTCCTCGTAGGAAAGGTGTTCCAGCCCTCTTCTGCATGACTAACTCATCTAGCCAACACGTTTCTCTGTTTCTAAAGGATGTCCTTTACCAGGCATTCTGTTTTCTAAAGATTTAAACAAAAGTTACTTTATCTGCGTGAATAACCTAATTGACTACAGTGTCACTGCTTACATATGTTGCATGAGGGCGTATGTTTATGTGTAGTCAAAGCTGGGGAATGTAAATGGTGTCAGGTATAGCCTCGTCCTTTCCATTCATTTACTCATTTGCTTCCGACACTGTTGTTCCCAGCTGGATCCCTCTGACTTGCAGAGGTTGGGACTCATCATTTCTTCTGTGGAGGACCACTAGAGAAAACAAAATTGCTGCAGGATGTAGCCTGATGATTCATTCACTAGATGCTCTCTCCCTTCTGAGTAACGACTGAATCATAGCAGATGCTGAGGTTGGAAAAGACTGCTTGTCATACAAAGCTGTGGCTATTTTTAGTGCTGTCCTTACATCCTGGTCGATATTCCTTCTTTGTAAGACTTTCTAATTATGTCACACCCTCAAACTGCATTAGTAAGGCTGCGGGTAGAATTGGCGCCTCTTGCCACTCATGTCAGCTACTACAGAGAGGCAATCACTGATTCAAAGTAAAGTTTATTTTAACTGAGGTGAACTGACCTCTCAAGGTTTGCAGAATGTGCATACACACCCCTAAAATCAAGAGTGTATATTCTGGGAGAGGGTAGGTGTCCCCAAGAGCCTGACCCAGAGAAGACACGGGAATTGTTGTGGAGTTTTTCCTCCACGTCTTTCCTTGCTGTACCCAACCCTGATGTACTGTTCAAGAGAGAACTGCACCCCTTTGTGGTATTCTTATGCCTTATTTAAGGCATAGGATATTTGAAAGTTGTTTGGCTTTTTTTTTTTTTTAAATATTTTGGAGATTCTGGAATTTCAGGTAATTCCCCTCATTTATATCTTGTACATTTCTTAGTGCAGTGTGGGGTGGGTTGTCAGAGTTAGGGTAGTAGGGTTAGGTTGAGGTTGGACTCAATGATCTTGAAGGTCTTTTCCAACCTGAGCAATTCTGTGATAGTAATGGAAGTGAGAGATAATGAAGTATGAATTATTTCATGCTAATATAGGGATCAGTGTTCAGCAGAGATGGCTGATGCTTGAGGCTTTGTAAAAGCACTGGTTTCTGGGTTTTCCTAACACGAGGATGTGTATTTTAGGATTTCTCTGGTTTTCTTCATAGATGTCTTCTGGGAATAAAGAATGCATATCATCACTGGGTTTTAAGGCCCCCTCACCAGCTCAGCATCTTTGGGAACTAACTACAGTGCATTCCTCAGCACATGTGAGTCCACACAATGATGACCTGATATCAGTGTGCAGATTTCACATATCATGCTTTCTGGGGACCTTTTTCTCCTGTGGGACAATTTGCTCTCAAAAGAGCTGTTTGTTAGCCATTGAGTGGCTATTTTTAAACATAAACTGAAGACTATTTTTTTTTGCCCGAGCTCCTCTGATTTATGTTTGTGGATTCTACATTATGTTTGTGGAGTCTGACTTTTTTAAACATGGGATAGTGTATCCTATAAAATTGGACAGTAATCCTGCTGGTACTACTTGTGACAAATAGATAGTCCCAGTACTGCAGGATGGAAAGAGGAAGGGGTTATGACCATTTGGGTAAACTTACTATCTGAAGCTTTTACAAAGCAGTGGAGTCCCCAACACTGGGCATTGTTAAGATACAGCTGGACAGAGTGATGCACCATTTTATCCAGACCATGCTTGTGACTGGAAATCATAGAATCAGAATGCCTTGGGTAGGAAGGGACCTTTAAAGGTCATCTAGTCCAACCCCACCTGAAGTAAGCAGGGACATCCTCAGCTAGAACAGGTTGCTTGGAGACTCATCAAGCCTGACCCTGAATGTCTAGAGGGATGGGGCCTCCATCACCTCCCTGGGCAACCTGTTTCAGTGTTACACCACCCTTGGAGTAAAGAACTTCTTCCTAATGTCCAATCTAAATCTACCCTTCTCTAGTTTAAAACCATTGGCCCTCGTCCTATCACAACATGTCCTTGTAAAAAGTCCCTCCCCAACTTTCTTGGAAGCCACTTTCAGGTACTGGAAGGCCATGATAAGGTCTCCCCAGAGCCTTCTCTTCTCCAGGCTGAACAACCCTAACTCCCTCAGCCTGTCCTCAT
>WUAM01000281.1:5736695-5746725 GCA_024336885.1 Actenoides hombroni
AATGCCTCAACACTCTCTCAGTATAGAATTTTTTTTCCTAATATCCAATCTAAACCTCCCCTGAGGGAGGTCTAAACTTGCAGCGGTATGAAGGAAACAGCGAGATGTTTGTATTTGGGCACCACATTTGTAGGCATGTATGTTTAATGTATTCAAAGCCTTCATGCCTCTATGTTTTGGATGTAGAGGCAGCAGCAGTTGGGTAGCCAGTACCACAAAGATATATGTGAATCCTTCCAAAAATGTGGCCCGAGGACAATGTGTAATAATAGCGCTGCTATTTACGTACCAGCAATGGTAAGCTCAGAGCATGAATCATTTAGTTAGGAGTCAAGTATTTCATGTTCCTTCCTACATGTGCTGTTCTCTGTTTCGTTAGCTGCTCCTGGTACATTACAGGGGTTGTTCTCTACTTGGTTGCCTACTCTGTTTTGTAATTTCTAAGCATTTATTTGACTGTGGTTCCAGATGCCGTGCCTAGTGGAGTTACTTTGGTTTACATGTGCTTTCAAGCTGTGCTGTTATGGAGCCTAATCTGAAGGCAATCCCTGAAGCCCTGCTCCTGCAAAGTAGAGGTTGATGATTGTTTTTCCAAGGAAGGGCTTCCTGAACAAGTTCCCCTGCCAATTTTGATTTGCTACAACTGTTTATGGCACACTTGTGTTGCAAAGATAACTGTTCTTTTGAAGTTCAAGTCCTTGTACTGGAATCTTTCCATAATCTCTTAACTAGATATTGACTTAAATATCAAGATATATTGAGTACAGACATTTTTTTTATCATAGTTTAGGTTCAATAAAAACCAATGTTGTTTAATAAAAGACAGAAGTTGCCACCTGTGAACTAATGAAAGATAAAGATAAGGAACATAAATTAAGAAGGTACTTGGCTAGGGTTTGAACTGATATCCTGCATTTTGCATCGAAAAAATAACAAAACAAGCTTTTGGAAGTCAGCTAAGAGGCACCACAGACACCGTGCTAAGTTAGACACTGCTGTAGAAGAGGAAGCATAACAGGATTTACAGCATCAGGCTGCTGCTTGCCCTCACTAAGGATTTGGATGTTACCTGCATAGGCAGGATGTTTTCGCACCTCAGAAAATTCACAAATGCTGCCTTTCAGTTATTTAAACGCATGAGCTGTGAGCGTGGTGGGGTAGTTTTTAGGTGGAAAGAATGAAAACATTCTTCTCCAGCAGCAGGAGCAGGTCCTTGCAGAAGAACTGCAGCTGGCTGCTGAGTTTGTACGTGCTCAGAAGGAAGGTAGGAAAGGTGCAAGAAATACTTCATCGAGGTGCTGAAGCTTCAGTACAGCCTGTAGCAATAGCATTAAACATGCAGATTGGCAGTGATGGAAGTGTGTGTGTGTGTACTCTGCAGAAGAAAGCAAGAAAACAGATCCCATTTTATTGCTAAACACAGTTCTCCTTTTGTCAAGTTCTGCTTCTTTCATGTTAATTAACCCAAAAGCTCATCAGATTCATCTTGTGTGTGTACTGCTTAGGGCTGCGAGTCTCAGTCTAGACGTGGGAATGAAGAAGGATATGTGTCTTGGTGTGTGTGTTATTTTTATTTTACAGCTAACAAAGTTCAATAATTCATTCACCTGTCAGCCTGATTTTCCCTTCAATGAACACTGACATGATTTTTCTTCCCTGTTTCCCTTTTTTTTGGATGTAGTGTTTTCTGTCTAGATTGTCCCCTGGGACACATTTCTGTCTCTACGTATTTTTCCTGCTATAGTATCATTTTCTGTTTTTTTCCCATTCACTTTTCTCCTCTGTTTATTCCTGAGGTGGGATCTCCCGTGTGGTTTTTTTTTTTTTCTCCTTTGCTGTCACTGTATCTCTGTATTTTATTTACCGTTACTTTTGTCTTCATCTTTTCCTTTTCCTCCTGTCTCAACACCACAGCCTTTCTGGCTGTTACACGTCTGCTGCCACTCTTCATTTCCCTCTATGTTGTTTCTGGACTAAATCCAACAAAGTCACTGTGGTGCCCCAGCAGTGAGAACTGCAGTGCTTAACTTCTGTGTGCCTGCTATGGGAGGGTGAGAGGCACCCTTCGTTAAACCCAAGATTACTCTCAGCTTTCTGGGAAGGACCCAGAACCTCTGAAATGTTGAGCTGCTTGCAGCAACTTAGCAAGGAAGGACTGGCATAGGAAGGGATAGGATTTCAGACACAGCATACACCCTAAAATATGTTTTGTAATTCTGTATATGTGTTTTGGATTTTTGCACGTGTGTTTTCGAAGCACACCAGTGCTCAGTCTTTGCTGCTACTGAGCATGAGTAGTTTTTCCACCTATTTAATTGCCTTTTTACAGCACGCAACACTTTGCTCTGCCGCAGTCCCCTCCTAAGATGCTAAAACTAGCAGCTCTCCCCTTGACAGGAATAAGGCTCTGTTTACCCATTGCTGTGAGATGGGGTTGCTTTTTGTTTCTTTTTTTTTTTTTTTTCTTTTCACCTGTGTATGAAATAATAATTCAAGATCTGATGGGCTGAAGGGATTAGTACAAACCAGAAATGTAGGGAAGGAGATCTGATTCCTGCTTGAGGAACTGCTCAGGTAGCACATGGATAAAAGGATCATTTTGGTTTAGATTGTGAAGGACAATGGTTTCTGACGTGAGCAGTCAGGAGAGACCATGTGGCAAGCTGCATTTGCATACATGACTTTTTCCCTTCCCCCAGCCACCACTTCTTGTGTCAGAATAGCAGAAGTTTCAAAATATAACCTTCAATTTACACATTATGCTTCTGCACAGGCTGTGATATTTATAGAGTCACTCCAGTACTGAAGTTTGGATCCAAACGTGATGCATTGAGCTTGCATAAAAGAGGTCTTTTTTTTTTTTTTTCCCCTTTTTTTTTTTTTTTTCCTTTTTTTTTTTTTTTTTTCCCCATGCCTTTCTCCTCAGCAAGGAATAACTGCAGTCAGCTGTTCGCAGCCCCTTCATCCATTTGATTACACAGGCAGGTATGTCATTCCTCACCAACAACAAAGTGTGCAATGGGCATTGGTATTCAGGAACCATCTGTGCCACCAGTGAAGGTTCAGCACAGGGCACCCAAATTACTACGAGCTGGAGCCTTGGTTTCTTTTATGTAGAACAGGGTAGGTCATATTGATACCAGACACACACACAGACCGTCCCCCACAGGACCAGACAAAGAGCCAAGGATTTAAATTATTTACAAAATCAGCAATTCTTTATTCTCGCCGTAAAGATTTGAGGGGATGTGGGAATGCACTAGCCAACTGTGCGACAGTCGTGCCTCCTACATCTCTGAGATAGGTCCTGTTCAAACCCTTCAAGCAAACTCCCATCCCTTATGCTGAAGGTCAGGGCTGACAAGCCTGCCAACGCAGTTGCTCTTGAAGGGGTCTGCTACAAAGCGGTTAATATCTGTTAAGCCGCATAAAAATGTGGTATTTGTTGTGACAAATTGTATCATCAGTCTGTTTTATTTATTTTGGTATGTGTTTTGGTTTTTTTCTAGTTGAAAGTAACATTTCAGATGTGCGGCATTTAAAGACTCGGATATGGTGTAAGCAGTATTTCAGTAGAGCTGCATATTCTCCTATGAATTATTCTCATTAAAAACATTTTTAATATTAAAAGAACTGTGCCATAAACGATTTTGAAATATTTATGATTTTAAAATGAGCAATTCCCTCTCTGTTGACTGCAGAGTTACACTGCTGTGTTTCTCGTTGAAGTTTACAAACAAAACAGTTACTGATTATCCAACTTCCACCACTAACTCTTTGAGGTGTCGGAGTGTGTAGGGTTTTTTCTTAACATTGTAAGTTAAAATGCAGCCTCTTTGTCAGGAATCAAAAATACACCTTGTGTGTTACGTAATATACTTTCAGTGCAACATTATTCTCTGGCCAAAATTTCCAAGGGTAAAGTAGAATATATGTACAATGAACCATCCCCTCCAGTGGCTTGGGTTGCGATGTGCCATCCCCTGGAGAGTCTGCAGCAATCAGCTTTGATTATCAGCTGTCGATTAGTTGGTTAGCCTTGCAGAGAAGCTTAAGTCTCTAATCTCATCAACTTTTTCCTCTAACATTAGCATTAGTGTCTAACAGTCCTCATGGTCCTCATGGTCCTCATGAAATTTTATTTCAGTTGTAGCCTCGCCAGCTGTTAGTATGTGGTACTAGCAATGAAAGTAGAACCAGAAGAGGGTAGGTAAAAATTGTAGAGAAGGTGAAAAATTCCAGAGTAGCCCAAATGCCCTAAGTATGTTACAGATCATTTAATTAACTCTGAATAAGAAAATAATTCCTTTCTGAAACCAAGTGGTGTTAACAAAGAAGATCTGAAGCAAAAATTATTTCTTCTTCTTTTTTTTTTTTTTTTTTTTAATAAGTCCTAGATAGATGATCTGTGTGTTCTTAGCAGTATGCATTTAAGTCAGGGAAATCAAGCCAGCCAATAAACCTAGTTTAAGAAGCCAGAAGAATTCTGAAATGGTAAAACTGACCTCAACACAATTCTTTTGAGTTCTTGCATTGATATCACTCAAGAAGAAAAAGACTTTTAAGACATTTATAACATATGTAAAGTTGCTAAGCCAAAATGTAAGGCTTGTGGATCATTTCTTTAAACAAGGTTGTCATTATGATCACGGGTCCAAGAAAAAGAAAACAAAGGATGTTAAGGAAAAGAATACTAAAAGTTCCTAACTAAAATTTGTGGGAGGACTGGAAAGGCTAGAAGAAAGTGTGAAAAAATTGCTAGACTTTAATAAGAACAAAATATTCATAAGAATAAAAATAGACTAGATCTGGAAAGGAAATAAGACACTGCCATGCTGGACTGCAAATGTCAAATCCACAGGAATATGCTAGACAAAGCAAAAGCTGAGACTTCAGATGAAATGTGTTTTCAAGAAGCAGCATGAAGAACTGTACGCAGAGCAAAGAGCCGCATGTTCATGCAGTTCCACAGAGAACAAGAGCATTTTGCAAAAGCACATAGGCAAGTATTTTACATGGCTAAAAAGAAACTATCGATACCTAAAGAAATACATATCCATTGAAAAAGGCCATAACTGCACTACAGGTGGAGGAACGTTCTTTGTGCAAATTGCCCAAAGATCAGTTAGAAGCATTAACCTGAATGTAAATATCACCCTTATTATTTATAGGTTGAGTATTAGTATAGAACTTAATTTCATAACTGGAGGTTCAACAACAGGTTGTTAAAGAAAGGATATGTTGAATGCGAATAAATGCAGTGAAGACCACAGAATACAAAAATTGCTTGTACCATAAATGCGTCAGAAGTGCATACAAAAATTTTATGAGTCTTGAAAAGATGATTTTGCACTGTTCTATGAAACAGAGTACTTAAGTACAAGGAAGCAGTACACTACATTTTCCTGAGAGTCAGTAACTCTTACTGCAGAGTTGGGCAGCTAGCTGTATCTTGAGAAAGAAAATGTAGGCGTGGGAAAGGAGAAGGTAATTTTGCAGCAGGAAGATAAATCTATTTTGATATTACCAAGAGTCTTTATTTTATTTTCTTGATTGCATGACAAAGAAAAGATAAAACAATGGGCTAGCACTTGATATATATACAATGTATGTAGATATTTTAACACTAAGCTTGAAACTTGTATCATTATATACCTCAGGAACATTGAATGTTGCTTCTGGGATATAATTAATGAAATTTTAAATATACACCATTAGAGAATTAAGGTGTCAAGTATGTTTTCATAGGTACCACACTGATAAAAGCTAGTGTTGCAAACCACCCACAGCATTAACACCTAATAAGCTACAGGTTATGGTTTATTGTGTTTTTAAGTATTTTGTAGGAAGATATTTATTTCAAGCATGTTGCTTAGAGTTCAGGATATCCACTCCCTAAATGTGAAATACATGCAAAGATCTGACTTTGCCAGATTTGTGTTTCATCTTTATGAATAGTAGGGCAGCACCATTTAAAAGGACCTTCAACTCCATTCTGGATATGCAAAAAGCTTTGAATGTAATTACTTGACCAATTTTTTCAAATACAAGTATTTTAGAGTAGTTTGCCAAAAAAATGTAAGGCTCTTGTTGTCACAGGATAACACCTAGAGCCTTTGCCACTGTGAATCAGAGAAGACTGTTCAAAGGAGGAGAAAAGGGTCAGGGTGTCTCTTAAAGTTTCTGCTTCTTTCTCAAAAGGGGTAGTAAAACAAAGCAAAGCAAGAACTGTAAGTGAAGTAGCTGATATTTACAGCTTCAGCACAAAAAAAGGGAGAAAATTTGGTCACTGAAACTATTAGGTTCTTGAGATACAAGCAGTCAAGGAAAAGTCATTAATTAGTACAGCACAGTAAGTATCAAGGTAGAGTAGGGACAGATCACAAAAAAAAAAAAAAGGAAATAATTCTGTGTACAAGACAAAGTATATAATCACCAAAGATTTCATGAGAGAACCTGAAATATTCACACCTTATATATCTCTCTTCTGAGGAAGGATGACCTATTCTTTAGGAGGATTTGGCTTAAATGTGACATTCTTGGGTGTCTGGAATTTGAAATAAGTATCAACTACCAGCGGTAGTTATCCATACAGACAAGAGAGTTACAGAATATGCATTCACTGGAAGACACACACCTACCTACTTCATCCATTGGTAGAACCTACCTGTAGGTAAAGCCATGATACCTTTCTTTAGAGCTAATCAATGGGAGCCCATCATTAGGAGAAGAAGGAAACAAGGAGAAAATGTGAAAAAATGCGGACTATCTTTTTCAGAGGAAGTATTACATCACCATTTGTCACATAAAAGCAAAAATTGCTGAAAAAAAGAAACTATGAGTAATCAACAAGAGGAAAAAAATATTGAGATTGTTTTCAAGATTTAAAAGAAAAATGCAACTAACCGGGAAGAGAGTTAAGAAATCTTCTCCCTGTGATAGAAGCTATAGCATAAGAAGGTTTCACACCAGTCTCAGTAAGAAGGAATGAAAGGGATGATTATTCAGCACTACTCAGAGGTTTACAATCTCATACTATTCCCATTAGACAGAATGAGTCCAGTGGGATTGGAAACCAATAAGGAAGAAGTTGAAATCCCAGAAACTGGGTGCTTTGTGGTCATGGATTTTGTAGTCAGAAGAAAGAGTAAGCAGCAGTAAAATTTGTTTTAATTTGTAATTTTTATTTTTATTTTCAAATAAGTTCAAAATTTCATAGGGCCATTGAAGACACAACACCATTTCAGAAGTGGAATGTGGAGTGATTTTATGTGCATACATTTTTGTGCAAATCAATAGCAGAAAAACTGTATTGTGAATATGAAACTCATAATCCAATGGAATACTAAGAATAACTTTTATTTCAGTGAAAGAAATATATCTCAGCTGAATTTCATTCTTTTAAATGAAAATGCCTTTTTAAATGAAGGGGAAAAATTGGAAAAAAATGTTGAAGTTGTGAAAAGTGTCTTTTAAAAAATGCTTTAGGATTTTTATTTCAAAGATAATTGACTTTTTCATATCTTGAAGACTAGTTTATTTCTTATAGGTATGCATATATATATCAGTTGCCATTTGTGTAGGGAAGAATGTATATGCTAATATCTAGCATAGAAAATGTTACAGAAATTTGTGGAATGAAAGAACTTCTGGCCTTTTGATTGAATCAAAAGGGTTGGTTTTAAAATCTGCTCAAGTGGCAAAAAGAGTTAGGGATATTTATGAAACTTTAAAAATGTATTTTTGACATTTCATAATTAATCTGGTGGGGAAGAGGATTAACTTCTCATCTCATATGCTGTTGCAGTGGAAGTTAGAAAGACTGCAACACATTTCTGCTCCTCTACTACATCTATTAAAATTACGCAAAATTACAGAAAAAAATATTCTAAAATCCTGTCTTGAATGATATTCAATGTTACAAAGCCTGGGAATAACATTGAGAAGATTATTTTGTCATGGGCAGCTGTGAAACTGAAGGAGGTTTCAGCAGGACGAGGCTTCTGGTGAGTTGAGAGGGTGGAGACCCTCCTGTTATTGGAAGTATAGTATGTTAAAGAAGGACATTTTTCCTCTCACAACCTGAATTTTTGTGTCCCTCCTTCCAAAATGTGAGAAAACACTGGTGACACGGTCTGTTGAAAGCAGATGGGAAGTGAAGTTTGTGAAACACAGCAAAGTGTCTTGCAATTTAGACAAAAACTACTTAGCAATGGAAAAATACGTGAAACAGAACTGACTGGAGGTATGATGAAGCGCTAACTTCATGAAATAAAGGCAATGGAAATAAATAATAATAAAACCAGTTGAGATTGGAAGGAACCACTGGCAGCTATTGAGTCCAACCTCCTTCTATACTTCAGCAGTAGGTCAGGTTGACCAGGGCTTTGTCAGGGAACGAGGATACTGTAGACACCGTGGGCAAGCCATTGCAGTGCTGAACCACTGACAAAGGGAAGAGATTTTTTTCCTATGTATAACTTGAGTTCCTTCTGCAATAACTTTTGGTTGCTGCCTCTTGTCCCTGTTCTGTGCACTTCTGAGAAGGATCTATCTTCTCTGCAACTCCACTTTTGGTGGTAGAAGTGTGCAACTAGATGCCTCTTAAGCCTTCTCTTCTCCTGGCTGAACAATTCCAGTTCCTTTAGCCTTTACTCATGGTCACCGTACTGTAGCTTCCTATCTTAGTGGCCCTACCTCCCCCAGACTTTTCCCAATATATGGGTTTCTGTCTTGGAGTTAGAGGTGCAAAAGATGACACAACATTTCAGATGCTGCCTGATCAACCCATCACTTCACCTTCATAAGCAGCCCAGCATGTGGTCTCGTTTGCCACAACAGTAGATTGATGGCTTGGTTCAGCTCGTTCACCAGGTCCTCAGCCTCTTTTCAAATCACTTTGCTCCACATCTATCAGTTCAAATTTTCCATTGCTTTAAAAATGTAGAATGAAGCTCTTTGACCTTGTTAAGGTGAACTTCTTCAATCACAATCACTATAGTTTCCAGCAGTGTCTATTTAAAATCAGGTCACAGGACTCTTATTTTTACATGACTTGCCATAAAAGTGATGTTGTAAAATCGAAGATGACCCAGACATATAGTGATGAGGTATAGGTTTTTGATGATGAGGCAAGGTTTTGTGAGGCACTCAGGCTCTTCCGTGTGAATATTGCAGGTGCTACAGATGGCTTTGCTAGTGGTTTGTGTTTCTGACAATACGCATCAGCTAAAAAGATGCTTCTTCCATAAGACAAAGTCTGTGTTGGATAACTTGTGCCAATATCTGCTTTTTCAACGCACACGAACAGCATCTGAGAAAATACCAGTTAGTTAGTTCACTGATAACAAAAGAGAATAAAAGCGTAGAGTTGTGCAGGTGATGACTCTTACTGGACTTGAAAGATTTGAGGCCACAATCAGAAGAAGAGCTTGTAAAATGGGAATAAACAGCATTATAGCCTTTGATCTGCACTGCAAAGGACCAGACCGTCCTGCACCCAGACACTCCTGCAAATGACCCAGTGTAAGATTTGCAGAATCACAGAAATAGCAGAATACCTGAAGTTCAAAGGGACTCATAACGATCATTGAGTCCAACTCCCTGCTCCTTACATGGCTACTTAAAACTAAACATATGACTAAGAACATCATCCAAGATGCTCCTTGAAGATTCGTTGGTATTGTTGAAAGGATAGGTAGTGACAGGTGTCAAAATCATGGTTGTTTAGTGAGCTGTGGGCAGCAGAGATATGAAAATTTCTCACTAGCTATTTCCACGATACTCTTCAATCCTGTGCCTGATCAAGGGCTTGTTTTCTTGTCACATGGGGACAGAACAGATTTGGACTTTTCATGGGTATAAGCTTCCATATGGAGTACAGTGTGGACTTAAACTACTCACATCTTCAAGTAGAAATTTGGTAAATGTAGGCTGTTATATAATAGAATCACAGAATTGTCAGGGTTGGAAGGGACCTTAAAGCTCATCTAGTTCCAACCCCCCTGCCATGGGCAGGGACACCTCCCAC
>WUAM01000281.1:5790297-5804907 GCA_024336885.1 Actenoides hombroni
ACGCTGGAGCAGGTTTGCTGTCAAAACATGTGACCCCGTGGGAGACCTTCACTGGAGCAGTCTGTTCTTAAAGGACTGAACCCTGGAAAACACAACCATGCTGGATCAGTTTGTGAACAACTGCAGCCCAAGGGAACGACTCACACTGGAGAAGATTGTGGAAGTCTGTCTCCCATGGGAAGGACCCCAGGCTGGAGCAGGGGAAGAGTGTGAGGAGTCCTCCCCCTGAAGAGGAAGAACTGGCGGAAACAATGTGTGATGAATGGGCAACACCCCCCATTTCCCACCCCCTGCACCATGTGAAGGGAGGAAGTAGAGAAATTTAGAGCGAAGCTGAGCCCAGGAAACAGAGACAGCTGTGGGAAAGGTGTTGTAAGATTTGGTTTTATCTCTCATTACCCTACTCTGATTTGATTAAAGGAAGCTATTTCCTCAAGTCAACTCTGTTTGGCCTGTGACAGTAACTGGTGAGTGATCTCTCCCTGTCTTCATCTCTGCCCAAGACCCTCTCATTCTATTTTCTCTCCTCTCTCCAGCTGAGGAGAGGGAGTGATAGAACAGCTTTGGTGGGCACCCTGAGTCTATCCAGCATCAACCCACCACACTAACATCAGGTCAGCTTGGTCTGTTTAGGTTTGAAAGGCAGCGTCTCTGTTGCACACTTACCAGTTATTATCAGGTCTTTGTGCTTAGCTGCCAAGCTCAGCTGGGATGTCTCTGTGTCCTCTTCTTGTGCCTATTTTCTACTTCCTAGATTTTGCCTTGCCTGCATGAGTTTGGTCAATCCTGTAACTTCTGTAATATAAAGTATGTTCAACTTTCAAATATTCTCCATTGTGGTGTATCCTCCAAAAAAAGCACCCCAAAACCTCTGATGCAATATTCTTTTTCTTTATTTTTTTTTTTAATTATTTTTATTTATTTTCTTTTAAAGTAGGCTTATTTTTTTTCTCCTTCAACATGCAGATGTTGTTTTCCTAATCAGATTGTGTGTGATAATGACATTTTCATCTCTAGAGGACACAAATGTGGGGCTTTTGCAGCATGTTTACATTTGATAGGAAAGAGAATTCTGTGTAACTGAGGTATTGTAAAATTGATTTCCCCTCTGTCTCCAGGTATTCTTCCTTCACTTTTTAAAGATAGCTTGCGCTGTGATGCTAAACCAATTTGTAGGCACAAAATCTGACAGCAGAAGGCTTTAATATAGTAATATGTATGTGTAATTTATATCCAGATAGACAGCTAGATTAGGTGTCTATCTAATCTATCTGGATAGATACGTTTTGAAGGCGTTTTAGTCCTTTTTTACATTTGTAACCATGACATGGTTATTTTCTTACAGTGTTATGGGATAATTCAGGTTGGAAGGGATCTTAAGAAGTCATTTAGTCCAACCCCCTGTACATAAAAAGGAGCTGTGGGGTCAAAAGTGTTGGGGGATTTATCTAGTCATGCCTTGTAAACCTCCAAGAATGGAAACTACACAACCTGTGTGGGACTTCTGTTACACTGCTTGACTGTCCTTGTTGTGAAAGATATTTCCTTATATCCAACTGGAACCTCTCTCCTGCTTCAAACTATATCCATTACCTCTCATCCTCCTACCATGGACCATTCCATGATAAATTCCATGATTCCACTGATAGCCTCTGTAAAGATGCTGGAGGGCTGCTATTAGGACCCTCTAAGCCCAGACACTTCTCCATGCTCTGCAATCACAGTTCCCTCAATGGAGGGCTCCATCAAGCCCTGCACTGAATGCACTCCACTTTTCAAGTGTTTCTGTTTGATGGCCTTTTGCTCATGCTTATAATCTGGTCCCACCAATTTGATGTCATCTGCAGTCCACTGTCTCCTCCAGGTCATTGATAAAGGTGTTGAACAGAACAGGTCTGAGAAGATACCACTGTGGTACTCCTTTTCCTATCAACATCCAGCTAGAACATAACCCATTAATGAATACTGACCCAACAATGCAACATTCTGCTTTTCCTCCTACTCCGACCATAACATCCTAACATGGAATGCAAGAATACTGCAGAGGACAGAGTTGAAAGCCTTTGAAAGCTGGGGTGAATGATGTCTACTGCTCTCCCATCATCCATGGATCCAGTCTCTTTGCAATGAAAACAACCAGATTGGTTTGGCATGATTTATCTTTGCTAAATCCATGCTGCTTTCTCCCAGTCACCTTACTCTCTGTAGCAAGAACAAAAATCTTTTCCAAAATAATTTGCTCAATGATTTTGCTGGCTGATTGAGGCTGACTGAGCCCAAAGTTCCCTTTTTATGGCCTTTTATGAGGTTGGCTGTGATGTTTGCTCATCTCCAGTTGTCAGGGATCTACCTCAATCTCTGTCACCTTTCAAAGACGATAGAGAGTGGTATTGCAAGGACATCAGCCAGTTCTCTCCACTTTCTCTTGGATGCATCTTGTCTAGACCTGTGCATTTGTATGGATCAAGTACTCTTCAGTAATCCCTGATTTACCCTTCATCCACTGCTTTTAGTACTACTCCTTGAACCCTGGTTCTAAACATGGAGTCCTGGGAGACCTTAATGGTGATAACTGAGGCAAAGAAACCATTGAGTACCTCATCCTCACATATGTCTGCTCTTGGAAATCACCCACCCCCTTCAATGTCCCCACTTTTTCCTTGTTCAGTTGTTTACTGATGATCACAGAATCACAAAATGTTAGGTGTTGGAAGGGACCTCCGAAGATCATTGAATCCAACCCTCGTGCCAGAGCAGGACAAAGCTAGAGCAGATCACACAGAAATGCATCCAGACAGGTCTTGAAAGTCTCCAGAGAAGGAGACTACAGCATCTCTGGGGAGTCTATTCCAGTGCTCTACAGCTCTTACAGTAAAGTTCTTTCTCTTGTTGAGGTGGAACTTCCTGTACTTGAGCTTGGATACATTGCCCCTGGTCCTGTCACAGTGCACAAGTGAAAAGAGTTTGTCCCTGCTTTCTTGACACCTTCATGATGGTGTAAGTTAGAAGCTTTTCTTTTTGCCTTTGACACTCCTTGCTGGTCTCCAGTGGAGTTTTCCCAGCACCGTATTAACACCACACCCAGGTAATGTTTCCAAATTTCTCCTTCTGAAGACAGTCCCTGCTTCATCCCCCTGTATGCTGCAGCTCTGCACTGGAGCTCCTGCAGGTGTTAACCACCAAGGATGTCTGGTCTTTTTATTTGGTTATGTCTTTTCCAGAGTATTGGGATCAGCTGTTCTTGCACTTGAAGGCTGCTGTCCTTAAAGACCCACAGCTTCCCTGAGCTCTTCTTCTTTCATGTTCCCAGGACTGACACATCCGATAGCACCTCTGCCATTTCTTGTTGCAGACTCACAATGGGATTTGCAGTATGCCTTATTGAGCTACTGATTTTTCCTTGTTTACAACTGATTTCTTGTATTACTTGTTCTGTAAATGTCAGGTTTTAAAATGTAATAATCACTTAACATCACTTGAACCTTAATATTCCCTGGCTGAGAAGGCACTGAAGCTATGTGCAAATAAAACGTGTTCACGCTGCCTAATTCCTATCAGAGTTACGGCACAGTTCCACAGTATCTCTGCTGGATGAACCAGAACTGGCACATCTATTGATTTCTACCAGCTGTTTTCTGCCAATTCCAGTTCCTGACAGGTAGCAAGCTGTGTAGCTGGCAGCAAAGAATCTCAAACGGTTCAAATATGCCCCAGGGAGGGCAATTGCTTACCCTAAGCCCATCAAGGAATCGCTATTATGCTTCGCGAGATACATATACATTCGCCACATCTGTCTCCTGTTATTTGTACTTGGAACTGACAAAAGACTGAGATAAATGTGGGCCTTTTTAATACTGCACAAAAGCAAGGTGTCTGCAAAAGGCAAATGTCATAGACACCTCGGTGAATAATTTCATAATGAAGCTTATTTTGCATGTTCTGTGAAATGTTTCTGTAGCTTATCTATACTTTCACCCTAAAAGACCAAAATCATCCATTTAAATACCAAGACAGCCTATTCAGGTACTTTATGTCTAAATTTGCTCATTTTCATCTGGTGCTTTAACAGTCTCACAACATACTACAAGCAGCCTTAATCTGGGGACCTGCTGCCTTCCTCAGTTCCTTTTTGGTTTCTCTGAGAGATGTCCTCACAACGATCGAAACAACCAGAGGATGCTGTAAAATGCTTTCTGAGACATTAGTGAATTTGGAGCAAGCCACCATGGCTTGACAACCTGCTTCTCCTGAAATGAACCATGCAACTGACCAGAGAGCTTTGCCTTTGCTGTTGCTTTTGTAATGAGGTTAAAAGCATCCACGTCGTTAGTCAACGCATGTCAGATGACAAGTGGCACATTTTTAAGTCATGACAATGCGGTTGTTTGTGATTCCATGCTTGCTTCAGGTAAAAGTGAGGTGGTAAACTCAAAAGATGTGCCCATAGCGTCTTTGGAAGTGAATAGGAGGTGAAGGATGAATAGTACTTTAAAAAGTGAGCTTTATTAGGTAAAGCAGAGACATGTTCTGGTGGAAATATTAATATGTCTCTGTGGGAGAGCTTTTTTCAGTAGTAGTCTTACAGGTCTCAAAGCTTGTCCAGTGAGTGCACTTTTAAGATCTTGAATCAGTTGACAACCATTAATAGAAATTCACAGTTTGTCTCCAACACAAAATTGCAGTACAAGATCAGGCATCTGAAGTAGAAATATTCAGGTGCCTTCTATCTAATAAGATGGTGCTGGATCTAGCAGGTCAATATGTGGCATTATGCAGAAGAAAGACATTCAGGAAAATGCCTGCTGGCTTCATTTAGAGCTGTTCATGTTCAGAGGCCCAGCATTTGAGAGTAACGTGGAATTTTTTATTTTTTTTTCTTCTTTATTTTTTTGCTTGAAGGCTAAGCAGAGAGTATGGATGCTCACTTTGTAACTGATTTGGAGTGACAGGGGTTTAGTGTAGCCCTGCAGTTACTGACCTGAAGCATTCATGATTCTGTGCCTTAAGCAAGAAGGAATAAATTATTCTACTACCTTTCACTGTCATTTTAAATCTGCAAAGAAACTGTGCAGTATAAAAACTTTAAGACTGCGATTCTATTGTTAACATATGATTTCTTTAAATGAGCTGTCAACGATTAAAACAAGCTGTTGCCCAGTGTAAGTGTTGTTATTATTTTTTCAATCAGAAACCAATAAAACATTTTATAACGGGATTCTAAAGTGTATTTGTTAATTACAGTGATCATATAGTCTTTCAAATGCTAATGGTCTGACTCAAATTTCACTTTGTTTAGTTGTGTTAGAAGTTATGATTAAAGAATGGTATAGCTTTATAGTTGTTTCACTGCCATCTGTGTGCACCAGGCAATAACTATGTACAGATGGTTGTGATTCAGAGACAGGTTGCCACATGCAAAAAAAGTATGTTTCAGTTATTTTAATAAGATTTATTGCAGCAGTCACAGTTAAATGCTTGAACCTTAATGATAATTGCTACTAATCCTTCAAGAAAAATGATCAGAGTTCAGTAAACCACAAGAAGCAGATTTTGCTGTAAACTTCAGAAACATCTCACCACAAAGGTATGCTTCATGTTTTCATTTTGTATTTGCTCCCCCTCCCCTTTCTTTCTTGATCATTTATTCCTATACCTTTGCTCTTGCAGCATTTGGTATGAAAAGGCAGGAGATCTACCTCCCATCCTCTATTTTCCTTCTCAGGTATCGATACGTATTTATGTCAAAATCCTTGAAGGGTCCTGAAGTAATTTAAATAAATGGGAGCAAATCTGATAGTAAAAGCAGATGATACCTCACAGAACTCCCAGTTCCTTGGCGTTAGTGATTGCGCCACGTTCAAACCCCAAACGTGGCCTTTTGCTTCTATTTCCACGATGGAAGTGGTGATTTGGATTCTATATTTGGGCTGGTGTCTTACATCTGTACTTGACTTCTGTACTCAGTAGTCACTCCAAAAATGTGATGGTCCAGGCCAAGACTTAGAGAACCTTTGTAGTATCCTAAGGATTTGATACCCTTTGTGAACTGACAAGCTGAAGAAAATCCTGCATGTGGCCTCACAAGAATATAGATAGAATATGACTTCATGTCTTCAGCCTAAACACTTCAGTTCTCCAAGAGGTCCAGTTCTTCTTCTTGATTTTTAGTTTAGATTATTCTTTACCTTCTACTGGACAGTGAGATTTTCAGCTAAATGTATGTATGTGTGAGTAAGCATAAACATAGTGTATGTAGGTATACACGTATGTATATATGTAATGTATAGATCAAAGTAGCATAGAATCATAGCATGTTTAGAGTGGGAAGAGACTTTTCAAGGCCACTTAGTCCACACACCTCCTTCAGGAAGCAGGGACATCTGCACCTAGAGCAGGTTGCTCAGAGCCCCGGCCAACCTGACCTGTAATGTTGCCAGGGATGGGGCATCAACCACCTCTGTGGGCAACCTGGGCCAGAGTCTCACCACCCTCAGTGTCAAAAATTTCTTCCTTCTATTTAGTCTAAATCTATATAAAACTTATATAAACCTGTACATCTAAACCTATACAGTATACCATCCTAGTAACAGATGGACTCAAATAGCCATTTGTTTTTAGAAACCATTTTTGAGTTTTTCTTTCAATACAATTCCTTAGTTGGCTTTAATTTAGACTGGTACCTTTTTTTTTGTGTCTGGGACAAGATCTGACATACAACTCATAGAGGGAACCACGTGAGAACCAGAAAAGGTCAGGAATCCAGGAAAGTTATGCCAATTTATTTTTATGTCCCTTGTCATAGTTTAACTTTCACTTGTGATTGTACAATAATTTGTAATTATAATGCATATGAGTATGATAGAAAAAAATGCCATAGACACTAGACATCCATCTTGAACATTTCAGGAAGAAATGCAATCTTTGTGACACTTTTTTCTGTTTGTCCTCTGAACTCTTATCACCAGCTATACCATGAATTGCCATATGCAGTCATTGAGAAATCACAGCTGCCATGGCCCTGTTATTTACTAGGAGTTGCTATACCCTTAGTATCAGGTGGTTCAGTAGCAATCTGTTTTGCAAAGTATTGGTTTTGTTAGCTTCTGAACTTTAATATAATGAAAATAATTGGAGTAGCATGTAAAAGAAGGATGTTTTCCTTCTCCTTGTGTGTGACCTGCTTTTCTTTTGTGAGACTCTAATGCTTTGCAGATGAATTTCAGGACTAGAAGTAAAAAAAAAAAAAAAAAGAAAAAAAAAAGGGAAAAAAAAAAGGGCAGCAAAAAGTGACCTTTTCTCTCATCTTTCTCTATCTTGTGAAATACAGTTTTGCAGTGCCCCAAGGTGAGGAAGGTTGTCACTTTTTGTCTGTGTGCGTTATTGTTCTCTGCCACCATGAAGTTGCATTTAAGGGGAAGGGTGCTAAATCCTATTTTCACTCTAGGCTGTGATGAAACAGACTGAGAAGACACCTCAGTTTCTGGATTGTTGACTTTCTTGTTGCTGGTTAAAAGAAGAAACAATTACTGAAGAGGAAATTTTCAACAGTGTTCTGCCAGCTTGCAGAATTAAATGTTTACAGGCACTTTGGTCTCCAGAATAATTATTCTGAAATACTCAACTACTACTTCTTGATAGTAGTAAACATTTAATTTTTCTTTTTCAGACTGAGAATATTTTATAATAAATATCTTAATGTCCATTATTGAAACCACTTATACAATGGTTTCCTAAGCATTTTAGTACTGCACACCGTCTTTTGATAATAGATTAGTGCTTGGATGTAGATTTATGTGGCTTTTCCCTGATATTCATGACTGTTTAAATTAAAAAGCAGTGTTTAGACAGTCTTTGCACCCTCTACAGGCATACCTGAAGAAGATGAACCTGAATCAGCTTCAGGTAAAGGGTGTCAGAGTGCACATCAGCCGTAGCATTGCTGTATGGTCTTTGCCAACTGCCAGCATCTTTCAAAGGCTATTCCTGTAGTTATGGACAGATTTGTCTTTCCAGTCTGGAGAGCTGTGGAGGAACATGGAGTGGAGGAAGAATACTGACCCTACCAGGACTCTGAAGTGTCCAGAAACTGGATGAAATTTATGGCTGCTTTGCACCATTGAGCTACATAGAGAAACTGGAAGATGCCAAAGAGAGAACCTTGAGCTCCTTTAGGAGTAAACACCAAAATTGTGCTGTATTTCTTTGGCCTCCTCTGCATGATGTGCTGCAGATCAGCAAATCTGGTGGTAACAACCAAGAGAAACAGGCTACATGTTTCAATAAGGTCAGCTGTGCCATTAGGAGACAACAGAAATGTTGGTAGGAAAGTTCTGGAAACACTGACTGTCCTACTGGAAATTTCCAGCCATACTGGTAATTAAGCCTAAAGTCATATTCTAACCAGGAATATTTAAGTGGTTTTAAATGAGGATGCAGGGACTCCAGAGAAGAACTGCATCCCTTTCTGTCCTAGCCTTACCTGCTGTGTGTCTGTCTCTATGTACAATAGTCTATAAATATGTGCAAGCATCTGTTACTGTATTCCTTCCCGTCTTCCCTCCACAAGCCAAGATTTCCATAGTCTGCTGCCATGGCACTTGTATATGACATTTTGAATGCATGAAGTGCAAAAGCATGACATTTTGAATTAGAAATTAATTTAACAAACGTGTCTGTGGAAAAACGTTTGGATCCTCAAAATTTGTCAAATGGTATTTTGAAAAGTTAAAAAGAAATTGCACAAAATGAACCGAGGGAAGTTTAATGTAAAAGTTAAGGGGAAAAATGTTCACTGCTTGAGAGGCATCGTGAACCTAGCAGAGAGGACACGAATCTGATGAACGACATCAGGCAAGTCACCACTTAGTGCTGCTGTTTCATTTCGGTTCATCTATTCCTGTTGAAACTCTTTTTGGGCAGAGAGACTCACAGTGGGGAATCTCTAAGCGTCGCCCAGTCTCAGCTGCAAACTTGCTTGCAGTTGTCCCTGAAAATGAAGATATTACAAGTAATAATTATTTACCATTTCTGAGTTGCTGTAGAAAGTTAAAAATAAGTTAGTCGAGGATGGGCAAAGTTGTCAAATTATATAAGGATGCAGATGGAAATGATTTGCAAATTCAATTGGCTTGCGACGAAAATTGATGCAAATAAGTACATATATTTAGTTATACCACATGTCACATAGAAGCTCAAGACTGGTGACCTTGGTTATTAAGTTGGCCTGTTCTAGACGAAATAAAAACTAAGGCGTCCCTGCATGTGATTTTAAGGCTTAATTTTAGGCACTTTTTGAAAATGAAATTTTGGAAGGGATTAAATGATATGAACCAGCTCAAAGCTCAAAAGTGGGTGCCAGTCCTGGGTTTAGATCCACAAAAATGGAGTCTGATATTGTGCTAAGGCCTAATTCAGAACAACAAGCTCCCTGCTACTTGCAGGATTGGGGCCAAATAGTAGCAGCAGATAATGAAAATAGATTGAGAGTTTACATGTTAGGTGGTAACAAAGGGTTTTTCTTTACCTCTTGAAAGCAGTATTTCTGCCTCTTCCTTGGACTGCCAATGTGCCCCACTCTAAGAAGCTCTCTTACTACTCTGGGATGTCAGCAAGTGGACAAGATTTGGCCTTTTCCCTACTGGAAACATGGGGAAGCAGTTCTCTGAGAGTCAGGAAGCATCTCTGCCTTTCTTTCAGTAAGAGGCAGAGATTAGGAAGAATAAGATCTATTGTGTATCGACTCTTTTGATCCTTTTTTCTTTCTGTAACTTGGGATTTCACAATGTGTTTTAGAATAAAGAGGTTTGATGAGATCATTAGGTTGACTTCACATTGGGTGACTCCTTCAGTGGAGGTCTTGTCCCAGGCTTCTGCTCGTTCCTCTGCGTTCTGTCACATCGTGGTCTGACATTTGATGCATGTCTAACATCAGCATCCCTCATTATTGCACAATGTACAGTGGAGTAATGTATTCATGTTTATTAATTTAAAATCCTGTTTGCTATAAGCAGTAATATCACTTAGCTACAGTCATTTTCCACTTCATTTGGTACCCTACTAATTTTAACTGCATGAGACTATTTGCTAGTCTGGCAGCTAAACCTTATATCTCCTTTGTGTTTCTTTTAATTAAATTCCTTTTTGCTAAAAGTACTGATTGAAGCATATAAGATTTTAATATCTGACCCTTCTGAGACCTCCTAATCTTAGCCCAAACATTTGCTTTGTCTCTGTACACAAACACTGTGAGTTTCGCAAACTGTACACTCTGCTGTAGCTCTGCTGGTCCATTTTTATTTCCTTTCACATCCAAATTTCATCTTTATCTTTGCCCTTCCAGGCTCAGTCACAGAATCAGAGTAGTTGAGGTTGGGAGGGACCTCTGCAGGTCATCTGGTCCAACTCCCTCTGCTGAAAAAGGGCCACCTAGAGCTCATTGCCCACATGACAATGTCCAGGTGGCTTTTGTATATCTCTGAGGATGGAGACTCCACAGCCTCTCCGGGAAACCTGTGCCAGTCCTCAGGTACCCTCACAGTGAAAAAAAGTTTTCCTGATGCTCAGGTGGGATCTCCTGTGTTTCAGTGTGTGTCCGTTGCCTCTGGTCCTGTCATTGGGCAGCACTAAACAGACCCCGTCTCTTGTCTTCTTTGCACCCTTCCTTCTGGTGTTTGTACACAGGGATAAAATGCCCCTGGGCCTTCTGAACTGTCCCAGTTCTCTCAGCCTTTCCTCACATGACAAATGTTCCAGCCCCTTACTCATCTCAGTGGCCATTCGTTGGACTTTGTCCAGTCTGTCTGTGTCTCTCATGCTTGGGACCCAGTATTGGGTCCAGATCCAACATTTCTGCCCAGCTACCAGTGTATCCTTGGTTCCTTGCTGTGCCCACTTACACTTCTCTCCTTTCGAATTTTTGTGAGATAGGAGAAGAGTGGAGAAGTATTCCAGAGGCTGTCGTGTGGTCACTAGCAACTGACATGGAGAAGACATGCAGAAGAAAGAGCAAGAAAACCTATATAGAGACAGAGGAATGGTTTGATTATAGGACAAACAAGACACTTCAGTACATAGGATGAAGGGAAAATACATATGCCAATGCAAATTACAAAATGTATCCAGAAATTTGGATTTTTTTTTCTTTTTTCTTTTTCGTTGACCATGTCCTTTTCATCTCTGCTTTTTCCCTCCAACCTTGCTGTTATCCTTATGTCATCAAGTGAAAGTTTATATTTGTGACACAATAAAGCATTTTTGAAGCATTTAAAATGCCAGTATTTAAATGTATTTGACAATCAAGAGGTTTTATTTTCACTAACAATCTTACCAGAGGAAAAAATGTTCATTTTTAAAAAGAAGGTATCAGAGGCAAAAGGAAGCTATTCGTTGCCCGAAATTAAAACAGTAATTCTATGACAACGAATTGAAAATATCCTACAGCTCTGAATTCTTCTGAGCCAAGAAGCGATACAATTCTTTTCTGCTAAACTTATTAGAGATAAGCATCCTGACTTCTGTTTTAAGAAAAAAGTACTTAAACAGGGTCACACAGGGGTCGAAAAGCAAGCTCATTAAGTGTGGAAACTGGAGCAGCCTGCTCTGCATGTTCAGGATGTTTAAGCATTCCAGAAAGGTACAGATTCCTACAGCCTCTCTGTGTGACAGCTACCCAGAGAGTCCTGCTATTTCTTGCTTTCATTCTTCTTCCATTCTGCATCTCTGCACAATGGTGTCAGCTTTTCTGGTTGCAGCTATTGTCCAGGACTTGCAAAACTGCTTCTGTTCCTCAGACATGTTTCCATCTGCCCAATCCTATTTATCTGGTTCTCTCTCATCTTTTTTTTTAGTCTCAAACAGGCTCAAAATCAAATTCAGTGTGTTATAACAGAATACCTACATAGATAAAACTACTAAGGTCTTTTTATTCCTGAAAATGGCATCAATTTGCAATGGTTGTTTTTACAGTCTTGGAGGTGTTGAAGTTTTTCTCATTTTTAGTTTGGTGAGTCCATTTGAATATCTATCTGCCATTGCCATTGTGATCAAAACCTTATTTGGGTTCAGTCGTATTCTCGTAGGATACTCCATTCCCCTCATCTCTGTTGTCGATGCTGTTTTCTTCCACTTCATCAAAAGTCTATCCTTTTACTGACCTTCCCGTGTCATGCCATCTTCCAGTTCTTTCTCTGGCTTTTCACTGTTTTGGGGTTTTTTTTAAGTCTCTGAACAGCTGTGTTTGGACCCACTTTTCAGATCTCATTGCTTAGCCTTTATTTCTAGGTTCCCTTATTTTTTCCAGATCTTCTTTGGATCCTTTGAGTTTTCTTTCAAGGTTCCTCCCAGAGTATTACCTAGTTCTGTAAGCCAAAACCTCCTTGCTCGTCATTTCTTCAGAAGACACACATCTTTTTCAACCCAGATATTATCAGTTTTGTTTGCCTCATGCTGGCATAAAACAGGAAGTGAGAAAAGGTTCCAGGGAAGAAAATCAAATCACATGGTAGCTGGGTTAAGAGGAAATGTGAACTATACCAATAAACAAAGTTTACTGTTGCATGGTCTTCTCCTCTTGCCCTGTTCTACCTCAATATTGTCATCTGGGTGGCATAAAATTTGATCACGAATTCCTTCTGGCAGGGATGGCATCTATGTTTTTTAATGCATGTAGCACAGCATGTAAATAACTACACTGTAAAACATGTACAGACTTCTTTTGGGGGCTTTTATTTGATATTTTGGTTTTTTGGTTTGGTTTTTTTTTTCTGTTTGTTTGGTTTTATTGTTTGGTTTTTTCTTTTTTTTTTTTTTGTTGGAGTTCTTGTCATTGGTTTTGTTGTGTTTTTTGTTTGGTTATTTATTTGGGGTTTGTTGTGGGTTTTTTTTTCCTATGGTTTGGTTCTTTTTAAACAACCTTCCAAAATAATTATGAATAATGCAAAACTTTATTTCAGCTCCTAATTTTGAACTGGCTGTAAAATCTCATCTGTTCAAGTCTGTCTCCCTTACCTTTAAAGCTATCAATTATGTCTTTATGTTGCAAAAATTGTCATTGGCTTTATACTTTTCAGAAATCATTTTGTAATGGATCAACCTTAACAGATTTTTGTCACAAAACACACTTAACAAATTTTGAAAAAAAAGCCACTGGGATGCTAAGTAAAAATTACTTTTCACCAGTTGAACTATGCCATTTATTCTCTATAAGGCTGTTACTATGAGCACAGAGACAAGAACCTGAAAGAGACCACCTCCTTGTTCTTATATATTTCCATTCATTTTTCTTGTACATTTTATTGGAATTCCTTAGCATGACAAGCCATGGTGATGCACAAAAGGTAGCCAAGAATATAGGTCTGGTCTGCAACAGTGTGGACCCATGGACTGATGGTCATAGGGAGCATTATGTTAACTTGAGGCCTGGAGAAAGAGGTGGGTGGGAGAGTGAATGGTACAGTGAAGATCTGGCTTCTTAAAAGCAATTTTTTAATCTTTTGGATAGAT
Organism: Actenoides hombroni; assembly: GCA_024336885.1. NCBI lineage: Eukaryota > Metazoa > Chordata > Aves > Coraciiformes > Alcedinidae > Actenoides > Actenoides hombroni. The sequence goes on from WUAM01000281.1 coordinate 5,803,798, forward strand.
GGTCATCCTCAGTGTTGTTGTCATGTAATAGAGATGATGTTTCAGTGATAGATGAAAAACAAATAAAAGCAATAGCATGGACTCTTCTAAAGACAGACTAAAGATAATGTCATGACTCTGAAGTTCCTCCTACTTCTGTCAATAAAAGCAAAACACGTCGTCATAGAAATCCATGTGGAAAGACAAAAAGGGCACTTCAGTATTTATTTTTTGGTCACTGATTATCAGAAAATGCTGACAAAAATCCAGAAAAGAAGAGAGCAGAAGAGAGGAAGAAGGACATTTGAGGCCACCATCCATGATTTTGGCAGTAATCTTTTTTTTTCGAGGGGGGGGCGGGTTGGGAAGTATTACATTTTACTATCTTAAATGAATGCTCTGTTATATTCTTCCTTCATAGAAAGTCCTTATTTTCACATACTCTGTATTGCTTGATAATGTTTCTCCTGTTTTAATCAGGTTTTAGTTTAGTTAGTTTAGTTAGTCATTCTGAGAGAAAAAAGGATTAAATTTTCACTGCTGTGAATAACTGCTGAAAAAGACCTATTTAATAAAAAAATATACTGGAACTACAAGTTGTTGCTTTTTTCTTGCACCAAACTCAATAGAAGTTCTACCCAGCTTCTGAGTGACCATTTAAAATTATGTATTTCAAAGCAAACTACAGTAATTGAAAGGCTTGTGACTTAAAAGGAATGTGGATGGAGCTTCAAATTAACAGGGGAATTTTGTGCAATATCCGTGACAGCGTTTTGCTGAGTGCCTTGTGAAACTTGGTTTGCTGCTTACCTGAGGTGGCTATTGTAAAGGGATCATCCCTTTCAACTGAAAGCAACATCTCAAGTGATGCTTCAAGAGGTGATCAGTTCAGTGACAGTGATACGTGTTTTAGGAGCTACAGTATTGTTAAGATGAAGAGTTATGATTTAATCTGCTTTAATTCATAGTTTAAGCTATTAAATATAAAGATATTGAAGGAACTCCAAATAGAAATGGAAAAATACAAGAAGCCAGCCGCTTGGCTGGCCAGCTGGAATGGTAAAGGTTTGGGTATGTAATGGAAACCTGTTATTCATAACTTTTCACTGCAAATGCATTTGGTATGGAATG
>WUAM01000281.1:5845950-5859346 GCA_024336885.1 Actenoides hombroni
GTTTTTATTATTTTTTTACGTGATTTTAATTTTTTTTTTTTTTTTTTTTTTTTTTTTCCTGCATGAAAATGTTACTACTTGGGCTTTGTTTTCTGGCCAGATAATGAAACAAACTGAAATGACGGCTTTGGCTAAGAAATAGGATGTTGAACGTTTGAAACACCAGGTGACAGGCAGTGTTTCTGAAAGATGTAAAACAAACCTTCTTAATTAAAAGATTTTCTAAGCTATTATAATTTAGATTTAGTCAGAGAGGGAGAGATGTGCTTGGAATTTATGCTCAGAAACTTAGGGTATGTAGGTTTGCCATACTACTGTTTTAATGAAAATAATATGTATCAATTAATGGTAAGTATTGGTAAGTATTGATGATCCTTTCACTAAAGTGTTATCATCTGAGTTTTCTCCACTGCAACTCTATTTTTATTAACTCTTGGTAAATCTTTACAATTTAAGGGTGGCTTTTTTCAGTCGATTTTAAAATTAGCCTTAAAAATTGCAGTGCTGCAGACTTGGAAGTTCAGCTGAGAGAGCAAACATAAAGGAGCATTTTGTATCACTCCTACTACTCCATAACTAAACAACAAAATTATTTTAAGAAATATGCAATATCTGGAATATTTCTCTGTAATTGTATACAGCCACTAAAAGCCTGGTTTTGAGGAACCTGTTCAGCACAATTTCATCTAAGCTGTTCTCTTGAATTCTTACTGAGCTATTTACTTTAAAAAAAAACCAAACCTATTCTCATATTCTGGCACAATTTTTACCAGTACAAGCATTTAGTAGGTAAATAGCAGTTAATATAACTGATTTATAGCCTCATGCCCTGTGCAAGACTGGAACAGTATGGTACTGGAACAGAAAACTCACAATGCCTTGTGTCGGTCCTCTCTGCACCGCTTCCTCTGCCTTCTTTTACTGTAAAGAAAAAAAATGATTCCCTTTAGTGTTCATACCTCATGGCAATTCAGAGGTCAGGCTCAGGTGACAAGCTTAGAAAACTTGGTCACCTGTTGCTTGTTAATATATTTTCTGTCTACACACGATATCTCCCCACCAGCGTCCTCTTTTCTGGGATAATGGAGATGATGTACTTTACTAAGTACTAAAACATCGAAGCTCCAAAATATGTCAGTCATGTCATCTTAAAAATGTTGGGGCTGTTTTAGAAATGTAAGTGGGGAATGCTCACGAAGGAGTTGCAGTGAAGCAGTCTCTCAGCACAATTGTTTTTCACAGAGAAATTTTCAAACTTGAATTTGTTATTTAAAAACGCCTTTAATCTCTTTTGGCTTTTACATTTTCTGAAATTGTGAGGTAATGACAAGTATAGAGACATGGCCAATAAATGAAAATGGTGAATTTCGAGGAGCATATATGCAACATATGTATTTCTTAATGTTGATTTCCCTGAAAAATATGATTTGACTGAGAACTTACATGGTTTATAATATAGGGTTGCTAAGATTTCTGTTTGAAGAAGGCAAGATTTTGCTAAATATATAACACATTTCTGATTTCTGGCAAAAAAACCAAACCCACAACAAAAAGCAGAGAGAGAAAGATTATTATCTGCAGTTGTCGATGAAGTCTATAACTTCTGTTTTTGCCATATTTCATGAAATCAGCCTCTTAAAATTTGTGACACGAAGCACAGATCCAAATATATTTAGTGCAATAGTTAGCAGAAGCTAATGTGCTCTGTCAGAAAACTGAATCTCTTGATTTTTGTGTGTGAAGTGATTATGGTGAGAGGGAATATGTTCAGACTAACCAGATGTAGAAAGTGGAAACATCAGATTAAAATGAGAACATTATTTTTCTAAAGAATTATTATGAAAATATTTGAGAGAGGCCACTTCACAGCCAAAACATATGCTTAACTTCAATAAACACTGTTTTTCAGGCTTATTAAGATCCATCTAATCATCCTGTTTTAAGTTGGCACTTTTGATTACAACAGTAATTTGTTCCTGGTGTTGAGCTCAAGTACTGTGGACTAGCTTTGCAGAAACTGTTCCCAGACAAGTACTAGGATCCTTTTTCTGTCACTGAAACCCACTGTTGATTTGTTTCTGTTATTTTTACAGAAGCTCTCAGAAGTTTAATACAGTGAATATGAAAAAAAAAAAAAAAAAAAAGAAAATAGAATAGAATAGAATATGCCATATAAAGACACTAAAAAAATTGAAAGGAGTAGCATGAGTTTAACACTACTAAATTTGTTTTCCATGTATCAGTTTTTCACATCTTCATGAGAAAAGAAAATGTTCAAATTAGGACAAAACTTTATTTTTCTTTTTCAGGACTGAAGGTCCTTACTTTTGTAATACATGAATCATATCCTCCAGTTTAGCAGTAACTAGAAAATAGTTGCAATCCAAATGAAGGAGTAAGATCATATCAGTGCAAAGAATGAGCATACAGCTTGCACACAAAACAGCATCAAGATGCAGCAACAAAAAAGTATTGATATAGAGCAATCAATGCTGTAGAGAATATCTTTTGAATCTATCATGCTGCCTTTTGCCCTTTATATTAAGTCAAAGGGAAGGGGTTATAATGAATGAGCATGTCTTTATTCTCGTCGGCAACAGTTCTGTAGGAAACGTGGCAATATGACATTTAACGTGATTAATTCTGGGTGGTAGCTCCAGTTTATTTTTTCCCATGTACGTGCATAAAGAGTGATTATTAATTTAAAAACCAAGCCAAATATAAATTGAGGCTATTTCCAAAAGTTATACTGCAGGATAGACTCAAAAATAAAAGGTTAATCTTGTATTTTCACTAATATGTGCCTTGTATTTTCACGTTTATCTTTTTTCTCCTCTTCTACAATCCGGTTTACCAAAGTCAAGGTGTTTAGGGTTGCAAATGCAAGGCTGGTCAGTTTATATGTAGCTTCTTAACAGGTTTGCTACATTAAAAATAGCACATAACTCAAAGACATCTCTAGGTGTTAGAGCATACCATGCAGTTGTACTGTGCAAAATTTCGATGTTTTTTCTTACTTAGTATCAGAAGGGGGCACTAGTGATCCATTGCAAATAGGCAGCGGGACATGCTTTTGTTGTGCCATATTTAATAATAATAATAATAATAATGGTAATATAATTTCCCCATTTAATATTGAGGGCATTTGTGTGCATAATTAAGATTATAAATGTATAATGGTAATTAAAAAAGTTAAATAATTAATAGAGTGTATGTAAATATTATAGGTTGTCTCTCATTGTCTTTTTATATTATTATTGAAATACTGTTCTTACAGCTCACTTACTGACTGTAACAATGAACTAATGCTGGTTATTTAATACCTAATTTTGGTGATTTCTAATGTAAAGGAGGTGAATTCTAATTGTAAAGGATCTTGATAATGTCATTTAAATATATTCCTGGAAAAGACAGACATTTAGATCCCACTGCTATAAAAGCCATTTATGTATGCTGAGATTTAGATTATCTTATAGTTATTGCAACAAATAAAATGTGTTAAGTATTCATATAATAATGTTTGTGTTGTTTTGTATTAAAACAAATGGAAGGAAAAACATTCTTTATCACGATGCTTACTTACTTTTTCTTGTTGGCTTATCCGATCTCGTACATTTTAGCAGATTTGTTGGTATTGCTTTGGCCTATAAACTGAGGTCAAGATGAGGTGGCTTTGCCATTTCACAGAATCAACTTTGGTATGTGAGCTATGTGAGCAAGAAAAAGCGATGAACAATAATATGATTTCTATTCTTTGTCCTCATTTTCTTGCTGTCTATAGGATAAAAACTGGCAGAGTGCATAAAACTGTAAAAAAATGTAAGTCAGTAACGGCATGAAAACCAGATGAATTTTTGATTTGGAGGTTGCTGGGTGATACTGTATTGTAATAAAATAGCGACTTATTAGATATGTAAATGTCAGCATTTGTGAAATACTATCTACCCACAGATAATTAGATGTCTAATTCTTTTGAAATGTCCACTATTATTTTCATGTATAGAAATGAGGGTCAATGAGGAGCTGAATTTAACACTCAGTAAATTGAGTAAAATTTCACATGCAAAAAACCACAGTATCCGTAAGTCTTTTATGACATTAAAACAGGTGTAAATATGAACTTCCCAAAATCTAAGATGCTATTTAGGGCTAAAATAGTTTTCATTAAAATTATTTGTGAGTAATCATCCAATTGCTGTATTCATTTACTCAGGTGCAAATTCAGAATTTTCTTTGTTCAAAGTGCAATTAAATCCTAAAATGGCAGTGGGAAGAAAGGTTCTTTGTACCTTAAAGGCAGCTTCAAGGTATATATTCATGAGTATAGATAAGTGCTTTCTGTGTGCATATAACCAGGCATTTGTCAAACAGAAGTGCACTTTTTCATTTAGGAAAATATAGTCATTCTAGATCAACCGTTTAATCCGAGCAAGCACATACCTGACCTCATACCCTTGAATCTTAGGTTCTTTTATTACAATTTTCCTAACAACAGCAGTCCTTTCCAGACAGTTATCTATGGAAGTTACTGTCAGGATAATTGGAAACTTATTGTTTTCTAATGAGAGAACCTGTCTGAAGATCTCCCATGTATTATGCCATTTTGTAGTGAAGGTCATTGAATTATTTAATTTTTATTTATTTATTTCTTGTTGTCTTTATTTTATTTTTTTTAAGTGACAACAGCTTACCTATCAAGTAAGGAGTTTTCAAACAAGGAACCAAGGCAAGCTCCAAGTGTAGTTTTTTTCCTCTGGCCTGGATCTAGACAGCAGGTGTCTGTTTTGCATTATCTCCCAGCACTGAATGGACTGTGTTTTTCTCCTCCTCAGTAACAATATACTGATGGTGGTAGCAGTGTAGCTACAGAAACGTGGAGTTTAGATGGGCTTCAGAATTTTTTTTGAGAAGCTGCATAAATAGGTGTATAGGTTAGCACCTTATGAATAACCTAGTCCAGTCCCCTGCTACTGCCTATACTGAGTTCCAGCTCTTTTTGCTTTCGTTGCTCTCAATACTCGAGTTTGAAGCTTTATGTCATAACCTAAAGCTAGCTTGAGAGCCTGCGAACTGTCTCAGTTTACTTCAGTAATCACTAATTTTGAAGCTTATATGGTATTAGTTCAAATGTCACCATTTTTAACTATTTTCGTGTTTGGTCATTCCAGCTGAGCTATTTATTACTTGGTACATTTGTAAATATGAGGTCTGTATTGGAATTGACTTCTTAATGAAGGCAACTTGACCTTCAAAGGGAGGAAACCACAGTTTTGTTACTTTTCCAAACTCTATCACTCGTGAATTAGAAGTGAGCCATTTTTCATGAGAGGTTGTTCATCTTCTACCTTCCTTATTACTCCTTAATTTTACTTCATTTAATTATCCCTGCGTGAACTCATTTATATCTATTAATGCACAAAGTCAAAACTACTTAGGTATGTAAACCAATAAAAAAAGTGTATTGTCTATCATTCTATTTTTTTTTCCTGCTGAAGTGTAAAAGGTATGCTTACAATTATCCATCATGAGCAGATTCTGGTTCTTTTCGTACAAAACAGGCAGAGATTGTTCAGAGATGCAGAGGCATACCTGCATCTTTCTCCTCCCTCCTGCCTTCAGTAGAACTCTTTCTCTAGTCCAATGCTGACTGAAAAATCATCATTTTTATTCCCCCTTTCCTCAAATTCTTTTCCCCATCATTTCCCCGTAAAGGAGATTTTTTGGGAAGATTTCTCTTTCCAGTCCTGAAATTAAATTAGTCGCATGCCTGTGGAAGGACAAAACCTGCAAATTACATTTATCTGTACATATATATCAATATATTTGTCTGGCACACTAATTTCTTATCGCCATTATAAAAGACTTTGCAAGTATACTAAACAGAGGGTAATATTCAGATGCCCAAAATCACACTGGGCTTAAATTTAAAATTAAGAATCCTACTTTAGATTACTGGGGATTTACACAAGCAGATACAATATCTGGAATCTGGTACCTGTATGCTACACTTAATGTATTATGGAACATCAAATTTAATCCAATGAAAAGTATAATTTTATTGCACTGATTGTTATTATATCATTTACAGTTACTGCTGAATCTGGAACTAGATAAACCCAGGACACAAGAGTCTGCTCCAGAACTTAAGGTGAGATTACCGCATAGTACACAAGATTCTGATGAAAAGAAAAACTAGATATTCACTGTATTTGCACTAGTGCAAATTTAGAAATATTTCACTGAAATTTCTGTAGTTATTCCACATTGTAATGTATGTATCTATATGTATATATATACAACATGTAATAATGTCAATAGTTAGTTACGTCAGCTCCTTAACTGAGTGAAAAAGGAGTCAAAGAAGATACCTTATGTGCACTTGAACAGGTAGAATAAGTGGTTTGTAGCTTGCCAAGGAGCACATACACTCTAAGTAAATGGATTGTCAAAAAACCTACCTGATTCAGGGCAGCATTAAGAAGATGAGAAAAAGATTTGTAGTTGTATCTCCCCACTTTGTTTGTGTAGGTCAATAAGTAGGGCATTTAAAATGATAAGTAGGTTTAACTTAATTCAACTAGAAGAATTTGAGCAAGAAGCTAATCTCAATGTATATAGTAAGAGCAGGAGGAGATCAAGTGATCAAGAATCCTTAGACTTTCAATAGATTGAGCTGGAACTACAGAGCGCTAAATTGTTAGTATTTATACTAATCAGTCACTATGGAAAAAATCCAAATTTTAATATTAAGGTCATCTACACAGGGAAGGAAATATACAGTTTGCTTTCCCAAGTTGTCCTTCAATTTTGTGCTAAATACATAGACTTTGATCTGTCAGTACTTTTAGACCTCTCAGCTATAAACACAGAAAATATGATTCTTTCCTTTTTTGCAGTGGCATTCATTAATCACAAAGTGGTTTATGTTCTTTTTATGTATTGTAGAATTCTATTGATGGTGTTTTTCAGAATAAACTAAACATACAGAGAAGTTATACAACTCTTTATCCAAGGTCACATAGCCAGTCAATGCTCATTAGAAGTCCATTATCATTCCCTGATAAATTTTTTCAACTCTACCGTTCTCGTGCTTACCCTAAACTCTTGGTTAATTTGCCTAGTCGTGAATCACCTCCCTTTAGATTTAGCATACAGGTCACACACTCCCATGATCCATCTTGTATTTCTGGAAACATGGAAGTTTTCTGGTTTTCTGATTGTGATCACTTCCCTCCTCCCAGAACTCAATGGCCTGAGGAAATCTACATGATTGTTCAAGAGAAAAAGGGACTTAGGAGATTAGAAGGAGTTTGGCTCTGATGATAATTTCCTGTTTAGAGTAAAAAAAAATAAAAATGGAAAAAAAAAAATTGCAAATGGATTACATTCAGAAAAAAATATGATTTGCAACTTTTTCTCTGGTTTCAGAAAAGACGTGATTTCATTGCTGTGAAACATCAGAAAACATTTCATTGAATGTACTTCTTATGCAAATTTTTTGCTCTTAAAAGGCTTGTTGCTTCTGTAAAATTCCTGTCCTTAATATGAAGTCACTGTGTTTCTTTAAATGGCAACTGAAGTGTTATTGTTAATGCATTTTATTTGGAGGGAATGTTTTTGATACAGTTTCTGGCTCTGGGATATATTGCTGGTATATATGGTACCTATTGTATTCTTATTTCTATGCACAAGGTTTTGTGGTTTTTTTTCTTGTCTTTTGAAGGCCTGTGACTGATAGCTAGTTGAGAGCTTGAATACAGACAGGTTCAAGAGAAATGGATTGGAATTTTTGAGCTGGATATGTTGTTTTGAACATGAGACATGACAGAGAGAAGAAATAAGACTTTGTTGTGGACTTTTCTTTCTTCTTTGTTCCTCTTTTCCACTTCTTTCACAGAATAATGTCAAAACTCCAAGCCTGACAATGGTGCTCTGCATTCTGTCTAACGGTTGTTGAAAGGCCTGTTACTCCTTAGCCTCAATGTCTTCCTCATAAAATGCACTCGCCTGAGAACCAAATGGTTTGTGTGCTCTTCAGGCTGTTAGAGAGCACAGGTGTTGAATCATCCTGTGCTTGAAGCTGCTGTATGTCCCCATCTGCTTTTTTGTCTTCTTGCCCTTGACTCTGGAATCATCATCAGCAATGAACTTCCTTCAGGCCCAGTCATTCTTTTAGTGGATATGGCAGTGAAATTTCGGAAGGATATATTAAAACCAGAGTTTTCAGTTTTGGCTATCATGTTGACAACAACAATGTCTATATTTAAAGCTACTTTCCAGCTTCTATTGTAAATTTCTCAAATTTCATTAAAAAATCCCCTTTGGATTTTTACCTTTTATTGGTTTCATCTCAATTATTTATTTTTTTTACTAAATTCCAGTAAAAAGTTATCACTGTAATCTTAGTCTTCAAGAACTGGTGGATGAATGTGAACAAAGAAAACAGATTTAAACACTGGCTCTACAAAGTGCTGAACAAATTCATACACCAACCCAGTTTGGTGAAAATAAAAGCAACCTTGTAATGTAAGGGTGATTTCAAGACTATTAGCAGTGACAGCTGTTTGTCTTTCACTTTCCTTCCTGAAATTTCATCAAACCACTTAGTTTGATGGAACCAACCTGGTGGATTTTGAGCAAAACACTTTCTCTTCCTTACAGGACCTGTGTGGACTTCCAGCTCTGTCACAGAAATCAATAAAATATGAGCAAAGTAAATCAGACTGAATTGTTATGAAACAACTACATTTTTAGCAATTGTATTATGTTACTATTTTGCAATCTGCTTCTCTATTTCTGTGTACCTAGAAATATCTTCAGGGCTTCAGATCTCCAGGACAAGGGGAGAAGATGTAGTTGTGATAAGGTGAATCACTAAGAATAATAACAAAGCACCAGGAGAAAGGTTCGATAGTTTAAACCAGAGTACAATGAAAGGGAAAATTAGTCTTCATAGGTTGTTGGAATGGGAGGGAAGTGATAGCAGACGATGCCAGAAAAGTTGCATGATACTATTTCATTTTGAATAAGTGGCCCTGAGAGTCAATAACCTTGACAACATTACATATTAAGCATAGTTAAAGATTTTGAATATGCATGGCTTGGTCTTAAATATAGTTTATAAGTTTTATTAAAGACACATAAAAGTATTTCAGTCACTGGAAATGTAAATTACTAATAAAATGTTTAAAGGTAAAACTCCTTGTTACCTTTCTCTTCTTACCACAGGATTTGTTGCTTGTTTTTTTGGGGGAGTTGTTTTGTTTTGTTTTGTTTTGTTTTGCAGGGGTTTCTTTCTGAGGAGAAATCCTCCCATTTTACAGCCTTTTATATGGTATGAAGAGATGGGAATAGCTATCCTTAATGAGTAAAATGTAGTTGAGAAGGGCTGAGGTTGCTGATATTATTATTGACTATTTCCCTAAGAAATAAGTATGACGTGCATGTAAAAATGAAAAGAACTGCAAAAACAGAAGATGCAGCTTTGGTTTTGCATGTTATTTGTTTCCAACCATGTTCCTTTGAGAAGGCAAAGGAAGTATATGGGTTTTATCAAGTGTTCAGGAGATGCAGCACATTTGAAACAGCTCTAGACTTCTAACTGCCTTTTCAGCTTCAGGATCACTTAAGTGTTGCAGAAGAACAGCTCAAGTCGATTTTAATTACAAAGCAAAAATAAAAGAAGTGATGTGAGAAAGGGGAAATGGCAGATAATGTGACAGCAGAATGACAAGTCTGTCTGTCCAGGTGAATTGCAGGACTTAGTCATGGCTGGTGGAGTTAATGGGCCACCTGCAGTGTTCTTTCTGACATCACAGGCAAGTTTTCAGGATGCCAGTGCTAAAGGGAAAGAGATGCTTGGGTGGGTCCCATATGAAGGTTCCTCCTTTTTAGCTTCCTGTCTACTTAGTTCTAGTAATAGATAATTTGTTTCCATATTAGATTATCTTTAATTTTTGGCAAATCTATATTGGTCTTTCCAAGGATGCGCTTGGAAAAGGTGAAAACACGGGTGAACAGCTTTGGTTGGAGCAGTGCTCATTCAGCCTGTCTATTTTAGCTCAGGGTCAACTGAGAAAAGGAGTAAAATGGGCAAGATGATAACTAGATGACCTTTGGGAGGGAGGAAAGCTTGACTTCCAACACCCTATGCATAAAGTGTAGACCTGTTTGTACAGCAGGCCCTGAAGAAATGATGGTAGGCAATGAGAGATGATAAGGGTACTGATGATTTAATTTGTGTTTCCTCAGTTGAGCAGGAAGAACCAAATTTTGACTATTTGAACGATGATTTTCTTCAGGAAAATATTACAAGGAGGCATTTCAGTGTTATTTACCCCTTGATTAGCTCTGCAATCTTATTCATGCTGCTTTCATGCCTAATGACTAGTTTGCATTAATATGAAAAGAGTCGAACCCCCGTCTTTCCAGAGTAACTTAGCAGAGGAAATAGCTCATATCCAGACATGGTGGAACACATTTGGGTAGAAGTCTCTTATTATCACAAAGGAAACTAAATGCATAGTACAGCATGAATACTTTATTCACCAAAGGAAACGGATTTCAGTCAGAACCGGTAACCTGGGTATTGTCTGACACGGTACAGTATTTTATTCCTAATATATTTCAATGTCATTACACCACTGCTTGCTACATACGACATTTTGCCTCCTTTCCTTAATAGTTGCTACCTCTTAATATTTGTTCTAACTACAGCTGGGAAGCTATCTGTGTAGTACTGGGTCAACATTGTCTGTGCATATGTATGTTGGCATTTCATTTATAGGAAACAACGCAAAGTAATAGATAACATGAATTCAGGGATTCAGGGATTGTGTTCTGCTCAATCCATTTAGCACGTAAGTAAAGAATTGAAGTTATTTTGAAATCACTAAGGGCTTGCTTGTTTTTTCTCCTTTAGCTACATAAATAAAAATCCGCTGCAGGAGTTTGATAACATGATCTATATAACATAAGCTATCACAGAGGAAAACCTTTTTCTGCACAACTAAACCCAAATAACCTTCATGTTAAATATTTTTATGATAATATTTGTTGGCAGAAAGAATAAAGAGGATGTTCTGGAGCATAAAGTGATGAAATTATAATTGAGAGTGTTATTAAGGGAAAGAATTCATGACACCTTCCTTAGGCTTTTCTATCTACATACCTAGTAATGCCCAGGACAGCATAGAAAAATCATGATGTTGGAACAGCTATTGTTTACTTGAAAGGTTAAAGATCACCAAAGTTCAGGAGTGGGAGACAAGGAGAGAAGAGGAGGCACACAGGAGCAGCAAACAGAGTAGAAGGTGAGCCCAGTCTTCTGACACTTCTGGCTGCTGCAGGAAGAATCCAATTGCAGTATTGTCACAAAACCAATTGAAAATAAATGTTGAAAATGTAACTTGGCCTTTGAAATAAACCTGACGGTTCCCTGATGGGAAAACAAAACAGAAGATTGTCTTCAAGAACTGCAAAAGACTGCCTTGGCCTTAACTCTATAGTCTGTAGGAGAAGAAGAACAAACAATGGAAAAAGATAGGACAAAATTGTATCAGAAAGGCTAAACCTAGTAGATGTAAAAACAGTGCTCATGTTTTATCTGAGGATGGAGAGAATGTTCTGTTCATACCTGCTTCCTTATTAATTTTGTTCAGAGACCCAAATTAATCTCAGCTACCATTGCCTGTGTAATGCAGATTTCCAAGGCAGGAACTCTTTCTGTAGTCGTTAACTACTTCAGATCTTAGTTTGAAATCTCTGGATGTCTGACTTCTGATTTCCAAATAACTGTCTAAAATTGCTCCATGGCTGATATGGGACTCCAGTATATATGTGTATATATATATATATATAGCTATGCCAAGCAGCTCTGAAAAGTAGCTGATTTAAGATTAGGCATAGAGATAAGAACTCCCGTTCTTGATCCATGGCAGCACATAGAACAATCCTGTATTTTTTTAATTTTTTTTTTTAGTGCACTTTCAGCTGAAATGGGGCTGAACCTGTCTTAGAAAATAAAGTTAACACTTGACAAGTCAATGGTAGCTTGACCATCTTTACTATGCTGACTGGTGTCTCCCTGACACAGTAGGGATCCAGTCCACACTTTGTATACTGTCACTCATCCTATCCCAAATAGAGAACATCAAGCATCTCTGCCAGCTTTTTTGTTGTTGTTGCTTAATATGCAGAGTCAGAGCGAGAGAAATGATATGAGACTGTCACTATAAAGAAAAACACAGTAACTTTGTCAGTGGCCAGAGAAATGACATTGTCAAGTGACAAAGGCATACATCAAAATAAAAAATGTGGTGTTTTGCTCATTACCTGGTGGGTAGCATGTATGCTTCTTTGTTAACTTTCCTCACACCATAGTGTGCTGGGCAATTTCTCAGCACCCTGTTGAGCACAAACAATCCTGCTTAAACCAATAAGCCTGGTCAGCACCTGTTACCCTCCACCCTGTCCCAGCTGCTTTATGATTTATATGAAACAAAGAAAGCAGGAAAAATAGGTTGAATCAGTGACTTGGGAAACAGAAGAGTCCAGTCTATGTATTAAGAGCAAGTCTAATTCCCAGAAATAAGAGATGCTCACTAGTTTTAATTGTAGACTATTAACAGTATGTCCAAGGTGGTAAGAAACACAATTGTTTCTAACTTTATCTCTTTATCTTCTCTCCCTTGCTGTTTCAAGCTTTCCTTGAAACTGATAATACTTAATCTCAAGGGTTGTTGTTTTTCTTAGTTAACTTTTTCTGAAATACCTTTTTGGGGTTTTTTTTGTTAGCTATTTTTTGCCCTCCTTCAGTGATTAGGTAGTTGACAGAAAGCATCAGGTATTCTGGGAGCTGGGTGATACATGATATCAGAGGAATCCTGTGTTTGCTCAGTTTATCAGCAACAACCAGCTACACAAATGGATAAATAATTCATAGAGGGTCTTCTTGTCCAAAGAAATAATATGAAAACTTGATTGCAATACAAAACAGATGTACCTGATATGTACTACCAGATACAATGGTAAATATCTCACTCAAACATATACAAATGAACATTTGCTTATTAGCCATCTTCATCATAGGCTCCATCTCTATTTCCTCTAAGACTGAAATCTATCTGGACACAGATTCTGATAAAATTTGCACTTTCAGGCCCTCTTAGAAGTCAAAATGCTTTTCTTACTGATGAACAAGAGAGGTTTTGAAGGGTCACAGACAAGATCCTTGTTAACAAACCTCACCTTTAGCCCCCTAGAAAGAGAATTACAGCTTTCAACTTTTTTTGTTGTTTGTTTCCTTTTTTTTTTTTTTTCTCTTTTAACTGAGGTTATCTCTTTATTTTAACTTTGCTTCGTTGTACAGTTAGCCATGAAAATATAAATTATTAAG
>WUAM01000281.1:5877356-5890213 GCA_024336885.1 Actenoides hombroni
ATGAAGTTTTCCACCACTTTGATAAAATATAGGGATTCACATCCTGAGGTATTAAATTTAAAAAATTTAGAACTTCTGTTATGCCTGTTGTGTTTCAAGCTTTCTTTCCACTTTTGACAGTAACCTATAATTTTGTATTTGAGATCAATCAAATTTGTTTAATAAGGAAAAAAATGTTTAAGTGCGGATTCTAAAACGTTTTAAATTTTCTTCAGCAATTATTGTAAATCTCTTTTGAATAAATAATGACTGAAACTCTAGTAATTTCAGTGCATAATGTGGGATGCAAACCTTCTGGATCCATCTTCTGCTTTAATACACTCTTGTGGAGTCTTCTGATGTGTAAATGTAGTATTTAATATTTTTATTAAATATTTAAGAATAGATTTGGATGGCATATCATTATGTATTTTAAACCTTCATTAAAAGGATTATTAGTAACACAAAACACTTACATTTTTTCAGGATGTAGTTTGGCCAAAGTCAACTTCACACACAACCCAAGACGTAAGACAGTGTTGAACAAGGAATAAAATGGAGTTTTCTAGAGCAGAGCAAAAGCACAGTCAGCTCTGAGGGTTTAGCTCCTGTTGGGGAAATCAGAATAGACTGGGGATGGGCAAATACCCATGGTGCCTTGGTGGTTTCTACCTGGAGGTGTTTTGAGATCTAACCACAGCTGATGTTCTGCACTAGACCAGAAAAGGTTATTATGCACACCGGTCATAGAGGTTGAAAGACTTCCTGGTGCTTTGTATCTATCAGTTTTGTCATTCTTGGAAGATTACAGGAAAATGAGTCTGTGAGACTGATGGTTGTTGGGGAAGATTTCAATTTTCATAATACCTTTGAGCTACAGACATAGTATACTTCAGTAAAAAAGTCCCTTAGTAAAGAGATCAGTGCACTTGCATATCAGAAGCTATAGATTGCTTGTTCTGTACACTTTTTCTTGTCTTTTTGCAATTTTCTCTTTATTTTCAAATATTTGTATCAGAATTGTTCTTTTTTTTTTTTTTTTTTACTTGTCCTCTTCATCAACTGTCTTTGGTCAAACAGAGACTCTTTCCAATCAAGAACAATTAAAAAAGGTATGATGGTCTGAATCAGTCTGAAATCATGACCTCCAGAGATTATAGAAGTAATTTTATAATGGTGCTACATGCTTAAAAACCTTGTTTCCCACCATAAACGTGAATACCAGTTTCTCTGAACTCAGCATAGTATATGCTTTTATTTTACCTTTCCCATCCCTGTATTTAGCTGCAAGACGTGGTGATTCTGACATCAGTTTCTAATTAGGCAGGCATTCAGTTTCCTCCCTTCCCTCTTTTGCCAAAATGTCAGCAGATGGTGACCCATGTTTTGCTGGAATTTCATAATACTAATTATAGGCTGAAGTTGGAGTTTGTATCCTTATATAGGCCGTTTTCAACTCAGCCATTGGTTTATGGTTTCCATGGGATCGTGGAAAGTAACATGATGTAACTTGCACTTCACTGCAGACTGCTTAATGCAGTACATTATTAGACAAACTGTGATTAAGGAAAGTTTGATGTGATCATTAGCTATAGAATCTTCTAGTGAAGCTGCCACATGAAAGTTAAAGTGATAATCAATCACTTTCCTTCTATTTTTTTTTTTTTTTTTTTTTATTTAACGTGTCTTGTAAGTGGGTCATAGGGCTGGGGGAACCCTCTGAAATCACCCAGGCAACTCAGGTCTCCAGAGAGAGTCAGCTGCCCTTGTAATTTCTGCTACAAGCTTGTCTAAACTTTCTGTAAGATCTTTGTAACCTCCTAATTTATTCTGATGTTTACCATGGTTAATGTACCCTGCCTGCAGTACAAGCCTGTGACTTCTTATCCTATTTACTTGGTGAACACAGTTCCTTTTCCCTCTGTAAAAATGGTTCATGAATTTGAAAACAGTTGTCATGTGGCCCTTCACTTTCCTACTTTAAAATGAAGCAATTCCTACTCATTACATATTTCTTCATAGTCTGTATTGTATACATTCATGTTTTCTAGATTTTATGCAAGTAGTTAATTTCTTCTAGAAACACACTGTAATTGACCTAAAGCCTTGCCTGGCAAAAGAGGAAAAATAATATTATTTCATATACGTGATTTTCTACTGTTCACAAACCCCAGGTCAGCACCATCCTTCTTGTAAATGCAAAACAATGTTGTTTTAAGATTCATTATGATTCAAAAAGAAACCTCAAATCCTTTCCTGCTGAATATTTTGTCTACCAACTTCTTCACAGGTTATATACCTGGGGTTTTTTATTTCTTTTTTTTTTTTTTTTTTTTTTCCGCCTGGCTATAACATCTTGTACTTTCTCCTGTTTAAAATGAATATGCTTCCTCAGACTACAACTCCAGGTTGTCAAGATCAACTCGAACTGTAAAATATTTTTGAAGGATGTTACTAAACCTTACTAGTGTAGTGCAAGCTGCAAATTTTTTATATATATCTTTTATTTCATTA
Source organism: Actenoides hombroni (assembly GCA_024336885.1). Lineage (NCBI taxonomy): Eukaryota > Metazoa > Chordata > Aves > Coraciiformes > Alcedinidae > Actenoides > Actenoides hombroni. The sequence goes on from WUAM01000281.1 coordinate 5,879,850, forward strand.
CATAGATATTTCTAATATTACGTAGCACATTTGTAATAACCTTCCTTCTCCACAGTTAACTACCAATAATTCTCTAAACACAGTTCTTGGTTTAAGTTTACATTCACACTTTGGTGTTTGGTTCTAGACCTCTATGAAAGTTCATTTCCTATTAAAATGTAGCTCTGATAATACAATGTTGAATCACAAGTTCTATCTTCCTGCATTTCAAAGAGCCTCTCTTTCTTCACTTGGTCAATGTCTGAGTTTATGTGCACATTCCTGTCTCAGGTCTTCAAATTTTAGATCTGTAAGGTAAATATATTTTGCATATGCTTTCAAATATTTTGTTCTTCAGCACTTCAAAGATGATCTTTGTCTTTCATTCCTTAGCAAGACCCTTTAGTTGCTTTAAAACAAATACACTGTATATTATTGAGAGTTCTCAAAACAAGAAGAAAATACACTCTCTCAGTGACTGTTTTCTGATAGCTTTAATTCTTCTCTACAAGTTTTCATCACTAGTAATGTGTTTGGCAATCACAGTGCCCATTTTTTTTCTGAAACCAATCAATTAAAAAAAAAACAAATTAACAAGTGCATCTGTTAAAGAGATTAACTGGATATTAACCATGCTTTTGGTAAATATTCTGGAGTGTAGTTACAAATATCATATGTCTTTCAGATTTGTAACCCATTTCCAGGTGGTAGATTTAAAAACGAAAGAAACCCCTGCATGTTTCTGTGAGAACTATTTCTTGGGGTTCTTTCAGCAATCATAACCTCTAATTCATGATCATTTTAAGCTAACATAGGCATGCCATAACTAACAACACAAAACATGTTACTCCTTTGGACTATGGCTCCAGCCTATTTTATTTTAAAATGGGTTAAGATATAAATTTCATTACATTTTGTCACATACAGAGGAACAGCCTCATATTCTTGTGGGATAATTGCTTGCTAAACCTTCCTTGCAAGTCTTCTGTGGAACTCTGGTTAAAGGTGTACTATCAGTGTACCTAACACTCAGGCATCTTTAATGCCTTCTATTTCATCTCATCATTAATATTTACATCTCACGGCTTCTGGATGTGGCAGTGTGTTCATACTCCCAGGGTTGTTACCAGTCCAAGTGGCTGGAATAAGCACTTAGCCATAATCTTGACATAAATTATTATCCTAGGGAAATGTCATACTTTTGTCTGTATTTACTAAGGCAAACATACTAAGGATGGCCACAAACTTACTAAGATCTACTTGTACAGTTAGTGGTTTGTATATTTCTGGGATAGAAACTGCTGCTTTCCACGCTGCTCAAAAATTCTTATCATATTCTTACACTGCTTTTTCCATATCAGAATCTTCTCTAGATGTTTGTGTTCCTTTTACTATTTAAAACTCATTGTATTTATACAATTTATATCCTGAGTGATGAGCAGAAACCAGACAACAATCCTGAGAATGACTTTTGAGAAAAGTACAGGTTGAATGTAAAGGTGTATTCTGAGTTTCGGAAAACCTGTGGGAATTGTGCTGACACTTGAAATACAAGAAATATGTTAATATCTCCAACATGAAAATTCTTTCCTTTTTAGGTAAAGTGTTCCTTTTATGCAATAAAAGAGACTGCATGTGTTGGTCCTTCTGCTTTTAATAGGATAACCAGGCTAGCATATTTTTCACCTTCTGCATCCTAGTAAGAGGAATCACTCTAAAGGCAAGAATTACTGGAAGATTAATATCTTTTGGCTATATCTCATGTTCAGATGAGAATTTCTCTACCCTTTGCAAACATTTTTTAAATTTTATCCCTTTTGTTCAGGACCTTTGGTGCTCTAAAAAAATATTTTCTTTAAGACCTGGGATTTGAGATTGGTATTCACTGAATCACTGAATATCTGAGGATGGAAGGAACCTTGGGAGATCACCTACTTCGACCCCCCAACTCTGAGTGGGTCAACTAGAGCAGGTTGCTCAGGGCTGTGTGCATCTGGGTTTTGAATATCTCCAAAGATGGAGACTTCACAGCGCCTCTGAACAACCTGTTTCATTAATTGATCAAGCTTATGGTAATTTTTTTCTTTTTTTTTTTTTCTTTTTTTTTTTTTGTTTAAATGTAAATTTTTCATCTTTTGTCCCCAGAGACCCTTATCTTTTTTGCTGGGCAGCACTGAGGAGAGTCTGGGTCTGTCTTCCTCACTCTCTTTTCTGGTATTTAGACACATAGGTAAGATCCCTATGATCCTTCTCCATGTTGAGCAGTCCCAGCTTTCTCAGCCTCTCCTTGCTTGTCAGATGATCCCATGACATAATCATCTTTGCGGCCCTTTTCTGGATTCTCTCTAACATACCCATGTCTCTCTCGAGCTGAAGCTCAATCCTCCAACTGGGCACCTCAGTGCTGAATGGAAGGCAATCATTACCTCCCTCCACTTGCTAGTGGTGGTTTTCCTCATTTCCTAGATCAACCACAGGATGCTGCTGTCTTCCTTTGCTACAAGAGCACAATGCTGGCTCATGTGCAACTTGGTGCCCACCAGGAACCCCAGATCCTTTTCTGCAAAGCTGCTTTCTAGCTGGTCAGCTGCCAGCATGGGGTTGCTCTTCCCCAGCTGGCAATTTGGCATTTGCCTTTGTTGAACTTTAGGAAATTCCTGTTGGCCAATTTATCCAGATTGTTGAAAATTTCCTCTAAGCTAGTGTACTGTTGCCAGTCTCTTTAATCACGTTATGTAGTCCATAATGTAACTTAGTGCGAGCATGAAGTCACAATGCATTTTGTTGGAGTTCCTGCAGTTTTTCCCAGTGCCACATGATGCCTTCATGATGTTTTCAGAAATAGAAAATGCAGGCCCATGATGTTGGAGGGGAACAAACAAGTCTCTCTGGTTGTTATTATCATATGGAGTTCTTGTATTAAAGCTATGTGTACCATGTTTAGTATCCTTTAGTTATTTGAATTTCACTTAGCAGTCTTTGGTTAACTTTTGTTTGTACCCACATGAGCCTTGGTCACTTTCAAAGATGCGTTTATTGTTCTGAGTGATCTGTTCTTCTCTGAGACTAGGGTGTGTGTCCCCGGGCCCTTTCTAAACTCTTGAAATTCTATTCTCAAGAAAATATTTTGCCATATTACTGCCACTTTACACATGTCTTTTACCTCTACTACGTCCCTCTTCAGCATCACAGATAGACTGAAAAACACCTAAGCAGGATACAAAGAAACAAACTTTTACTGAACGGACTTAACATGCAATTTGGAAACTGAACAAATAAAATCTCAGGATGTGCAGTAAGTAATGGGAATAAGAACAACATCACATTTATCCTGAAAAGTCTGCAGGGGATGTTTCTGTCTTAAGAAGAGAACTGAAATATATTTCATTTCAGTGAACCCTATGATCATTATTATTTGTACAGAAAGAAGCAAAGATAGTTGGTAAGTGAAATTATGTGCTTTTTTAGATTTTAGTCATTAAACTCACAGAGCTAGCTATTAGGTATGTAATCAGGGGCCAGAGGGATGAATCAGGGTCTTAACCATGCCCCACAAAAAAAAAAGCAAAAACAAAAACACAACACCTATTTCATTTAAGAAATATTAAAACATAAAATACTTAAAAAAAAAAACTCAAAGGAAAAATTAAGCTGAACCGAATTTGTGCACAAACATGAAATTTTTAGATTTTAAAAAATCCAAATCCATTATTCTGTATTGCAACTTAACAAAGCAATGTGGGGACAGGACCCGTTTCAGAACCGAACTCCTAATATCCTCTGAACATTTCTCCAAGGAGGCCGTGAACATTCCTATGGGATTAGAACCACAATGTATACAAAGACAAGCACACATCAACATGCCTGTTAAATATAGAATTACACTGGGGCAGCAGACCATGGTAGCCTTTCAAGGATGACATTGTCTTTGACTTTCCTGAGCATTTGTTTTACTACTACAATTTGCTTTCTAGAATTTCATCACTTCTTCAAGTGTTTTAAATGTTCTATTAACTCACCCGTTCTCTTTCATCTTCCACTTTTTTTTTTTCTCTGTTATTTTGTCAGTAAGGTAGTGATGGGTGCTTCTCACATGCTTTTAATTGTTTTTGACATAGTGTCTAGCAGGGGTAGCTGCAGGGCTACCACTGTTGCACTGGGATTGCAGACAGCCTTGCCACAAACTTTGTGTTGCCTGGATTCTTCTTTTCCTTCCCTGTTTTTAGCAATTCCTGGAGAACGCCAGACATACTTTTTGCCCACAGCAATTGAAAAATGTCCCATGAGACCTCCTATCTCCTTCATTTGTTGATTTGTATGGGTTTCAGTAAGACAGGTTTATAACAACCTGGTGCATTTTTGAAATTGTCTCTGTAATAGTGACAGTGGAGGAATGTTTTTAGCAGTGTTTACACTAGCGCAAGATAAAACCCAGCTTAAAAACTAGGATTGTAACAGTATGACAGATTTCTACTTATTTTGCTAAGCATAAAGACTGAGAAAAATAAATCAACTTCCCAACAGGTTTGGTAAAATATTTATTTCAGGAGCCTTTTATGTTTAAATATGTATAACTCCTATAGAGATCTTTCAGATGTAGCACAGTGACAAATTTTTCAACTCGTATATCATTAATTCCACCATGCTGTACATTACTATTTTAAAAAACAGAGAAAGAATCAAAGCTGTCTGTCAAACCATGTGAAATGGTGTCATGGTTTGACCCTTTAATTGAGGCAGTTGGTTTATTTCACAATACCAAGAGTTACTGTTAACCACTGATTTTTCTTTTTATTGGCAGTTTCTGCACAGATATTAAAAAAATATTACAGTCACATGGAGGATAGTAACTTTTCTTCTTCTTTCTTTCCTGTAGGAGATCCCTTGAAATCCATGTATGAAAGAAACAAGTGCTATGGGCTTTATTCTCCCTTTTTTTTGGATAAACATCAGAATTTTGTGGTCTTCAACAGTGCCAATTCTCAGTGCTTTCTAAGAGCTAAATAGATTCAGAAATCAAAGAAACTTCTAAATATAGCTTTTGGAAATTGATAAATGATTTAGCATTATAAATTTCACAGAAAAGAGAGGAAAAAAGAACTAAATATGTATAATGGATTTTCTCAATTCTGGAGATATCCTCCTATGATTTCTGTTGTAAAGTGTTAAATACAATGGAAGTCTGTTTAAAGACATTAGGCTTTGAACTTGTGCATCAGAATTGATTTATTTCATCTAACTTTCTAACAAAATTTGCTTGGAAAACTCTGGTACTTGAGGTTTTGCTAGCTTTGTTTTCATAGAAAATACAGTGGATTTATCAAATTCTTTGCTTCTGTAATCTTTTCTGTTGGCTTTTTATTTTTGATGTTATGGGAACTGACAGGTTTAATTGGTTAGGGCTTCTTATACGGTACTTGACATGTTTTCAGATATGTATATTGCTAATTAATTTATTTTTTTTGTGTGTGTGTGTGTATACCTATGTATTTGAATTGGACATGTGAAATATATTAACTGATTCCTTTAGCTTTTAACGACATGAGAACATACTGGTTTGGTGACAATAATTATGTGGGTTTTTTTCTCATCCACTGGACCCCACACTGTTTTCTTGCATTACACTTTGTCCTATTTACCTTCCACTTGAGCAGAGTGAAATAGCATCACTCATGTTTCTGGTAACCTATGGCTATGTAAGATCTCATAACACAAAACAAAGCAAGACACGAGATCAGACCATTTTTAAAGGATATTGTCTGTAAAGCCTTGTACTTCACCAAATCTGTGCTGTCATCTCTCGGTATATGTGACTGGTCTCATTTTGAAGTCTGTCAGTGTTCCTGCTGAGTCCATCAGAGCCATGCATTAGCCTGGAGGTATCTAAATCCCCAACAGCCACAGGTGGATGCATGACAATACCATGAGGCATCTGAGCTGTTCCCTTCTGTAGACATATCGCTGTGCCTTCTGATATTTTCCCAAGCAAATGTTGATCATTGTTACCACTAATAAGGAGGATAAATGCTATATTCTCCCATGAACACCTACAACACTCTAAATGTGATCTTTTGTAGAGCTTTTATGAAAAGCTAATATTAATAGAAGTCCTATTAAAAAAAATGTTCTTTATCAAATATTTATTTATTAGCTATGAATGTTCAGAGAGAATAAAGACAAATCTGCTTATTTATTACCACAGACTTCATTTTGCAGTGTGCTAAGGAAGAACATTCCATTGGAAAATAATGAATCCATTCCTATTTGCAGAATTTTTAATACATGAAGCATGTGTTATCTGTAATACATTGTTCGACCCATTCTGACCTATTTTTGTGCCCTGTATTCACCTGGGAAGCTTTGTCTTGAATACGGCTATTATAATAAAGATTTACACTTAGAATATCTACACTGGAAGTTGATACTGTATTAACCATCTTGTGTGGAAGTGAATACTGCTTGAGTGAACAGGTATAAATAGGAACATGTGTCAACTCAAAGCTTCATGACAGATGCATTTAGATATAACACATGATACATCACAAAGTAACATCTTAGCCAGAAAACTTGAAAAGACCTGGTTTTCTAAAGAATGCAAAGATGAAAGACAATGTTTTCCAGGGAGAGATGCCTTTATATTTTCTTCTGAAAGCTCCAGGCCTTCAGAAAGTGTTTTAATAGGTGTTTGTTGTTTGAATCTATGTGGATAATTACCAGGTCAAACTTCTTTGTAATTTTCTTCTCTTTATTCTCTCTGTGCTTCAGAGCTGGCATGGTGCTGACTTTTCTTTCCTTGGATGCTCTGAGTGATGAGACAGAGCATGCTGGAGGAGGGAGAGGACCCGTAAACAGTTGCCCAGGTTGGAAACACAGCTTATTCTTGAATACACCTTTCAGAATGAAACACCACACTAAACTGATTTTGATTTTTCTGTCTCACATCACCACTTAGCTGTTCTCTTCCTCACAGCTGAGCAGCACTCAGCAGAGGCCATGAAAACAATGGAAACTTTCTTTAAGTTTTGGAGATAAATAAGTATATTTGTTTTCTTTCTATTAAGTATTCAGGAAGCACTAATCCCTTGAGGAGAGAAAATTTAAAAACAGGAACATAGAGACTAGGTCAGCAATTACTAAATCTCTACTTAAAAATATTATTTTTTGTTTTGTTTTGACACAAGCTGTGTTTTCCACAGCTCAGCTTAGGGAATTGACATTAACCCAGTTGTGTTGATCTCAGTCTACTAAACTGGGACATTAACCTGCAGCTGGGAGAAGGGATTAGATTACTTAATGTGTTAGCTAATGTCAGTTTGTTCATGATTTCCTCTTATACAGATAAAGTGTGAACAAGTAAATTTATTAAAAGTTAGTTGAAGTAGGTTGATGACATATTATCCTAGCCACTCCTATTTAAAAACATTAAAACCCATTAATTAATGCTTTTTATTCTGAATTTCATGCTTACTTAGAGAATCATGGAATCATTTAGATTGGAAAAGGTCTTTGAGATCATTCAGTCCAACTGCTAACCCAGCACTGCCAGGGCACCACTAAACCCTGTGCCTCAGCACCACATCTCCACAGCTTTGAAATCCCTCCAAGGATCATGGTGAACTCCACCACTGCCCTGGGCAGCCTGGACAACCCTGGAAGGGAATAAATTGTTCCTGCTGTCCAACCTAAACCTCCCCTGGTGTAACTTGAGGCTGTTTCCTCTTGTCCTGTCACTTGTTCCTTGGGAGAGGAGACCCATGCCACCTGGCTCCAACCTCCTTTGAATATTCACCTTGATGAATATACTCATTGACCTCAGGATCGGAAACACACTTACGTAACAGATGCAAAACCTCATCTTTTTTTCGGCAAAATTAATCTTTATGAATCTTATGTAGTTGTAATAAGGATGTTACCGAAGCCCTGATGGACATTAAAAATAGGCAGGGGACAACACTTAAAACAAATGACTCATCTCAGGGAGACAATTTATGTAAGCCCAAACCCAAGAGTTCGGAAGCCTGGAAACCACAAAATCATCCAAATGCAACACAAAGAGCATCTGTGGACAGATGAGTTGTAGAGTTATAGAGCAGGGCTTGGGGGACCAAGAGATCTCTCTGGTCCCTGGTGTCACTAGTGGCAAGTCAGGCTTGCCAAGTGAGATTTAAGTTCTCTCAGACTCATCTGGCCCTTCACCTCCTATGTGACTGATTGCCAGGTATAGGCTGTATGCAGCTTTTTTAGGTCACCCTTGGAATTGTACTCTGAAACTGTGCAAGAATGATGGAAGAGCAGCAGAGTGCTGTTAGTGGAAACTGCAGAGTTACCAGAAAGTGGTTTAAGGAAATGTTACACTTAAATATGAAGACAAAGGTCAAACAGAAGAGATACCTTATCCTGTATAATATACATCATGTTGCTCAGATCCTTAAGCTGGGTATGGTGTAAGTCTGTGGGGAGTCAGTAAATGTGTGTATGTGACTTATTACTCTGACATGACACTATTATGTTTTAGTTTTTAGCATTTTTAAAGAGTAGGTAATAGTTATGAGAGATGAGGAACTTGGAATTAAGTACTGCAGTTATACACAGAAGGATAATTTGGTTTTGATAAATTGTCCTGAGCCTGTTAACTAATAATACAATTTTTTTAAGTAGCATCTTACCAGTACAAAAAAGATGTAGTATCATTATTAATGTCTAAACTATACTGTGTTTCACACAGGATTATGCTAAAGGTCAGACCATGTTTCGCTGAATTAAAAGCTATTCTGAGCTATAGCATTCCTAATCAACTCAGACCTAAAGGTGCATAGCTCAATTATAATGAGGCACAATGAATTTAAATAAACTGTGCAACACTCTGTAATGATTTATAAATGCACTGTGATATCCTTTTAACTCATTAGCAATGAATGATACTACTATATGTATTCTCCAGTATTTTCTGCTGTGTAATTATTTTTACTCACAATGCTTCCTAGAGAAGACACCTTTTGTTGTTCCTTTATAATATGCAGGATGGGAAACTCAACAGAGGCTATCTTAAAAACCAGAGGAAAAAAAGAAAGCAAAACAAACCCCAGCCCTGCAGTAGATAGTAGAGCAAAGTATTAACTGTTTTTAATTGAAAATCTGCAATCACAAGTCTATAGTATCTGTCATACAGCTACTGCCAGGGTCAAGGAAGGTTCCTAGGCTTTGTCATAGGAGTGTAAATGCTTTTACCTGAGAAGACTATCCAGGGAAGAGTTAGGGGAAAAGGAATTTCCTGCATCTGGGACATGGTCACTAGAAAAAGGGGCTGCAAATGTGTTCTGGTGGGAAGAGAAAGCCTGAATAGATGATAATAAATGTAGTTTGCAACATATTGCACCATATGTGGCTTGAAAAAACATGGCCGTTACAGTATGGGAATGTTATTTTGTAGGAAAGGTGAAAGAAGATGTGAAATAATTTTCCAGAAACCTCATGAATGTTACACAGCTGGTTGAGGAAATTGAGAAGAAAGTGTTAAATAATTATTAAGTAATAGGTCAATAATAATTGATATAATTTGGTTCCTATTTGCCAGTATGTCTAGCATTAAGAATTTCTGTAGGTTCTGGGCTCCCATGCTCAAGATTTCAACCCTTTAATCGGTACCAGAGGACTTAGAATGTGGCCAATTTTCTGAACTACTTGAGCTTATGTTAACTCACAGTTTTGGGAGCTTTATAGCATTAAATGTCTACCTAAGATAAAGAGCAGTGGCATACAACTGTCTCAAAATGCAAATAAGTAACTGATTTTCTTCCCTTATTCCCAGCAATTAAAAAAAAATACTTGTCTGTGCAATGACATACAAGCTTTGTGAGTCATCCTTTGAGTGGATGGTTCTAGAATTTTATCTATGTACACAGGTGACCCATAATATGCACATTTAGTGCATAAATGATGTTTGTTCTTGGAAATTTTGTCCTTGCTATGCTTAGCCTGTAGGGAAGTGTGTAAAAATACATGCGTCAGTGACATATAGATTGGACTCCTGTTGTCAGTCCAGCCACACACACACATGTTTTTTTTGGATTCTTGATGCATGTCAACCAAGATTTGTCAAGCACACACCGCAGTTTTAACAGTTAGACATGTAACATCAGAGGCATGGTTAATTTTGATTGTGTTCAGTCAATGAAGTCTCCTAGTGAGGTGAGGTTTGATCCCTGGGCTTTCGTGCTCACTCCTCTCTTTTAAAAAAAGAACAGAAAAAAAACCCAACAAAATTTCACTTTTTTTTTTTTTTTTTTTTTTTTTTTCTGTTATGAGTAAACTTATTCAAGAGGGACTAACTGTTTGAGAGTTTGGTGTTTAGAGTTTTCTTTACACTGAAAAACTTCAATTACATA
>WUAM01000281.1:5957220-5973184 GCA_024336885.1 Actenoides hombroni
CCCCTTTTTTTCGTGAGCGACTGAGCCATGAACTATGGAAAATCAGTGAAAGAGTCTGACTCAGTTTCTGAGGAGATTCTTTAGGTTTTTCTCATTTTACTTGCAGTTAGTCATGGGAAAACTATCAACCACCAGGAGCTTAAGACACTCATTATATTGTACATGATATCCTAAATATTTTGCATTATTCTATACTTATGAATATAATCACCTAAAGATATTTTCTAACTGGAAATCTGCTTTGTGCTGCCCTGCCCTGTCACCACTGACTGTATTTTCTTCCTGTATCTTCACTTCAAGACACCACTTTATTCCATTTCTTGTCTTTTTTTGCCCCAGTATAAACCATAGGTTAAGTAACTTCTTGCACGGTGGTTATATTATAAATGAGTGTTTAATTGCTAGAAAGCCATTCTGCAAAGGAAAGCATGTCTGGTGTTCAGACTTGCATTCTAGCCATTCAGAAAGTGGAAAAGGGCAGTGCAGGCACAAATGCATAGATTTGCAAACTGAAGGAAATCATTCCTATAAATAACCCACAGCTTTATTCCAATGCATTTACATGTCTAGGAAACTGCCATCAAAAGTCATCACCTCTAATTTCCAAAAATCTACAAAGCTGTCTTGATTCAGTGGCAGGTGATTTAGATATGGGTAATGAATTTTAAGTGAAGGATTCATTACCTGGTTTTAATTCAACAAAAATGAGCATTTTTAGTGGTGAATAGGTATGGCCGAGGGTGTTGGTACCTCTTTGGCTGCCAGCCAGCAATGTCTGGCTGGAAGTAGAAAGCCAAAAGAAGGTCCATGGGGTCACATCCCCATGCCTAGGATATCAGGTTTGCACAGCTTGGTACCTGTGCTGTCTGGTGCTCCTGCACAGGACCTCTTGGGTAGAAATGCAGGACCCTGACACAATGCAAACTGGAGAAAATCCATGGGATTGATAACAGCAGTGTAGTATGGCCTCAAGGAAGAGTCTCCTCTATACCCCACTGAAAAAAGTGTTAGAAATTCCCATGATTTTGAGCAGAGCTGAGGGTGTAAGTGGCCATTCAATAGTTTATGGTGGGCCCTCTCTAGAAAGCTCTGGTCTGCACCCACCCTGGAGGGTGCATAAGGGAGTGTCCACCTGCGATTAGATCAGAGCTTCATAAAATCTCGGACTCAATCTCTATTTAATTTTCTGCATCTTAAAAAAATCCTTCAAGAAGAAATGGGAAGTCTGTGCTCACACTGGAACACATATTTAAGCACCTTTTGGGGGTGAAATCCCTGATTTCGTATCACTGACCCCACTCGCTGAGTCTGGTTTTGTGTCCTTCTGTGGGCACCCTGCACACATATGAACATAAGATTTAGGAGGGGGCCCTGTTACCTCTGCATATAACCCAACAAAGTGTTTTAGCCACAACTGCTATAAAAAAAAACCTCTGCAGCTCTGACAGATGGGTTTAGCAGAGAAGTATGGTGAAAGTTGTCCTGGAGAAGGTCCAGGTAGATGACACACGGAGCAAATCAAGGAAAGGGACTGGAGCAAGAAAGCGAAACTAACACGGCAAAAAGGGGTTACAGAGATGGAAAGAATTAGCAATGGCCACTAAAAGAGAAGATGAGTTAAGAGTTCTTTGCCTTTGGGATGTATGTTCAAGCTTTGCTACCTAAGAAATCTCACCTCTGCCCAACCCCAAGAAAACTAACCGTGTCTCGTTTTGTCACCCATGACTCTTTCTATGTAAGGATTTCTGTAAACATCCTCTGCGAGCATGTTTGAAGGCATATCCAGGATACTGACACAGAACAGTAAACTCCGGGTGGCATGTGAGATGGCCGTGGGGTAACAGGTCTCATTCACACGCAGAGAAGCAGAAAGCCCTGGGAAATGGTGTGTATTTGCTATGGCAGGTGTCATGCTAAACAGCTGTCCAACGTCAGATGTCTGAGCAAACACCTTCAAAGATATCCTGTGGGCTACAGGAATGTAGCATTGTGGTGTTAAGGTTTTCCTGGTTAAAAAAAATAATAATAATAAAAAAAAATAAATCTTGCTATTCGCCTGTTATTCATTGTGGGGGAGGGTCTATTTATCTTCACAACTGTAGATTTTCGCTACATTTTCTACTGCTGTCTTGTTCCACCACTGATGGGTGTCTGTTTACTGCCTTGTTTTGCTTTTATTTATCTATCTATTTATTTATTTATTAATCCATTGTGACAAATCTAACTCTGAAGATATCTAAGAGGTGTGCAAAGACTTGCTTCTGTGTGAAAGCACAAATCACAACTGGTGGGTGCCTTGCACTTGACATGGGCAAGTCCTTGTACAGGGACAGTAAAGAAATAGTTATACCCTTATAGGATAAGCTGTGCTTTGCCATTTTAAAAATTAATTTCCTGAACTCAGACTGCATTTAATGCGATCAGTTGGGAAAGGCTGTAAAGCATTTATCCTCATTTATCTGGACTGAAGCTTAAGTGGTGGGATCAGATGTCCTGCATACTGACAGGACAGGTAAAGTCCCTCCCTAAAACTTAAGGTAACAGCTTTTTTTTCCAGAATCTTAAGCAGCAGAGCTGCTATCGGTGGGAACTGTACATTCAAGATACACCCAGAAACTTGCTTTACATATTGATATTGAGGGGACAGAATATGCTTTGCCTCAAAAAGAAAAACTTTGTCAGCATTTTCTTGTCTCTAGTTGTTGCTCTACTGAAATAACCTTTCTGCTTCAAAAAACCCAGAAGTCTTCACATTTCTGTACGTTATATTATAGTGATTTGAAGAATGAGACATTTAACCTGTAAGCTCATTGGTAATGACACTTGTAACCTAAACATCATGTTAAGTGCAATCAATTTTAAGGGACTGTGTCCAAGTGAAGGCCTTAAACGGGTTTTGATTTATGAATGTATAACCTCTATTGACATTGGTGGGTGTGACATTCACAGCAGAGATGCTGTGCAGGGTATCCTACTATCACGTCAGTATTGGCTTTGTATTCAGAGGGGGAAAATCTTCAATAGGTAAGGATTTAGCTGGTTGGTGGGGTTTTTTTTGGTATGAGTTATTGAACTAAACAGTAAAAAGTTCCCAACAAAGATGCTAAAAGAACAAAATCAGAAAATTAGAACTATCCAAGACATCAAATTTTTAGAGGTAGATCAATAAAAGGAAGAAGAACAGGTACACTATAAAAAAAGAGCTATTAAAAGGCACATGGGGAAAAAAAATCTTTAATGGTGAAATTTTGACTTAGACTGATAGGTCTTTAATTTGCATAATTCTGCATGCATAGTGTGCAAGATAGCAAGTGAGATTTCATGTCTTCATTATATCTGAACTCCATCAGCTAACAAATTGTCAAAATGAATTTTGAATTGCCCCACACTTTCAGGAATGATCACAAAGTAATTTCTTTACAATTTTTTCTGTTAGCTGAAGACTTGGAAAACAAAATAAAACAAACTGAAAAAAACCAAAATAAAACAAAACATCAACCCAAAAAAAAAAAGCAAAACAAACAAACAAACAAAAAAAACCAACCACAAAACAAAACAGCCATTTGCAAGGAAAAAACAAGGTAATATTACTGCTAGAATTTATGTTCACATTCTTTCTCTCTCTGCACTCAGACCTCCTCTTTCTGGTTGCTTAGCTGATGTTAACTGCATTAAGAACTGATGGCAGAGCTGTAGCTTGGTTTATCATTTCAAGCCTTATGATTGCTTTTCTCCTTGAACTTCAGCTGCTCACTGAAAACAAAGAAACAAACAAAAAGACATTGGTTTGAATGTATTCTGTAAGTCAGTAATATACTAGAGTTTGGGGTTGTTTTCTTTTGCTGCTGTCTAAACCCAGCATTTCTATTCACTTGCATATATTCACCTGGGGTCATCTTTCTTGTTTGTACACCACATGCAGAATCTGATAGGTCACTCTTGATTCATATCTGTGACCTGACAGCTAATGATCCTGGCTGTTAAAATGATAACTTTAAGCCTAGGGTCCAAGTGATAAACCCATGAATACAAAGGGACCTTCCTGTGCATGACCTTCCTGGCCATGTCCTCCACCACAGAGTGACTAAATGTAGTTGTAAACTGGATGATGAAGACTGGTCTTGGAGGTAAGTTTTTCCATCAAGTTTATTCTTGCTGTTACAACCTGTAGGTTGTTCCCAAACATGCTGCTGTGAAGTATGGGAAGCTTGCTTTCACTCTGTATTTATGGCCAATTAGTCCCATTTGTTCTTCTCCCTCAATTCTTGTGCAGGATAAATAGTATTCCCTGATGTTTTTTCTCCCTCTTCTCTTCTGTTATACATACAAGCTTTTTCCCGCTCTCTCCTATCACTCAATATTTTTTGTTTGCTTTTAATTAAGCTTAAAAACCCACATAATTTCAGCCTCTTGTAAAATAGGTTCCCTCTTTTTCTGATCATCCTAGTGGTTGTTCTCTGCATATGTTCCACTTTGGATTAATCTCTCTTGAAATGCATGAACAGAATGGAACACAGTACACTAGATGAAAGCCACCAGTATTTGGATCAGTGATAGTAATATTCCCTAGGGTCTAACAGGAATACATTTTAGGATTACATTTGGCTTTTTTTCATGGCTGCATTACACTGGTGCCTTAGTCAGCCTGTGACCAACTAGTGTAAAGGAGGAACAGAAGGAGATCTGGTTGTTTCCAGCTGATGAGTTGGTGTATGCAATTACATAGCCAGCTGCTTGGGATATGTCGTTTGCAGGAAAATTCGAAAGGCAGCAAAGTATATGCACAAAAGACTGAAATTTGGGCTCAAGTGCAAAATGTGAATGCGAGCACCTAAAGCATCCAACAGCCAGGCCTGTTGCATGACTGTAACGTAGAGAGGGAACATCTGTAAAGTGTGGAAATGAATCTATGTCTGGATTTCAAACACTCAGTGAATTTTAAAGTATTTAGCTTAGATTTGAGCATGTTTCTCCTGATGTAAAAAAAAAAAAAAAAAAATAGGCTTGTGAAAATGAGATGTATCCACATTCTGAATAGTATTAATGTAAGGGCTACGAGATGTTTGAGTATACATACATCCCTTGATGCCTAATTTTAACACTGGTTTGTGAAGCATTTGCCTGATAACCATTGAATGATGTTTAACTTCACACATGAACTACAGCTGGCCAGCTAAGTGTGAAGAAAAATCTGATGTGTCCATCTCTGTCTTGCCCTTCCAAGTATGGAGTATTGGTGGAGAGTGCTGGTAATTATCTACCAACCTATGGCTTTACAGAGATTAAGGAAAATTTTGGTAAACTAAGCCACTTTATCAGTGTTAGGACGGTGGCAGGTAAATTAATTTAATCAATTAGGAATAAATCTCAAAATTTCCTTGATTATGATTGTGTTACATTTCAAGACAGGAATGAATCCAGTCCTTATGGCTAAATCTATCCCCGCAAACTAAGTCTTCTGGGATGGAGGCCACAGAGCATGGCCTTGTGCAGCTCCTGCTTTGGTCCTCTGCTTTGGCATCATCATCTGGAGGAGCCATAGCTGTCAGGGCTGCAGCAGTTCTGACCATTTAACAGCACAGGTGGTCACGTTGCAATGCCTACGAGTAGACAACTGTGTATGTGAAGGCGGTGAGACCAGTGGCAGGAGAAAGCTGGTCCAGACAGCTCAAACTCCAGAAATTTTTCGTTAGAAAACACAGGTCATTAAAAAAAAATTATATCACTTGACCGCATTTAATTTTATGGACTTTTGCTCACATTCTAAATGTAGATGACTGCTGAATGAATGAGTGCAGGAAATAGTCCTGTATTTATCTCTGAAGATTACTGAGCAGGGCAGGTGCATGATGTGAAGTCTTTTCTTAGAAAACAGTACCCAACAGGCTGCTGGATATTTTAAACATACTGGTTCTCTGAATCTCAACCCACTGCAACTAGGAGTATTTTTTTTTTACAAGAGGAAAAACTTTCAAAACCTTTTCTGCCCATCTCTAATTTCATTTTAAGGGTCTCATTTTTAACAGAAAATATGAACATCTCTTTCACACTCTCGAGGAGTGAACCTTCATTCTTCACCCTCAGTCCTGCCAGAAAGGGAGAACATGCTGCCAATATCATCTAGCAACACTTAAGAAAATATGAGAAGAAATTTGCCTTGTTTTTTGCTTAGAAAAATGTACATAACTTTTCCATGAAACCAGGACGATTTTAGAATGGACAGACCTATGAAAGTACTTCAAATTCTTATGCATATATTGCGTGTGCATATATATATATATATATATATATATCAGATGTTGGTATTGTGGCCAGATATTGCAGTCTGCTTTGTTAAACTGGATAATCTCTGCACAAATAGGGAGCATCTATCGGGACCCTGCACCAAAGTTCTTACTCAATGTACTTTTCTCTCTACATATTTAACATGTTATTTTTTGCTGATATTATGAAGATTACATTAGTTTCCAAACAGTATATATTTTTTACAGATTACTCATTGCCTAGTGGTTAACATTTTCACACTGTATAACATTACAGGCATTTTTCTCTGAAAGTGTCAGCATTTTGTCAGCCAAAGCGAGCTTTAATAAAAGTCAGGCTCTGACAATTTTCTGGAATAACCCAGAGCTCAGCTCTAAGCGTCTCTGTGAACAGGATGTGAAGGTTGGATCTCCTGATGAAAATTAGCGTGAGCCACTGCTGCACTCGACTGACACCCACATTTCAGTTTCCTCTGAGCTGGTGAACGCTATCAGGTCTAGGCACTTAGAAGGAAGCTGTCGCTCACTTTAGCTACTCAATCAAAGTTTGTCACATTCTTGTATGTTTTCACTAAAAACCCAAACTGGGATGCCAGATGTGGCGAATACATGGACAGTCTATGTTTTTGTGTGAAAACATCTGATGTGACAAAAGAGCAATGAGAAGCAAGTTTGGCTTGGAGCACATGTCTTTTTTTCTTTGTCGCATGCACACTCATGAAATGTTTTCATTACCTATGTCTCTTCGAGACCGCCGTCACTAATTTAATTTGAGAAAACATTCCCTGGCTATTTTATTGCAAATTGTGTCTAGCAAATTGGTTTTGCTAGTCTTTCATAGTAGTTAGAAGAAGAAAGCTTGGTTGAGGAATAAATGAAGCATTTAATATAAATCTCTTCTCTAGATCCTCAATTGGCAACACGAATTTTTTATAAAGAGCAGATAAATAAAACTAAGATACTTCTCTGAAAGAACATAAGATATTTTGACTCTGTGCTGCCTCTCCTCACCACCTCTTCCCTTCATTCCTCTCGCATGTCAGGCAGCAAGAGCTGCTTCCATAGCACCCTATGGACTTCTTGCTGAGTGTTTACAGCTGAAACTCTCAAATGTTGCTGAAAACTCTCTCTGCAGTCATTTATAATAAAACAACATTTCATGATACCTGGGCATAAAATGCATGAGATGGTGTCCAGGACAGACAGGTATTTAAAATGACCCCTTCTTTAAGATGGGATGGGAAAAAACAAAAGTGTTGGTACTTCTGCTTAGGATGAAGTCTTACATCATCTGCCCACCTACAAGTGCATTGTTAGTGTGAGTTTTCGACAGTACTTTGCAGTCATAATGGCTTGAAAATAACAAGTGATTTAGCTTCTTAAAAGGAAACCTTAACAGACAGTTCTACTTTTCATTTCAGAGGGAGATTGAAGAGCAGTGACAGGTAGACAGTGAAGGGGAGAAAAATTGCTATATTGATCTATTAGGGAAAGCTTACAATGGCAAGGATGACACTCATGTTGATTTTTACTGGGATCTTATTCCCCAAATCCACAAGGACGAGTCATACTCCACAGAGCTGTTGGAACTTGCTGGGAGAAGGGCTTTCCATGCTTAGCACCTGATACTAATGATACTCCTTCCATAGGTTTTAAATTAGCATTAACCATAGGCCTAAATGGGCCTTCTCATAACATAATATTTTTTGAGGGACTGGGCTATGTGTTCTGCACATGTTAGTTTTCATGTTGCTCTCTCAAGATTGGAAATGTTTTCCACAAAACTTTTGGATATGTTTTGCTCCAAAATGCCTGTTTACTAGGACATCAACAGAAAGGGAATAAATAAGTACAGAAGTGGCTCAGGGGGTGTGTGAAGAGAACAAAACGTATCGTGACTCTAAGACGAAAAAGAGGGAGAACAGACGAAGCATCTCTCATCAAGAAAGTGATGGGTTTAGGCTAGAGTCCTTAGAAAAGAAACGTTTTCCTCTCTCTGGGTATCTTTCCCAATTTCATGAAAATTCCACATTAGGCTGATACACTGTCTGTTTTTCCAATTTCCTGTAAAAGCAGTTGTGTATTTCTGGATATTTACAGCACATCTCTGTGCTCACCAAACTCCAGTAGTTGATGCAGAGTGATGGCCTGTCCTCAGCTGCCTGCGAGCAAGCCTGGGTTTTCTTGGAGTAAGGGAATGATGAGGATGCTGAAATATCGAAGTCCCACACTTACATTGTTTTAGGAGAAGAGTGGAAGTGTCCTGGCATCACTGTACCTTCAGACTGCTCTGACTCCTGAAGTTAGAAAGCAGTAGGACCTGGAGATGTGGTTAGTCCACCTCATGTAGGATGGAGAAGTGTTGATAAAGCAGGGGACAGAGTTTCTGAAACATTCAGGTAACGTTCTTGTTACTTCTGCCAACAGTGGCAATAGGCAAGTGTCTTAACATTTTTGCCTCTGATACTTATTCTGTAGAGATAATAAATGCCACTGCTTTTAATTAAGCTATGAGGCTAAACTGATCCAATGTAAGAAATACTTAACATATTAAGCAATATTTAACAATGACAGTGAGGTCATGTGAACAAACATCCACACTTTGCCATTTCCCTTCCCCCCACCCAACCCACAGTTATTTTGGTCTGTATTTTCAAATTGACCCTTATACAAGAGCATACTGTCAACTTTTTGTCCAGCTGCAAGCTGCCAGGATCTGACGGCCTGATCTGAATGCACAAGTACCTGATTATGTGCATAAACAGCAAATACATGCAGTTTTGGAGGCTAGTTCTGAAAACTTGACCTGTAAATGCAATAGGTCAATCCAACACATCCACAACTCTCTTACCTTTTGTGTTTATTCCTGCACTGAGTCTCTTTCACAGGCTATATGTTGGTGTTTTGTGGTGTTTATTTTTTTTTTCCCCCATTTATTTTAATTACTGAGTTTTCATCTTGTTATACAAACAGGATTGCACTAATATTGGCATTCACATTGGATAGAAAAGAGAAAAGAAAAAGTTCTAATTGATCTCTTCATTCAAACCCAAATAAAATAAACATGGGGAATGATGAGTTATAGTCAGATCTCCTGGTAGAAAAACTGAGCTAGAATTTTTATGAGAATGGATCTTTCCCTGACAGATTTCCAGAGCTTCATGTTTTTTTCATCCGTGTTGAAAATAATTTATCTTCTTATTTTATCATTGTTGCTTCTGGTCCTGGCCTAAGGAATATGGAGAAAAGGTGCATAATAACAGCTGGTAAGTACAGCAATAATTTCAAGATTTATTTAATTCCAGCTTCTGATGGTGATGCAAGTAAAAATCTTTCTTCTGTTGCAGTTCATACAGGCAATATATTTTTTTCTAATGTGTTGTTTTTCCATTAGTTCAGGATATTATTATTTTTTTTTTAAATAAATGACATATTTTGATTCAGATACATTCATATATATTCATAAGAGCCTTAGAAAAAGTTTTGACATTTAAGGCCCTACCCTTGCAAGGGGGATTTTATGATGCTGAAATCCAGGTCAGCCTGGACCCACTTAGCAGATGGAGAATTGTTAAGTCTCCACATGGTACCATTAACAATATACTCCATTGCACCTTTAGTTTGTTATTTTTTTACTTGGTTTAAAGGCTTCTCAGCCAGAAACACAACCTTGAGAGCCATCTTGTCCCCTGAGAGTTGGCAAAGACTGTCCAGGTTATGAGGAGGAAAGTATAAACCCAAACTGATATCTGTTCCTTCCATTGCAGCACCTGGCTCCGTTTTCTCTCTTGCCCTTCATAGGAAATGAAACATCTAGAGTCAAACTTCAAAACAGAGGGGTCCATTAAACATCCAATCTTACTTGACAAATTCTACATCATTATTAAGGAAAAGTCATTTTTTTAATGTTGCGCTTGAAAGCCTGAGTCCTGCACTTTTTGCTTATTGCAGGCTCGTTAAAACATTTTTTGTTGTTTCTGTTTATTTGAAAACCTACCAGGAATGGCACCATGGACTGGGAGATCAGTTATCTAATTGATCAAGCCTATTCTGATACTGGAGTCCTGGTATGGTTGTGTATTGAAGCAAACACCATTTTCACTGCAAGAGCTGTTTTTCTTCTTGTTTGTTTTGCATGTTCCAGTGAGGTTCCAGCGGACGTGAAAGAAGGAAATACAGGGTTTTTGTTTTCAATTAATGAAATATTTAGTTGTCGTCAAAGTTAATCTCAGTGTACCTAAAACCTATCTATTAATATAGCTGATTTAAAATAATTTTCATTTAAAATGAAAAGTAAAAGGCCTTTTAAAAGCATTTTTATCAGAACACGTCCATCACACTTCCTGATTTATGACTGCCATCTGTATTTCCTTCTCAGTCTCATTATTGCCCCATATTTTAAGGTGAAAAAAATATTCCACTGGAAGAAATTTCACAAGTGGAATCTAATATTCAACCAACAATCAGTTTTTCTTCTGAAAATAGAGATACTCTTTGGCATATTATAGTAAACTTGGAAGTATTATAGGGAACAGAATAATCTTTTAATATATATGTCTTACTTATGCTGGTGTTACCATTGGTAAATGATAATGTGCACCCTTAAAACAGTACATCCTCAAGTACACTTAGAAATAGAGGGATTCATAAAAAACATCAATATTTCTATGTTTGAGTAGCAGGCTTTATGTTAAATTAGACACACTGAAGATTCCTGTCGATTGTTTTTATTAATATGAATCACTGAATGGATTTCAGTACTTGAAGCAGGTGCAATTGATGCATTTAGGTTAAATTAAAAATGAGGAGGTGGTAAGTTGTATGAGGTGCTTACAAACACAGACAGATTATATACTCAATTTTTAACAACTTTCAAGTGTCTTTTGTGCAATCTTTTTCCTCATCTTCTGCACCTGATTTGACTGTCACGAGGCGAGAGCAATGGCTGGTTTTGATTTTTGAAAGAAAAAATGTCAGCTGTATTGGATCCATATCTACTCTAGAACACTTTGGTGCATTAGTAAAGCTGTACTGGCTGTTGTGGCCTCAGGTGCAAACTAATGGCTTTCACCAGTGCAAGTCTTTTGTCATGCACCAGCACCCTTTGGTTGGGCATGGATGAGAAGAGCAACAGGTTCTAATGCGTAAGTTTTACTTTTAACAACCAGGAAACTTCATAAAATTAACTATAGCTATGCAAAATTAATCTAAGGCGTCATAGCTTTTGTCAGCGTAACTTGTGCTTGACTCCTTTGCCATTCCAAGCTGCAGTGTATCAGAGGAGCTGCAGCTGAGGTGTGGGGAGGAACAAAATGTAGCATTATTAGGTGAAAACCCAAAGATATTCTAAACAGTCTCATGCTAGTGAATGACATCCCCATGTCTCAGAAGTAGAAGAAAGTGGTAGAGGGTCAGGAGGAAAGGAATTTCTTTATGAGCTAACTCCAGCACGGATAAAGTTGGAAATTCTTCATCCCTGTAAGGAGAAGTCTTCTTCAGCTTCTTGCAGCAGCTCTCCTGGGAAGCAAAATTTTGATATATGGTTTGGCAAATTTTCCAGTAAAACTTTCTGGAAGTTGTCATTTCAGAAATCACTAGTTGTGCTGGAAAGAGTTTTAAACAGGCTTTGTCAGTCAGACACACTGACTCTGCCTGTGTCAGGTATTTTGCCCTCAAAGAAACTGGACTAAATCTAGCAGTTTGCATCAGGATCTAGAGATCTAGAGCAAGAAGATCATGAACTTTGATAAAGTTTGCTTTTAAATAACTGCTTCTACAATTAATTTTCGTTGTATGGAAAATGCTTGCTGACAAAATAAAACTTTAGGATCTGTGACTGTGGAAAAGAAGCATGGAGTACAAACAGCAAGAAGGAGAAATGAGTGGAAGTAATTTATTTTTCACATAATTGTGCAGCAATTTATTTCAGCTAGCAGTTTCTTCTCTTTAAATGGCTGTATATAATTCCTTAGTAATTTATGACTGTATATCAATAGCAATCAACATTTTCAATACAAACATGTCTGGCTTCTTCTCCTCTTGTAGAAAAAAAGGTATTGCATTTTATTTCTGAATAATAGTTCCTTTGTCCTTAACAAAAAGAAGAACAGAAATTAAACGACATTTTCAAGACAAAGCAAAGGCCTTATTTTTAAGATTCAAAGAGAAACATTCAATATTCCTGGAGAAATTACCAAGCAATTTTATTTTTTCCTTGTCTCACACCCCACCTACAAGTTTTTCACTATAATATTATAATACTATTTTTTAGATTGCTTATACAGAAGTACCATGCAATATTTTTCTAACTCTCATTTTGGGTTTCAAAATGAGTTGATGTTTGTTTGGGCTTCTAACTTAAAACTTGTGCCTGAATATATACTTATGTTGGGCAAGGTTTGATTTTAATAAGTTAAATTTAAATGAGTAATTTTAATAACCTTTTTGTTAAGATTTAGTTTTTCTATACAGATGTTAGTGAAAGAAATACCACCTCTAGAGGGCAGTGTTAAATTATTTGAGATAATTGTTTTGTATTTTATCATGCAAACTAGTGAATGTCTCATTAACCCACTCTCATCTGCAATTTTTTAATGGTGTTTTTATACTGATGTTCTTATATATGATCATTAAATAACCTTAAACATAGACTTTGTTTAAAATCTTTAAGAGAAAGTTTATATGGTCTTGTGAACTTTGTGTCTGAACATGAAACTGCGATGGCTTCAAGCTATATTTTCAAGCATCAGTGAGAAGACATGAATGATTAAGATAGTGTAGTCAGTATCTTGAGTTACTTACGCTGGCTGAACAGAGAAAATAAAGAAAAACAAATATTTTCAGTAAAAATAACACTTAACTGTACCCAGGACTTTTCTAACTGGCCACCTTATGAAGCCAGTATGACTCCAGAAATGGGAAGGTAATACTTTGCAGAGGTTACTGAGAATTTCTCAGCTTTCTGTTTGGTATTTTATAAGATGAAGCTCAACCTCCTTTTTCATAAGTGGTGACAGTCTCTATTCTGTTGTCACTTGTAATGACATGGAAATCCTGAGTTCACAGTAGCGTTCCACTGTTTCCATTCTGTTGCATTAACCTTCATTCTTTCACCCATTTTCTTCATACCTGCGTCGATCAGATTTACTGTATAATTCATACCTTTTTTTGACACATACAAGCCAGCATGTGTAATACATTGGCATATATTGAAATCTTTACTGGTCAAAATCTGCACATTGCTGAACACCGTAAGTGATTATGACATCCCTTGCTTCATTTCTATTATTTTCCTAATAAATATTTTCCAAATATAATTATCTATTATTTAAAAAAAAATAAATAAATCATGCATTAGAAAAAAACAGTGCGCACACTAGGGTAAAGTGGATGCTGAAACAATGATATGAGCTACACAAGTCATCTTTGTGGGCTTTAGCTTATGGAAGTGAGTACTGCAGCTCTTTGAATACAGGTGCACTAACAGTATGCAACGAATAGGTTGTCAGACACGTTGTGCTCAGAGATGGTTCCTGCATTGCCTGTTCAAACCTGGAAGAGGTGTTGACCCTTTCTTTCTGCAGCAGTATAAATATTTGGCATCCAGAAAGAAAACGTAGCTTCATTTCACTAATGATCTTGGGTAATGCAAATTAGACATACATCACGATTGACAGAGCAATTATAAAATCGGACTCGGCCCCACGAGCACATCTCACAGAAACAGATGAACTCTGCACCTTGTGCAATTGTACTTAACTGAACAAACCAGGGTGGAAATGAGCAGGCTGTGGTGATACAAAATGGTACTTTTTTTTTTTTTTTTTTTTTATCTCCAGTGCTGTTAGTCTTCTCCAAGCTGAGCTGAGAACAAAGTCTTGAGTTTCTGTGGTGCATCAGTGGGAACTCAGTGGACTCTTTGTGGTACCTTCCCTTTGCCAGGCAGAGTAGGTCAGATTCTTTATTCTGGAACAGAAATGGGTAACGCAGCACATAGGCACTTACCCTGTCAACTTAAGCAGGGGCACATTTTTCAAATTTTGTGTGGTGTAAAGTCCAAGGAAGTGTTGTCCCAAGCCCATATTTCACTTCAAGACTCAGGCAACCCAACCCGAGTTGTGTGAGAAATATGAATCTTAATTTTCACTGTTTGATGGGAACATATTAATAACAAATTTCATGTTTTTTTTGAGCTGAATGTCTGTTCTGATTTTTCGTTAAGAGTTGCATCATGAAGTTTATAGAAAGTTTTGATAAATACACATATGGGCAGGTTTTCTATAACACAAGGATTAGCCAAAGGATTTTTTTGGACACAGAAACTAACTTTTAGATGAAAAGATGTTGATTTTTCAAACAATTAGTTGAAAAGGCTTTTAAGAAGTTTAGAATAGATGCTACAGGAACTTTTCAAATGTTCTGCACTACCGTTGGTGAAAAAGAGCAAGTCTTTTCTTTTAGACATGTATTTTAATATAAGTTTAGTAGTCCACACTTTATGTTCACAAAATTTTTGTTGGTGGTTACAGTAAGAACACTGTGTGTGTATGTATATGTGCACATGTGCAAACTTTTTTTCCTGCTCCAGACAGAATGATCTGTGAGAGTATTAGAACTCTTCCTGCAGTAATTCCTGGCTTCTTGCTGCAGAGATTTGAGCCAGACTAATAAAGGCGTGGATTAGGGGAACATGTTTTCACTAAGCCACTGCAAACACACAAACTGATCTTGGAAGTGCATGAAAATTCAGTGTGGGATGCAATGCGATTCCAGTCTCTAATCACAAGCTTTTGTTAGCTTGTTAAGGTACAGCAAGAACGCTGGGAATCCTGAGGCGGTCGTTTTGTTGAGTTATCTTGTTTTATGGCGACATTCATATTAAATTTGTGTCTCAAATGAACTCATAAAATGAGAGGGAAGATCACTTTTCTAAATTTATTTTGTGCTAGGGCTTTGCTGATAGTTTAGTTATTCTATCTCACTAGAAATCAAATGAGTGCTCAATAGGTTGGGAAGGAACAGTCAAGCAGCTAGAATTAGATGAGGTTTATTTGCCTTTCATGGTGGCTCCTGAACTTGAATTTCATTTTGATAGCCCACGTTTATTTATAAACAAAGCAAAGCTGTGAACAGAAGTTTTCATCAGGTACTCTGACAGATCAAAACACTATGGAAATTATTGCTTCCTGTCCCCCAACACAAAGACACATATACAGTCATATAAGACATATATAAAGTCATCAAATCATAGAATGGTTTGTGTTGGAAGGGACTTTAAGATCATCTAGTTCCAAGCCCTCTGCCATGGGCAGGGACACCTCCCAGGTTGCTCAAAGCCTCATCCAACATGATGTTGAACATATCCAGGGATGGAACAACCAAAACTTCTCTGGGCAACATGTTCCATCACCGCACCACCCTCAGTGTAAAAAATGTCTTCTCTCTGGCCTAAATCTCCCCTCTTTCAGTTCAAAACCGTCACCTTTTGCCCTGTCTCAAGAGACCTTGCTCACAGCAGAGGTGTTCCAGACCATGGAGCATTGCTGTGGTCTCCTCTGGACCTGCTGCAACAGGTCTATGTCCTTCATGTGTTGAGAGCTGCTTAGCTGCACACAGTACTCCACTCAACAGAGTGGTGTAGAAGGCAAGAATCGTGTCCCTCAGCCTGCTGGTCATGTTTCTCTTGATGCAGCCCAGGATAC
>WUAM01000281.1:6022948-6038735 GCA_024336885.1 Actenoides hombroni
CAAAAAAGTAAACCTTAAGTTAAAAAGGTGGAAAGAACCACTTGTTTTGATTTCATTTAATTATGTTAATAAGGAAATTTAAAAAAAAAAAAAAAAAAAAAAGAAAGGAAAAAAGAGAGTAGTTTAATACCTGTAGTACAAGAGAGCAATAGGAAAGGGAAGAGTGAAGTGAGCACACTTGAAAAACAGAAATAACAAGATGGAGGGGCCAGGAAAATTTAGCACCAGGCAGGTGGGGTATGGGTGGATTTACATACCATCAAAATTTGTGTCTCTTTTCCTGTTTTTCAGTGTTTGACAGAGTTATGAATTCGAATTGCCATCTTTTTAACTTAAACATTTTAAGGTATTCTAGAAGTTTGATGATAGTTTTGGTCTAGAAGACAGGGAGTGATTGTCTTGTGATGAATTCTTATCTGGAAATACTGGTTTCTACCCTTTATTTGTGTCAGTAAGTTCTGGTGTGTTGCACACGATTTCACTGACATGGTTTGTTTGCATATGCTAACATATGTCTCAGTGTGGGACCTCTGTGTGTATTTTAATGGCTGTCTTGTGTTGGCAGGCTGCATTCGTTGTTCTGGCAAGATTTCTCCTGGAGGATGCTGTTTTGTGTAAACTTTGATGGATTTGGGTATTTTGTTTATCGTCAAAAGACTAGAAGGAAAAAAGAAAAAAAAGGGTAGTTTTGAGGCAAATGATTCATTCAAATAATTGTGGAAAATTAACTTGAAGCAGTTGTTCAAATCTTGTGCTCATCTGGAGGAAGGAGGTTTCTTCATAGGCAAGTTTTACAAAGACAGGATCTTTTCTTAGACCAACAGACACTGTTGGATGAAAGCTATCTTCAGTCTGGAATAGGGACAGCAATTTCCCTTTGTGGTGTTTCCTACCTTGAAGGAAATCTCTGGAAAATCTGAGAGATGGACACATGGATACGATTCCCCCGTTAAAATTCATGTCTAATCCCAGAAAACGTGCTCGACTCTGCAGTGAGTACGAATTAGCATCAGGGCAAACATTACCCTGTGGAAGTGGGAACAGTACTGAAAGAGTTATTTTGAAGGTGTTTGGTCTTAAAAGCATATCCCAAGCAAGAAGACTACACTGGCAGAAAACATTCACCACAAAACCTGCAATACAGCATGAAAAGAAACAGGAAGCCAGTGACAAGAACAGAAAATGTTTACCAAACTGAACATCTCTTCTCAGTTCAAACGGCCATTGATAACTTTTAATTTACAGGATCTCTAATAGTACTAAAGAGATGATTAAAAACCCTACAGAAATTTTCACTAACAATGGGAAATGTTAACATTTTTCCAGCCTATTCCTAACTTCTAGTCCAAGTGCATAAGCCATGGTAATTTTATTCAGATTTCTTTACTATGGTATAGCCTGAGCATATTTGCAAATGTTTTTATTTATCTATTTATCTAATAGTGGCTGTTGGTAAAACTGTAACTTTTCTAGTATGAAAAACAATAATAAAATAGTTGAAATATGTAATGCACGCTGCTGCTCTTATTTCCCCCTTTTTTTGTGTGTGTGTTGTGATACTACACAAGCTAAATTACATTTGGGTTTTTTTTCTGACATAGGAGTATGATGGTTTATTTTAACAATAGAAGGCATTGTATGCAAACTGTGAATACACTAATGACTTGAACCACTAGGAATGAACAAGCCTTTTTTGCAATAAAACCAATCCTGACCCTGAATGTCAAATAGTCTGAACTCCGCACCTCTTTCTTATTGCCTTATTTTCTACCTTGTCTGGGATGACTACACCTCTAGACTATAAGAAGAGTGATGAAGATAGGAGATAAATTCCTCTTTCTCTCTGGCTCCTTTAGCTTCCCCATATTTCATTTCTTTTTTCAGGAATTTGTATATGATGCCACAGCCCACTTCCATTGCTTTCTTCTACTTTTTGTAAAGCACTAAATTGTTACTTGCCCTCCCACAGGAGAGCTCCCTCTGCACTTCTAAATAGGAAGGAGGTGGTCTTTAAACTTACTCATTTCTCACCTCCACACGTTAATACAGAGATGACTTCTGTTTATGACAAACTCACTGACTTCTATAGTTTTTTGAAGTGGTGTCTGCTTTCCCAGGTTAAGGAGCATCAATAAGGATCTCACCCGGGGAAAATATCTGACCAAGCATCTACATAAACTTTGGATGTTTATTAATAACTTGTTACAGATTTTTAATTCCACCCATCTTGGTCTTTTGCTTTGGTCTCTGAAAGCAACGTTTCGTGGTCTATGATGTTTTCACTGAAGCTTGTTATGTTACTATGTGAAGAATTAAGCTATCCAGTTGTGATTTTTTAAATTTTTTTTTTTTTTCCATGTCTAAGCCTTCAAATTCATATCAGAATGTTTATCATTTCTATGCAAAATGATGTACTCTCACTTATCTTCTTTGGTAAGTTGCACCAGTAGCCTAAGCATGCCCTTCCCTTCCCTTGAGCCACAGAAAATGTAAAACTGCGTTTGTTTAAATAAATAAGTGCAAGTGAAAACGTAGAACTGCTTTGGTGTGAGTCAGATAGATGTTTCTAATTCTATGCAAGAAGATGTGCCATAAAGCTTTTTCGCTTTTTTTTTTTTTTTTTTGAAGGGACCTCCACATTGACACTAAACTTTGATTTGTCTTATCCTGCCTCATATAGTCAGTTGTTTGTTTGCAGTCGGTCCAGGTGCAAGTTGAAACTGATAAGAGCTGGCAGTGTTTGTTTTATCGTGAACCTTATTCAGCCTGATATTTAATTATGTTTCCATGTGGATTTGTAATGTGGATTAATAGTTTTATTTTATTCCTGTGATTAGTTTCTGTTTGTTCTAATTTCTTTTTGGCTCTTTCTTGACCTTGAGGTGAAAAAACACAGAAGATGTATTCCCTCAATTTAATGCCAGTCTGAGGTGTTTCTCCTGCATCATCAGATCAATGAAAAGTAAATAGCCTACACTTCTTGTTTCACAGTGCAGTATTGATCTTTCTTCAGCTTTTGCTTCCCTTTTTCCCTGCGTCTTGTGTCTTTCAACCCCTGGGACCGAAGTGATTGCCATAGATTGGACAAGCTAACAAGCGCATGATAAGGAACTAGTGTTTTGTGGTATACTCACATTCACACGCCTGGTATATAAAGCCTGGACCTCTCCGCATTGAAAGAGAGGTGCCATTTTGTGTATGGCACAAGTCACTATGAAAAAGAGCCACAGGGAAGGCACCAGAGCAGCAGAGGATTTTATTCTCCACACCAATCTTTTATTCCTACAGCTGGTGCCAAGCTGGGTGAGGACATTACTCCTCTGAAAAGTAAGACAAGTTGCCTGCAGGGAATGCCACAAGCTGCTTTTTGCTATGGCGATGTATGGGATGGTGGCAGCCCGTGGGTAAGTCTGAACTCGATCTTCTAATGACCGTGATATGTGTGTCAAGTCCTATTTAAATTTGGAGCAGCAGAGACCTGTGCAGAAAGTTTGAGGGATACAATGGAAATATACAAATTCTGGTTGGAAATGGGACAGCCGGCATCATGTAGTGAGTATATTTTGTAGTTCAGCATTGAACTGGGAAAATCCAGGAAGTCAGGTTTTTATTTAGTAAATGAACTGAATTCATCTAGTAACTTTGGGGGGGGGTTGGGGTTTTTCTGCGTTCTTTTTCAAAATACTGTGGAAAGTATTTTCCCTTTAAATTTTAATTCAGTGGCAAAACCTGAGATTGCAATGCTTAGAAACAGTGCCTGTCATGTCTACCTGTCCTCAAGTGCTACACAGATTAAGAAATCAAATCTCTTTTAATTTTATCTCTGGGCTCTTAGCTGTCCAAATTGTTCCCCAGTACTGAAAAATTGTGAAATTAATAATTGATATTCTATTACATGCTGTGCAGTCCATTGTTTCTTTCGAGGAGATAGGCATTTGTGCTGTGCAGTGGAGAAGTTTTCTGACGTTGCTTTAGGTTTGTGAGAATGCTGTTTTTTGTCTCCAGGTGCTTATTAGTCCCTCATGCTGTTGGGTTGCTACCATATTAATCTGTTGTAAATTAGTCTCAATTCATCTTTCATGCACTGAAGTTGGTTATTGAGGATATGTACATTTGATTTAGTGTGTTCCAAAGTAGTTATCAAAGGTGACCTGATATAAAGCATAAAAGAAACTGTACAGTCTATAAAGAACACTTGTTTTTTTATTTGCAGCCTGGTAAAGACTCAGGCACCTATCACTATTTTATGTTTGCTTACAGGTATTAGTATTTTACATATGCACTTATGGACATGCTATTTTTACACACTTTATTATGGTTTTACAGTAGCTAACATGAAATCAACTGTGCTAATACAGTAGCAAACTAAATTCTGTATTCTTCTATTATTATTAACAGCACAGTGATATATGAGTTTCATATTTCCCATGGACACCACTGCAATGCGGTTTGTTGGCAGTATTTTCAGTAGTACACTTTTATAATGTGGATCTTTGTTGTTTAACGTGTTTTGAAAAAGTCAGTGTACACTACACAAATTATGCCTAATGCAGGAGCTATTCTATCTCTTTCTAGTTTTATGACATTTTACACTTCTTGGAGCTAGATGATTGTTCTAACCCAAGCTATTATGTAATCCTTAGGGTAACCCTGCTGCTGATTTGAACGCTATTAATTTTCTATTATAGTGTGCTAAAGATGTTCTACAGTGTGAAGCTCACCTGCATTATTGAGTCAATGACCAATTGCAGAGTTACTCTGTGGTGGTTGGAGCTTAACTCAACCCTTTGGGATCTCATTTATTATTTGCAGATATTGATTCTGGAAAAAGAAAAAGCTAAGATGTGTGAATCTAATACTGACTTAGACCTAGCCTACAGCTGTTAACTCCTAATGGTCTGCTTACTATATGTGTGTTAACTGAAGCTTGAATTTCTTTATGTTTTCATGTACAATAAGCTATTTGCTGCTACTTCATACATATTTAAAAGCTTCCATGCAACCTGCTTAGTCATATAGCATCAACTCAGATATATACTATATTTAAATTCAGTTTAGTCTTAATTATTTTCCTGATTCCTTATTAATAGAATATGGAGATTAAGAAAATACTTCAGGCAATTAAGTTTAGTGCTATGTTTTACATAATTTGCGCAAGAATGTCTACTAGAAAATTCATATAAGAAATATGTTTTAATTCCCGAGGGACAACAGTGCTTAGTGCTTTGTGCTTGAGTGTTTGTCTTCAGGACAAGGGCTACAGTTGTATAATGTAAACTAATCAAGTAAGGGTATCAACTCCCATTTTCTCCTGTCGTATTGCCAGTATTGTGACTCTCCAGCTCCACTTCTTTCTGTAATGACTTAATGTAATCATAGCAAGTATCACAGCAAGTGCCTTTTTTTTTTTTTCTTTTTCCTTGATTCTGTTCCCATCTTTTCCCACTAATTTATCTGAACATAAATAAATAAAAAAAAACATTTGAAAGGTTCATGGAGTAGACTCACTGGTGTTCCATACTCATCTGAATGTCCTTTACTGTATAACTCAAACAAATCAATCATCACAGATTATTTGATTAGCCCAAAGTCAGTAATAGATGAGGTTTCATACAAAACAGAGATGTATATCTTAAATGTAGGGAATGCAGAGGAAGGAAATCTATTCTTTACAAGCATTAACAACAGCACACCACACAGAAGGGAAGGAAGATTTGGAAAAGCCTGGTGGATAGAACTTTTCTGTATCCTTCAGAAATGTGACCATTAGAAAACCAGGTATCACAGAGACAATACTATCTGGCAGAAAAGTGGAGTGTTTAGGTAATTCATTACAATGTCTATTTTCAGACTATATTAAGACGCTTCTTGAGGCTTTGTAGTGATTGCTCACTATGAGCCTGCTATGGTCTAAAATTGTTGCGTGCTGTCTAGTCTCGCTCAAGAGCAAGCAAAGAGCTGTGCACACCACTGTGGTTTATATACTTGTTAACATTTAGATAGAAAGCAAGTACCAAGAATAAATGCAGATAGAACTGGTGTTGTCCCAGTAGGTGGTAAGGAATATTTCCACTCCAGTAACTTCAAAATTCTGTTTACGGTTAAATAAAGTACAAACATAATTGCTAATAAGTGAGAGCAAATAGCTCTTTCTCGATGTAGCTTAAAAATATCTTTACTGAAGTCAAATCATCATTTTCAAACTGTCTTTCTGATTTACCTATCTATCACAGGAAATTAGGCAGTATCCTTTATTTGAATCTGAATACAACGTCAATGGCCATGTGGAAGCATAAACCTGCGCATTTCCTCAAATCAGGGGAACTGGGACCTGGGATGGGATTTCACTTAAGATAAATCCTAGGATTATATGGTGTTTTAATTATGTTACCTAGATGGAACATAGAAAAAAAAGTCTCTTTGAGTTCATGTAAATATGGATGTGAATGTAATTTCCATTTTATTCCTGTCCTTTTAGATACTTAACACAGGTTGCTGTTTTGTAAATATTTTGGATATTGTATTTATTCCATTTATAGACTGACAAACAAAAAGATATCCCACTCCTGTGCTGTAGCAAAACCTGAGTAAGGTCCTGCAATACCGAGGAACGTCAATTAAGACGCAGGAGTATCTAAGAAGCTGAAGGGCTTTTCTAAGTGGAAAGTGGCAACTTCAGCACTGAGGAGACATCTCTTAGTGAGAGATGTTAGTTGGTATGGTGAGAAGCAGAGAGTGCTCAGTCTCGGCAATCCTCTCCAGGTTTGTGATGCCCTTTGAAAAGATGTTTTCTGCAAGTCAGGTGGAAGTGTTCTTGTCAGCCTGCTAATGTAGCCATACAAGACTGTACAGTAATCACTGCAAAGTGAATAAAGCATTAGAACAAATCAGCCAGAGAGCCAAACAGTACAGCCTGGTCTGAAATGTGTCTATAAACATTAACTCACGTTCTGCTAAAACCTTTTTGGCAAAGGTGATAGAGCATTATCAAGAGACGCTACCTGAAATCCCAAGAGTAGTACTAGAAATGGCCACATTTGACACCAGAAAATGGCCTGCGGGGTGCAGCTCTACGTTGTAATGTCCTGCTTTGGACAATGCCTCTCTGTGGAGCACAGATATATTCCAAAGTATTTTAAACAAAATTTAAGTAGTTTTTGATAACCCAAGCTCAAAAATGTAATGCCAATATTCTGCAGCTTGAGGCTTGAGGCTGATTAAACTCAATGGTGTCTCTCTTTGGCTAAAAAAAGACCAAAGAGGTCTCTTCACAAAGTGATGCTTACAAATGTTTTCTCTTTTAAATGGCACAGGGAGCTAGCATCCTTTCCATAAAAAAAAACCAAACAGTGATGAGAACATTTGCCTATACCTTGCTTGTACATGTACTTAATTCTCTCCTCATTAAGAAGATGCAGAAACACATGTCTCTCAGTGATTTAAGTACCAAGACCTGGGCTATTGGGATGAAGTCATGAAGAACCTCCTGTAGTTTGCAGAGATTCCTATATGGCCCAGCAGAGCAGAGACTGGGTGCATCTGCATTTCTGAAAGAGCTGAGTGATGTATGTTCCCAGTGCTATGTAGATACTTTGTATGGATGGACCTCTTAATTAAAATTAGGGTCAAATTTTGTCTTTTTGTATATGGAAATAGCAACTTAGAATTTATAAATACAAATAAGTTTTAAAGAAATTCATCCTCAAAAAACAATTTGGATCCGGACTGATTTCTACTTAAATGTGAAGCTTTTGTTCCAAAGCAAATGATCGAACACCTTAAAAAATAGTCTACAAGCATCAGCAGTGTCACTGGTAAAACCACCAGCTTTTCCCTGATAACTGAAAGGGAATAAAGTCTTTTCCAAGTGCTCTGAAAGGTGTCTTAAAGCTGTGAAAACCATGCAGGATTTCAGCCTGAATAGTTCAGGTGAAATAAAATTTTATGAGAAGGTGAAAAGGGGTTACTGTGAAAACATTAGGTTACCTGAAGGGAAATAACCACAGATCTGTAACTTCTCCAGGTTCTTCATTGCATGGAAGAATGTGATACAATATTTTGAAAGCCATTTACGTTGTAGTGCATGTGGCCAAATGTATTCTAAATTTTTTCTAAACATACAGTTACAAATTCAGTACACTCTGTGATTGGGTGGTTTGGAAGACAATTCTCAGTAAAAGTTATTCAGTCGAGAAATTATTATATGGGATGATGAAAATTATTTTCCAAAAGCATAAGAGAGTTCTATTTATTTCATATTTTGAAAAACTACCTTCACTATCAGCATGAAGAATTCAATTAAAAAAAAAAAAAGAAAAGAAAAAAGAAAAAAAGAAATAAATAAAAGGAATGAAACAATAACAGAAATGAAGACTGTTGTTAAGGGAAAAAATTTCAGTTAATCAATAGTGCTTAATAACTGCAGTTCATTAGACTCAGATAGTTATTACTATTGCTGCAGCACTTTCTGTTAAATAATTTATTTCCCATGTGAGGCTTGTTTCTATCAGTCATCATGATTTTTTAAAAATCTATTTGGAAAAGCTGGTAGTTATAAGAAATACTTATTGAAAATAGGAAATTGTAGAAAATGAGAAAATTGAAAGCATGAGTTTTGTATGTTTTCAGCTGTTAGGGCTCAGAATGCATACACTGATTTTTATTTTAAAGAAATATGTTTGATATAGCTTTCACCACCATGTATTTCATGAATTTACTAAATTTGACATTATTTTAAGCCATTTCTCCTCTTCCTGGACATGTACATTCAAACCCTGTTAGTAAAAAATTAACGGATAGCCACAGAAGCCAAGAACTCTGTTGAGTTCAAGCCCAGTGTGTGTATTTACTTGACTGATTTCTATTCAAAATTCTTTTATGTTTATTCTCTTAATTCTTATTTTTGAAGGAAATTAAGGAGAAAACTAAACCCAAACTTGTAAAATATATTTAAAAGACAAAGGTCAAAAGCCTATAAAGATTCATATTTCTTGTTTCTGTCTCTTCTCTCTCTCTCTATATATATATATATGTATAATTCTGGCAAACAGTCAGATAGCACAACAGAAAAGTAGTTAACTATGACTTCTTGGAACAGTTTGGGTGCTCAGGTACAGTAAGTAAGTAAAAAACCGAAGAGAAGGACGCCTCTTTCCCAAATTTGCCTGTTTCTTGGTAGAGATGAGAATGCTGCCCAGTATGGATCATGGTGGAGCATGTTGGGGACTCACTGTGGCCAAACTGGGCAGTGGAGGGAATCCCAGCACTCAGCCTTGCCCTGGTCTCACAAATAATAACTTTATATCAGGTGAGATGTTGTTTATCAATAAGGTCTTAGTGAGCATCTTACTTTTAGCTAAAAATCAGGTATTGTAGTCCAAAATTACACTGAATCATGACAGAGGAAAAAGGAGAATAAACAATAAGGGTTAAAACCAAGACATCAGTTACATCCAAGTTCTTCTTGCTGGATTTTTCAACACTTCTTGCCTGAGACAAGCTGCAATTCCTTCCACTGTGACCTACTTCAAAGATTGTAAGAGTGTAGAAATAGTAATCTAATATTAAAATGCAATGTATTTAAGTTATTACAGTGTTGTGCTGTATTTTTCAGAGAGTAAAGCTGGTCTTCAGAGTTTGGGGTCAGTGTTCTAATTCGGATGTTATCTCCATCACCGATCTGACTACAAATAATAGACAACATCAGGCACGTCTTCTGGCGTTCATTGGAAGTGAACACTGCAAGCAGCTGATCTAGTACTCCCTCTTGTATGCACTCTTTTTCCTTTCTTCCCTTTTACAAAAATATTATGTGCTGAATTGCAATGTATTGTGATCAGAGCCACAGCATCTGTTCCAGGTTAACCAAGGCCCTTGACAAAATTAGATTATATAAGGGTGTAATGAAAAGAGCTGTAGCTAAGGCATTTACAAGAGCCAGGCTGACATATTAGTTGCTTTTATATATCTTGAGGCAATGGAGAGATTCTTACATGATAATGTCCTCTACTCTTCCTTCAGTTTGTAATTACCATCAACTATAATTTAGAATAATACAGTGAAATAAAAGTTGCTTAGATGAAATTTTATTGCAGCTGAAATTTTACATAAATGGTCATAGTAATAAAGGCCAGATTCTGAACTTGTATATGTCAGATCTAACTTGTCTGTTGACTGAACTACCTCTTTATTATGTTTTAGAGTTACAGAACATATTGAAGATTTGCAAAATGATGGCAAGTAGGAAGATAAGCTATAAAATGAAGGGAGAGGAATTCTTCCATGTTATACTAGTTTAAATAAGGTCAGAATCTGAGTTTAAGATTCATAATGATGAAAATCAATGATCTTTACTCTGAGCAAAAAGAAAGCATAGATGAGAAGTGTCTGGAGGATGTCCTTTTTTCGTGTTACTTATGGATGCACAATTGTTCAATCTGCCATAAAAAGCACAGAAATGAGTAGTTCTGTGGGCTAATGCCCTTTTATTTCTTCCCTATCAAAGATCACATACAGGAGGTGAATAGGTAGGAGGAGAGCATGCCAGAGATATTACCTGCATCCAGAGAGAGAAGCCACAAAGTTTATGTTGGTCCTGAAGAGTATTAGGCTGTGTAAAAACATGCAATTTGACATTGAAAAAAAATGTAACATCCTCAGGCAGATGGGTCTGGCAAAGTGCATGGAGAACCACTAACTCAGGCTAGTAATAACCACTCTATCGTTACACATTTTCCACTGTTATTTGCACTATACTGAAGTGATACAGAAAAAACACCTCAGACATGGAAATCCTGTATAAATAATATCCTCATAATCATCCTGACATGTTATCATGACAAAATTTTCCTATCTCCCTCCTTGTTCATTATATATGAAGGAACCTCAGAAATAAGTGATGTTATTCACTGCATTGTAATATTTTTTTATTAGAACATGATAGGTGTTTTTACAAAATTTTTGAGTCAATCATTTTTTTTTTTTTAGTCCACGCAAACGTAGCATTAGATTACGCTGTGAAATATTTAGGATCTTATAGTTCTTGGAAACTCTGTAGTTTTGAAGACTAAAAGAAGTATCTTCTATATTTTTCATATATTCACCCATCAAAAAAAAAATAAATCAGGGCCATCGTGCTATCTAGTTAGTCACATAATGCCTTATAAACAGCTAAAATTATTTTCAATGTGATTTTTTTCTTCTTCAGGAATCAGGCAGCCTGATACTTCATGGAGTCTTTGATAAGAACTACCCTGAAAAATGGTTTCTACAAAATTTCCTATGAAGTTAAATAGTATCATTTTTGCAGATTCTTGTGTAATAGCTTTTGTGTGATAATTCTTGTTGTTGCTTTGGAGGTTTTAGTCACCTGAGAGTCAGTGTCTCTTTTTCTGTTGTTCTTGTCTGAACAGCCAGTAGCCCACAGGACCCCACTGGGAATGGGTAGGAGATCTGGCTTTTTTAAACCAAACAATTATATACCACATGTGTCAACTCAAGTATTCCAAAACTGACAAAGTGACAGAAAAAATACCGATTTCTAACCTGTGTTTTGCAACAACAAACCAAAACATTTCCTGGTGGAATGTAGCTTGGAGATGTTTGAATAACTTTTATCAGAGAAAAGCAGCATTTTATGACATCCTGCAGATATTCTCCTTGAAATGAGAACATGTTTATTGTGTTTGGTGAGAGAGACAAGTGAAGATCTGGAAAATGGAGAGAAGAGTTTGGAGCTCCTTTTTGTTAGGACAGTAAAAGTAATTCAGTCTGATGTTATTCACCTAAAGGTTTGCATGTGTGTATGTTAGGGGGCAAGTGTTGTGTTCCTGTGTTTATTTTGCAGCCTGTACTTTTTCAGCGATCTCAGTGCACGTGGTGACCCTGAGATCAGCAAGGACTTCATCAAGACTAAGTCTACTGCTTCAGCCACTTTAGTTTTCTTTAGAATGGGTATAAGTATGTATTTATCTATGTAGATGCACAATGCATGTATGTCCATTTGCTGTACATTTCAAACCACCTTACACATGCAGATTCTGTAAACTAACCTTTTGCAGAGGCAGTACCTTCAAGAAGCCAAACAGAGAGAAGAAAACCCTCTGCTTCCAAATTAAATTGATTGTTGATTTAATTTGCAAGAGAATACTTGCTGAGGTTTTTCTTCATGGTCCTAGGAAGAATCTGAATTTTCTCAGCAGTCTACATTTAAAACTACATTTGTTCTGATCTATTAAGAGTCTTGTAAGTGTACTATGTAGGAATGAGCAAGCTTTGGGGCTGAATCAGGAATGGTCTGTGATCGTGTCTCTCTATAACTTATTCATTCACTCTCACATTTATTCTTGAAAAACTTATAATTTATTCATCCCAAAAAGCATTAGAG
This sequence comes from Actenoides hombroni, assembly GCA_024336885.1. Classification (NCBI taxonomy): domain Eukaryota; kingdom Metazoa; phylum Chordata; class Aves; order Coraciiformes; family Alcedinidae; genus Actenoides; species Actenoides hombroni. The sequence goes on from WUAM01000281.1 coordinate 6,035,334, forward strand.
TATGAACAGGAGCTTAAGCTGGAGGGTCCTGAAATCCAACCCTGATTATGATACATATTCATACCATACCCTTGAGTGAGTCCCTTAAGTTCTACAGGTCAATTTACACATCTGTACAGTATGATAAGTGACTTTGTGAGGTTTTGGGGAGATTTGTTATGTTTGTAATACAGTTTGAAGATCAGTAAATAAGCTAATGTTAAGAAATATTTTTCTTTGGTCTTACTGATGAATGTCTCTTCTTACTCTGAGAAAGGAGGAAGAGATCTTCCTCTGGATGGCCACTCAGAAGTGAAGTAGTCTATCATATGTAGTCATGGTATATCTAATGTTAATGTTGTTCTGAGTTTAAACTCATATTTACCTCACTGTGTAATGTGAGAAGAATGGGAGAAAAAAATGACTGTAAAACCACATGGAGGAAGCAGTGTAAAGGGCCTTAGGAACCGGACGTGTCTTAGTTTGCTTTGCATCTCTCACTATTTCTTGTTTAGTAGAAGCTACAAGCAAATGGAACAAATTTTTATTCTCAGAAATACATGAATGGCTTCTCACAGGGGTCTGAAATGAGCTAGTTGGAGTGGGCCACTCTAGAGGAACCCATTGACCTGGATCTATATCCTCTATCCCCAGTTCTCCTCATTTTTCATGGATGTTTTTCTCCTCCAGTCCTGTTTACAGCCTGACAATAACTGAAGAATCTATTTATGTTGCATAGGGAGGACAAACTGTCTCCTGAATATGTGAGTCATGCAGCACAGAGAATGCTGTGAAGTTACACCAGGCTGAGACTTAAAAGCATGCAGATGATGCTTTTAGATGCAATTGCAGCAAGACTCATCCATTTCTGGAGTTTTGGATCTGTTTTATTTGTTGCTTGATTTTACCCCACATAATTAAAGCTAAAAACACCAGAGTTCTCTTCAGTGCTGAATCATACCTTTAATTTTGACCTTGGAATTCCTCTTATGACTAACTATTGTACACTTTGCTTTTCTTTGTCAAGGGTATAGATGAACAAGTAGAATACAAACAAAAAGCTAAGACACTGTAATCCATTTTTTTGTTTGTTTTCTGTTCTGTATTTGTAGAACATTTTTATTACTTCAATAAAATTATCTAAAATATACAATGTATATCAAATATGTTTAACTAAGAATTCATAGTATTAAAAATGTCTGTATCCTCTATGAACAACAAAAAAAAAGGACTTAAGTATATGCATAACAAATTCTGCAGGATTACTCATATGAAAAAGATTATTCATTATTTTAAGTGTTTGCAAGGTTGATGTATTTCTTATTAAATATCCATGCCAGGTACAGTTTATAGCTTCTGCTGTTAAAAATTGCACCAGTTACCTTATTTTCTAATTATTTGTCTGAAAGTTTGTTCTCATATTTTTTTTTTATTTCATGATACTTGCAAAAAAACGACCTGCTAAAAGATCTTGTTTCAAGAACTGAGTAATTTTGGGGGAGAAATCAAGACATTTTGCATATTAGTAAATGTTGGGCGATTTTTAAATTTATGGTCATTTTAGAATTTCCATATGAGGAAAAATATTGTTTCACAGTGAAGACTCTTAATGTTTTGCTTGGGTGGCTGAATAATTCACAAAAACGATGCTGCTGAACCTTGTGGAAATTTGTTTTACAGGTAACAGATGTAAATCTCTTGCAGCTGAAAGCACTCTTCATAGAAGGTTAAATTTATTCTACATTGTACAGCAGAGCTGGCCTCTATAAATAATTTTATTATGTTCTTTTATAAACATTTTGGAAGAAGAAAATTCTTGGTTTAACACAATAACATATTGTATTTTCACTGCTCAAAGAATTAGATTGATTATAGTGGCATCTAAGATTGATAATACATAGATTTCTATTATGACACCCATTGTTTTAGTGCTAGGCTGCGGAGGAATGCTTCCTTAAATGCATCATTGTATAAAATATTGACCTAGAGGACTTCATTATTCAAGCTGGAGAGACAGTCACTACTTAACAGTAATAAACTGTTTCTGTGTTACATCGAGAATACTTCGGAAAATATGAGAGTTGTCAAATCTCTTGAAAATCCTGTCTTTATAGTACACATGACACTAAAGCTATGGCTGTATTTTCTGCTAATAAAAGCAAAGGCACAGACAGATGTGAAGGATATCATGGTATACTGACAGGAAACTAAGAAAAATGAGTACTTTGTTGAGGAGCAGAAAAAGACACAGGCCAATGACCTTGGGAAGCTTTAATAGATATAGCTTGCTGGGTTGGGTTTTTTTGCTTTTATTTTTTTAACTGATGGGGAAAGTATGGATAATGCAAAGAAGTATAAAGTTAGCATGTAAAGTTTAGGCATATGAATCAAAATTCACCGTTATGTTTAAATAGAAAAACAACAGTTGAAATATAAATTTTTAAAAAAATAAAATAGCAGTGGTTGTAAAAAGCACAGAATAGTTTGTGTGACACCAACTTTCTAATACTATCTCCAAGTTTTGGTTGTGCCAACACCTACTTCAGATTAGTTATTTTCCAATATTTGAATGATTCTTCTATGAACATGAATGTTTGGAACTGAAAGAAGAAAAGAAAATAATTCCTGCAGTAGTGTTCATTCCATGTAGAAATGGAAATAAATGGTAGGCTTATCATCCATTATGGAAAAGGAACGGTATTTTAGTTGGCTACATAGTGAATCTGTATTTTTCAATAAGAGATTATCAAATTCATTATTAAATTCCACTGAAAGCCAGTTATGAATTAGGTAACTCAGTTTTATTCATTTGCAATATACTTATATCAGTTTATGTCTTTCTATACACACATATAGAAATCAAATCTGTTATACTTTTAGGAACATAAATTAAAGACAAGTATCAAGCATCTCTTACCTGACTATGACCAGAGTCTTAGCTTGGACTGTATTTGTTCTTGCTTCACAGGCTACACATTCTGGTTTACTCAGAAAAGTAAAAATATGTACAAAACCGAATGAGAACTAAGAAAGCACATACTTCGCAATGTCAAAAAATTGAGCATTTGATTTTGCTTTGTGTTGTGTCACACAGTTTTTATCTGAGGCCACATCTGCATCATTCAAGGATAGACATGATAAGTTTAATTTCCATCCACAATTTATTGCTATCTTCCTGTGAGCTTTCAACACATAATCATAGAAATAGAAAACTTGAGGCCAGTTCCACTTGTCATTTATTCCTTGGGAGCAGACTGCAACCCCACCTAGCCCCAACGTCCTGTCAGGGAGCTGTTGAGAACCAGAAGGTCTCCCCTCAGCCTCCTTTGCTCCAGGCTGAACAAGCCCGGGGCCCTCAGCCGCTCCTCACCACCCTTGTGCTCCAGCCCCTTCCCCAGCTCCGTTGCCCTTCTCTGGCTATGC
>WUAM01000281.1:6075323-6088062 GCA_024336885.1 Actenoides hombroni
TAGTGTTTTGTAAAGAGCTGAAAGGATCCTGTTTTCACAAACATTCAAAACTCCAATAAATAAAAAAAAAAGTGCACAATGGCCTTCATCTAATAAGGACTGCTTCTCACAAAATTCCAAGTTGAATGGTTCATTCAATTCAAGTGTTTCAGGTTTTTTATTCAGTGAAAAGTCCAGCAATGAAATTTTTGTTCATCCAAATATCTGAGAGACAACTTGTTGCTATTCTTGTTCTGTGGTTGCCTCTTGTTTCACACTTCAGAAATATCTCAACACTCGCCATGGGAAGAACATGCCAGTGACAGGGACACAAATAAGGTATCATTACAGAATCAATATTACCTAATGCAGGTGTTATTTTCTCTGATCTGTATTTTGCATCAGACTCACTGTTTTCAAATAACTTCTGAATCTTTCTGCTTTGTACTGGAATGTTGCTGTAATTCTTCCAGAATTTACTCAAAGGTTTAGTGTTCTTGAATCTTAATATTCAACAGCTGGAGAACTTCTGTCTTGTAGTCAAAAATAAAGATTCAAGTGTAAGAATACAATCAAAGCTATTACATTCGAATAAATACATTTCCCATAACCTATTCCCTGGACTGAAGTGGAAATTTTCTTTATTGACTCTTTATAGAATGTGATTAAATTCAAGCTTTTATATCAATCTGTTACAGAAATGATGGAGACTTAGACGGTCAGTGGAAATCAGGTTATTGAAATGCAGATTGTAAGAAATAACCTAACAATACCATAGCTTTTTTCTTTTAGTCCACGGTTTTCACAAAAAAAGTACCATGTTAAAGTTGAAAATATAAACAGAAGCCTTTTGAACACCCACTCTTTTTCATGTGAACAGGAACAAAAAGGGTCAAATATCACAGTTTATGCTCCCCATCTTAAATAAAATACCTTTGCTTTAATGGAGATTGAGTCTGAGACCATGGATAGAAGTTTCTGCTTCTTTAGAGCAACAAGAAACAAACCTCTACAACCTCAGTTAAAGGCACTAGCAACTGCCAACCACAGATCTCAAAAAACTTAGGGAGAAAAAAAAAAAAAGGGAAGGGAGAAAAAAAAAAAAAAAAAAAAAAAATTATATCCCCAGACTAGCATATGTGGAATCTATAAGTTTCTTAATGTCATGAACCACAGAAATGTGGCATCTATAGCTCAGCTTCTTCAGCTATGTGGACCTCTCATAAATGCCCTATGATAGCTCAGCAAATTTTGGTAGACCTCAGACAAATCCTAGTTGTTTTTGTAAGGTCTTTTAAGGGCTTTGGTCTTCATTGATGCCAGTAAAAAGATCTGAGGTGTAAGACTAGTGCATTCACCTGTCACAAGCTTGGCAGACAGTACTTGCCACAGCAGGACTGTAGTGAGAGATTAGGATTTATGTTATTGAGACCAAGAACTTAAAACACAGCCCAGAAATTTGATTGTAGATTTCTAAATGCTGGAGATTTTCTCTGATAGGGGTTTGCCTCAGGGTAAGACAATTTTTTTATAATGGAGGAAGTTTAGATAAAATACCTAGGTCTATCTGTGCTTAAGTAACACCAACAACTCACACAGACTCTGAGAGACAAATAAATTAGAGAAGAGAATTACATTTGTGTGAGGGATATGCCTTGTGCTGTTCCCAGAAGGAAACTGAATTGGTGTTTAAGTTACACACCTTTTAGCAGCAGTTTGTGCATTATGTTCAGAAAAGTCATGATTGGCAAAAAAAATTTGCAAAACTTATGTTTATGTATTACACATGCTCTGTTCAAATCACTGCGGACTAAGCAGTACCTTCCTATAAACCTGCACTAGTTGCTTTAGTTCACTGTGATTGCTGGCCTCCTAACGCAGGTCTAAGATATTTCCGAGTCAGAAACCACCTCCAAGTAGCAGGAGGAATGAGAAAGGTATTATTTAAATACAGGGGAAACAAACAAACAAAAAAAGATTCCCAAAGAGAGAATAATTAAGGTATTTGACATGATGTAGGAAACTAGCATGGAGGAGGAAGAACAAAACTCATTATTTTGTATGGAACGTAGTGCAGACCTGTAAACTACAGGGTGGGGAAAGAGCAAAGAGGTATTGATGGAGAAAAGCTGTGTGGAAAAGTGGTGAGACGTACCAGAAAAAGAGGAAAGGAAATGCAGAAAATGGAGGAAAAAAAATAGGATTGTGAGCAGAGCAAGGCTGATAGACAAGCAAGGTGGCATGGGCATTTAGATGTTGAAGACCAGGGCTTGCAAAGGGAATAACTGCATGGTTTGCATTAAGGCTACAGGGAGGCAGGGTGGACTGGAGACAATCAGGACTAGCATCTGGAGCCTGGAGAAGAGGGATGGTATTGAGATAGAAAATCTTAGAAAATAACATTGCCCAGCCAAGCACTTGGTTGTCTTAAGTCTGTAGAAATTGGTCGAAGGACTCACTATGTTCCTTACCCTGCACTATTAGCAAATGTCCACAAATAACATAGAAAGGTGTGTCCCTTCTCTTTTCATTGAGAATTTATTCTCAGACAGATATCAGAAGGTAACTTTGTCTAATTAAGAAGTTGACTCAAGTGGTCACCCAAGTGTGTAGCCAAAGGTTACAGTGATCTCAAAAACTGCAGATGCAGTACCGTGTGAAGAAATTTCAGTAGAGTTCTTAGTGTGCTTTAAAAAAGGACAAATAAAAAGAACATCCAAAAGCCCACTTAATCTATTCCTTTTACAAGGTGACTTTAAAGCTTACTAAAACCAAATACTCAGATTATCTCTTGCTTTCTAAGAAATATGCCATGTGTCTACCTTGAGCAAAGTACCTCTACACAGTGACATTTTGTTCAGATGTTAAAAACCCCATAATTAAGATTGTAATTGAAACCTTAATTCAACTCAGTGTGAATGCGTTATAGCCTTTAATTACTTCATCATGAACCTTTTTTTTTTTTTTCCCCTCTCTGCCTTATTTGGTGCAGAGGATGGTCATTGCTGGGGGGTCCAAGTGGTTCTTTTCTTGTCAAGGAAAATGTTGATCATAGTACTCTGACTTATTTTTTGCCAAAGCTACAAAATACAGGTTGAAAGGGCTGTGAATACTGATCAAAGGAGACATGGAAAACCGCATTGCATCTACATCAGAGTTTGTGTCTAATGGTAGAGTGTGTCTGTCACACCAGGTAGCACCATGTGAAGGTATCAAAATTAAGTTTTACTGAAGCTGGTATATTGACATGCAAACTACAGAGACGCTACCTTGAGTCTCAGCAGCATCATGGCCCTATCATGGGTTAATTAGGTTTCCTCCCTAGCAGTAAAACCAAAACGAATTAGTTGAGAAGGAGAGTTCTGTTGACTTTTGTAGTTAGCTAATTCGACACCAACTCAGGTGTCACTGCATAACTACTTTGCATATGGTAAACAGAAGCCAAGTATTTAAGCAGTCTTTTGATAGGTTATAAGTAATTTTATATCTCCTATTTTCAGACTGAATAATTTGTGAGTTTACCAATTTAGAGAAACACTGAGATTTTGCATAAACAAATGCTGGGATTTAATTTCTCCAATTCCAGGTAATGCAAAGTTATATTGAAAAGTCAGATGCTTGGCATCTTGAATTAAATAGACCAAAACTTGGTAAATTTTATTATTATCATACCACTAAATTTCTGTTGAGTGTTGCTGAAAATATATCAGCAATTGTTCAGGAAGGGCTTAGTTACAGCAGAACATATTGTGGCAAATACAAAGATTAAATTAATCTTTCTGTTAACAGAGTAATGCAGCAAACAGGTCACAAATTCCAAACTAGTACATGTTCAGTGAGTGTTTCTCATCCTGGACCTGAAACAGCAGAGGAAAAATAGCATGTGATTATGTAATTAAAAATTATTGTAATTCACACAGAAGGTATCTGAACAAAGAATAAATGGTCAGTCTTTTGTCTTTCTTAGCACCAGAGTGTTTGGTTCTGTAAACCTAATATATTGGTAGTTTCTTGTGATAATTAAGAATAAAAGTTAAATGAGGCAGAAAACACAATGGCAAAGCAGGAAAACTTATAAAATTAATATTATCAAAAAGTTGTCCCGTGCTTTCATGAATACCTTAGAATGAACTGTACTTAATGGTGTGCTAATATTTGCAAGCCATAATCTTTTTAATGCTGACAGCTAAATGTAGTACCTCTAATCTGGAGAAAATAGCTTTATATTAATTCTTTTTTTGTTGTTGTTTTTTTCTGTAAGTCAGTACACAAATATAGACACAAGTACATTTTCTTATAGCTCTGTGCCTCACAGCTCACTTTAAGACAGCAGATTTGGAACACTGTAATGACTGATGAAGCACTGGGATGCATTTTCTAGAAACAGTTTATGAACCACAACACCCCTCAATGATCTGTGCTAACTCTGTTACCACTTTGCTATTACTTGCAACATTTATTGTGCTAAAATTTTCACAGTTCTATCCAATTTTGCTAATTTTGTGGGTTTGAGCCCAATCAGTAGAGATGTATGCTTTTCAGAATGGTTGGTAAACTCACGAAATATTTTACTTCATAATATATAAAATGGTTAATTGAAAAAGAACGGACTTACGTTATCAGTTTGATGTATTAGTGTGATAGTCTAATGTGTGAGAATTTAGGTTAAAATCTTCTCCTTTCTTTTTTTTTCTAATTTTTTTTTTTAAATACAAATTTTGTTGGGTCACAGAATGTATTTAACAAGACATTTTCATAACCTAAGCTGACTGTGGGGACTGGGACGATTTTCTATATCTCTTTTTTATTCTGTCAAGAAAACAAATTTCGGGTAACTTGCTTTTAAACAGCTAGCTTTTTCTGGATTTGCAAAAATTCAGCTAGTGACCAGCTAAACGCGAATACCTCCTCCTGATCTGAAAACCAGAGTTTTCAGAGGGTCAGCGCGTCCCTAATTATAATGATGCAGTTAACACTACTCTAATTGAAAGGTTGTGTCAGCATTTCCATTATAAAGCCATGTTTTTCATGGGTTGTAGCTCAGCTGTAAAGATTCAATCTGGGCTGAAACATGTCAAAAGACCTCATCCTGCTCCATACAAAATGCCTTCAAACTCCCAATTAAACCAGCAAGTTCTCCAAGCACTGACTATTTCAGACAAATAAGGGCAGACTTTACATGAATCATTTTTCAACGCCATCATATACAAAGGACTGGCATTGAAGTAAATAATTTTGTACGTGCTCTCAAAATCTGCAGTTTTTTTCAGAATGCAAGCTCACCTGAAAAATATCCCACAAATTGGATCATTTTAGTGCTCTGTCCAGACATCTGCTCCAAGAAATAACACATTCAATAAAAAATCAATGTATTAATTTACAGTGATTTAGATGTAATATTTAATGATCAAAACCATTTTTTGCTGTATAGATAGAAACTTGTAAAACTATAACAGCTATGGTAATTTCAACACTCTTCAGAGAACAGGCTAAAGAATAAAAGAAATAGTTTGCTAAATGAAGGACGATTAAAACTGTAGGGGGAAATTAAATTTAAGCTATGGAGAAGTATTACACAAGGGAGTGTAAAATGAGTGATTAAAATCCACCTCACAACATCCATTTGAAAGCATGTAGAAAACATCCTGAATTGACAGTACAAAAATCAAAAGAATATGCCAATTCTGTTGAGACTTGCAGTTCCACTGAAAAGAAAAACAACTCAAAACCAACCAAACTTAATTCTGAGAAAAATCTGAGTGTGTGGCTGCAAAGAGGAGAATCAGGGCAATAGTTTGTTGATGTGCCAAATTCTGCCCTGAATCAAAACTTTAAAAGAAAATAAAAATAACAACAACATAGACGTGGACTGATGAGTGAAGGAATTTTCATTTTAAACATTTTTAAATATCAGAAATATAATATGACACATCCAGAAAAAGCTTAATTAAAGGCCTCAATGTTTCTTCCATTGATGAGGTTTGCAAGCCAATTAATTACAGTGGGAGCAAGCATGAGCACGACACCGAGACTTAGATTTTGTCTGCAGACTGAAAACAAATTTCAGGTCTCGTGACCTCTGAAAGAGGCAGAGTGGGCTGGCCAGCACCTCCATAGCATGGTGGGGCATAATCCCTGCGTGACATTGTTATGCAGCATAATCCTCCTCGGCCATGCCCAGACATGCGTATCTGAGCCACGTCTGCACTTCATAAAGCCCTTTCATCCATGGGCAGTGAGTGACAACATTGGAAATTAATAGGTCTGAGCCATCGTATCTGCTGGCAGGACTGTGCAAAATCCCAGCTGCGGGTGCAAGGGACACGTTAAGTACCCAAGAAAGTGTTAAAACCTTTGCAGTGGTCGGTACCCGGTAATTCTCGGTGCCCTGTGCTGAAGTGTTTGCATTATAGATGTAGTAAGGATGGTGTCTTTCAGCATCTGCTCAAGAGCAGCGGTGGTGCTTTAACACTCCTGGTGGCATTAGACCATGAGTGCCAGGTAAGAGTACAGGGACTCTGCAGATCTGTATGCAATGGGGGAACTCTTCCCGCAGCTGAAAACTCCCTTTTCACAAAGATCCAGCTGTTTCTGCTTGTTCCTGCCTGTCCCGCAATTGCCCTCCAAGGGAGAAGATACTCTGCAGCAGTGAACTCCTGAGTTTAATGCATCCTCTTTTCTCCCTCCTGCAGATTTGCACTGCAGAGTGGTGTTACATGGCATTTTCATCTGTGTATGAGAGATGGAGAAGTGCTTATCAGGAGCTGCTACCGCAGTTAACAAAGCACTATCTGTCTAATGTATGAAGTTGTAAAGGATCTGTCACTGGGCTCCAATGAAACCAGCATAGGCATTCTCAAAGCATCTGAATTTCTCACGGGCTTGAAGAGAAGTATAGTCCAGGTACTAATTTTACAGACATTCTGTGAGCTGGCTTCCTGTGACACTACCCCTCAGCTACATAAGGATAACTTTTAAATTCGCATTTTTGTACAAACTTGAATAAAATGGAAAAGAAGCCTTTGGGTTAAGGGGAATAATTTCATGAGACTGTGGCTGTATGGGGACTTGCTAACCATCTGGATTTTCCCTCGTGGATGCTAGCATTGTATTTTAAATTATCTAGTTCTGAGAGCAATAATCCAGTTATGCTAAATAACTTTTTTTTTTTTTCCTTTGGTGTTCTAATTTTGCCATTATGCTGGTGCAACCATTCCTCCGGTAAAGCTGTTTGCAAGCTGCACAGTCGTGAAATAAAAAAAGAATTTATGGATTTCTGTGTATAAAGAATGAAAACACAATGAAACCTTGAAAGACATTAGAAAAGGGTTGCTTATCCAGAGATATGATGGCATATTATTTTTAATAGCTTCAAACAAAATACTCAGTTCATTTCAAAATACAAAGCTAAGACAACTTAATAACTAAACAATTTACTGAAACAATAACAGCAATAATAGTATACTTGAACAGCTCATATAGGTCACAGGAGGCAGGACAATGTTAAAAGGCGTGATGCTTTCTATCACCAAGTAACTGTATTCTGCTGCTGGTACAGAAGACCTTTTTACTGGCTTTTTTAGTTCGACTGAGTAGATATAAGAGAATATAAATTTCCAGTTTAAAAAATCATATGGATACTATTTAGTCACATTAAGGGTTACATTTTCAGAACCCAGTATGAGGAACTGCACTTCTGCCTTTGGTCAATTAAATTCTGCATTCTTGAATCCCCTCCCCAAAATTAATTAGTTATGGTAGGTGGCATTCAACAGTTGCAACATTTTACATTGGAGGTGGTTATATTTCAGTGATGTATGCATACATCAGTTTAACTTTGTGAAGCTTTTTGGGATTTATTTGCATTAATATTAAAATATAAATCTAAGTGAGCAGCCTCAAATTTAGACAATCAAACAAATAAAACCACACAAAATAACTCACCTGTTGTAAACTACAGCAGCTCACTAGCTGACGACCTGGCTTCATACTCTGTTTTTCAGATTTTTTGCTGAATAATAGCATTAACAAATCAGATTCCAACATGAAAGGACAATGTAAAACATCTAGAAAAGACAGCAAGGGGCCTCCTTTGGGTTACAGTTCAGGTGAATGAACCAAACTATTCCTCCTTGAACTCCTTCCTCCAAACTCTTTGAAAGTTTCTATGACTTGGAAGATTTTGTTGTGCTTTTGTGTCACTGTTGCCACATTTACTGGGGCAAACACTTATTATTTTTCAGTTAGATTTGGTCAATATTTAAACTTTCAACCCAGTGCTGGGGTGACTTGCAGGTGCCCTGGCCTTTGAGTCAGACTAACATCTCTCGATTGCCTTATCAAGCCTATTGGAGAAGTTGTTTCCTATTTCATTTTCTGAATTCTGAGCACGTATATTCCCATTCTGATTTTCTCACGCCATGTGAACTAGTAGTTGAGATTCATCCTTAATTCTCCATGGTGTGTCCTTGCCTTTCCTGTTGGCGTATTACACCCATGCACATTCCTCTTGAGAATCTGTAGATGGTTCTTCTCTCTGGTGGACAGTATTGCAAACAATAACCTGCAAGAGAAGACAGAATCTGCTAATAGCCATTCTGATCTTCAGATCATCCCAAAATTGAGTAGTAATTCATTAGGATTTTTGTATATAAAAGAATATACTTACTTAAGTGTATTCTGAAATCTCCTAGTTTATTTGGGATTTCTGGAAGCCTCAAGATTTCATTCTACGGCTACCTCCTTTGTTTCTTCCACCTCAGTCATCCAATATACACTCATTGTTACTGCTCCCAGAAGTTTCAGATACCTCACTGGTTCTTTGAAGAAAAAGTGTGTATGTTGTGTCACATCAGCCTTTGCATATTCTGAGACTATCTCCCAGTCCCCTTAATTAAATTTTGCCTTGTACAACTGTTTACTAAATATTAGAATATTTTTGTCTTGGAATATGAGTAAAATATGAATTTAGCTTCTCCTTCTACACAGCCCTTGATGGATATTTTTGGATCCTAACGTTAAGAGATGTGTTTATACTCTGTAATGTGCTTGCAAATTTGCTTTGGTATTCAGTAGGATGTATATCCAATTAAGTTTATTGGGCGCAAGAAACTGATGTCCCTGAGATGCATTATATATTTGCAACCATTTTATTGGGACTTTCAGTTTCAGTAATATCCATTGTAGCCCCTTGGATGTACATTGATGTGATGTTTCCTAGCAGCTTGTGATTAGAGCAAATATTCATCTCATGGCAAAAGCTGAACTGATGCAAAAATTTATTCTAAAGGCCCCTTTCAGAAGCAATTTTTCTGATAAATTATACTCCCTTTCTCTGTCTATAATGACTATACTAAAATAATTTTGTTTCCATCTTTAGTTCCATGCTGGTTTTGACCATCTCTTAGGCACAGCATTATACTATCACCTGTTTGAGAAACCATAGTCACCTAAAGCTAGTAACTTCTTGTCCTGGTTTGAGTGAGAACAGAACTAATTCTGTTCAGTGATTTTACTTCTCAGCTCTTCTTCTCAGTCCCTGTACTGTCTGAAGTTAGCAGCATGTTTTCACAGACTGTGTCTGCTCCCAGCAGTGCTAATACCTCATGTTTAGAGTCAGTACTGAGGGCTGGTGTGCAGACCAAGGACATTGANNNNGCTTGTGCACCACAGTGAGGTGCAGAAAGTAAAAGGTGGCACCTGCAGGGAGGGGTGGCCAGGACAGGGGACCCTGAACTGACCATAGATGGCATATTCAGTATAAAGCTGAGGGATCACGGGGGTCAAGCCCCTCTCTTTGCCCTCTTGTCCTGCTTTGCCAGCTTTGCTCGGCTTGGCTTGGGTCCTCTTCTTGTTTCTTCCTCTGAGTGTCCGAGGAGGTCTCTGTCTGTTCTGCCTTTGATCCCCATCTGTGTGTTCCTGAATCTGGTACCAGAATCCAGCTCCTGAACACAGCTTCCATTTTTTGCTGGGCCCAGTCTGGGACTCCCCCGGTACCTGCTCCACAGCATCAGTGGTGACGGTGATGGAATTGCCATCGAGGGGTTGGGTTCGATACTGGTTTTGTATATATTGTGTTATTTTTAATTTTTGTTATTATTATTTTCCTCATTTTCATTAAAGCTGTTCCAGTTCCCTTTTCTAGTGGCTGAGTTTCTCTCCCTTATTCCCTTTCTCTTCCCCTTTGGGGAGGGAGGAGGGGATAACAGAGAGCATCTGTTACAGGTCTAAGGGGCTGCCCTGACCCTAAACTTTGACACTTCTTTGGGACTTACTCTTCCTAAAGGCAAAAAAAATGAGTTTTTTACACAATCTAATTTTGGGGCTAAAGTATACCACTAGCAGGCAGCATCATTGGCAGGAGGGATCTATAAGAGAAACTTCAAACCAAGAAAAGAGAATCAGAAACCTACCCAAAGAAGGAGAGGAGGTCTAAGGCAAGAGTCACAGGTTTAGCCTCCATTATAAATAAATGTGATGGAACGTACTAAGAAAATAAAAAATCTGTTTACAGGTAAGGGCCTTAGAAATCCCTGTGGAGAAGGAGAAAATACATGTATTGATAGATCTCTGCATACCACAGCAACCAAGAAATGCAGCTATGGGAAGATAAACACAATGTGTGCCAGCTGATCAGAATATTCTGTCCAATCAAGGCAGAAAATTGTGAGACAAGTTTAAACATGGAAAATTACTGCTAGATGTAATGAGTTGTTTTCATTTTATTTTATATGTATATGAAGGTGGTCAAACACTGAAGCAGGTTGCCCAGAGACGTTGTAGTCTCTCCATGCCTGGAAGTCTTGAAGACTTGATCAGGCACAGCCCAATGAACTCAATCCATTAAGACATGCTTTCCATAGTATGTTAGTCTAGGCAAATTCTGGAGTTCCTTTCCAAATGAAGTTGTTCTATATCTCTGCAACCTGTCTCTGCAACCTATAGGCTGACATAACTTTTTTTTTTTTTAACTCTGCATCACAGAGTATATCGTGGTCCATGTCTGCTTTCCTGATTGCTCTTTTGTTTTCCTCTCCACATTCCTTTAATGTGACCAAATAAACTTTGCTTCACTTGTAGGCACACTTGTCATTTTTTCATATGAAGTTTGCCTCCTTTTGCTTTTTTTTGAGGGCATTCTCTCAACAACTACTCCTACAAGCTGGAATCACATACTCCACTGGTAATCCTGTCTTTATTGTTCTCAAAATTACTCAAAGTGTCAAAAATAAAAATCTATTTCCTCTTGGCTTCTAAGTTTTAGGTAAAAGGAAAAAAAGGATAAATAAAAAGTACTTCTTTAAAGCCTCATTGTATCTGGAGTCATAACATTCATCAGACACTTATCAGTTGCTCTAATGCTTCAGGTATTATTCTTCACAACAACTCTCGCTGATGTCTCATTCTTTCTCCCCAGTGAGATATTAAAAAGCCTTGCCACCCACTCATTTTACCACTCACTTTTTTACGTACATTTGTGACTGTCTACAGACTCACTTCGTGCTTCCACAGTTTTTGTGCAACCTATCCAAATTTCTAGCAGTTGAGGCTGTTTTTACACTGCACACTTTTACTACCAGTCTGGGTTTTGCTTTAGCCACAATGTCCCCCATATTTTAGGGATCAGCCCCCCAAAAAACAGCCCTGCTGCATCTGTACTAGTATAAAAGAAGTATCTATAGACTTTGGTAGCAATGGCTCACATGCAATCAGTTGCCTTCCAGGTGACCACTGAGGGGTCCTCTGAGCTCTTTCATTCCATGACTTGTGCCATGAATGCCAGTGTTAACATAGCAAAACTTGATTATCAAGTCAAGAACATTTAAAATCATTTCCCATTTTAAGAACATGATCTTTGTCTTTCTTTCCACAGAGACCATAACATGGGACAAGGCAATCCTGCCTCTTCTTGGCTCTTTCCACTTATGCATTCTTCTATCCAGTGATAGGACATTCAGGATGAAAATACTGCTGTGAAGCTTTTAGCAAGAGCAGAAAATTCTGCTGCCAATATCCCTTTTTAATGGAAAGGAGTGGGTCATCAGTTGTGCCAAGGTCTCCAAGGCTACTCTGACAGCATGAAATATTTAAAGAGGGCAGTCAAGTATGATTTCTCTCTGCTGACAGAACATCTCCTTACTAGCCAGGATCCCTACTCCTGCTGCTGAGCAGAGGTCCACACCTTTTCTTTTAAATTATTGGAGAACACTTTGATACAAATCTCAGTTTTCATATCTGTACAGGAGTTTTCTTGTTGGTTTGAGGTTTTTTTTTTTCTTCCTCCCCACCCCCACCCTCACCCCCAAGACCTTTTCAGGCTTATAGAACAAAGAGATGTCAAAAGACAGAAGCTACCTTCCTTGTGTCTGTCCTTGGATTAAATGGAAAAACACTACCACAAAGTTAAAATCTGATGTCTGATATAATTTCTATCAGAGCTGGAATAATCAAAGATCCTTCCTGAAGATTTTATTACCAGTTTTTAACTGATGATTCAGATGATTCTCTTTCCTTTTTAGAGGACAAATTTTGAAGAGTCATGTATAGGCTGACTCCATAGATGTCTTTTAGCTGGTGATATCACACTGGCATTTTCTAATCTCTGTGTTTGTTTAAAGAAGCAAGAGACTTAAAAAGGTATAGGGTAAGAGGGAAGATATTCTAGGTTCCTTGAAGTATTGTATTAAAAAAAAAGAAAAAGACGAAGAAAAAGGAAACAATCCATAGAAAACTTAAATTCATTTTTTGAAGTACTACTGAT
>WUAM01000281.1:6232140-6250958 GCA_024336885.1 Actenoides hombroni
TGGGGCCACCGCGTCCTTGGAGAGCGCAGTGCGCAGCTGGACACCGCACGGCATCCCCGTCGCGGCCCCTTCCAAAGCCAGCTGAGACCCCAGGCGCCTGCTTAGCACGCTGCAGCGGGGCGAGCGCTTCCCCAGCCAGCATCCCACTCAGAGCACCCCCAAACACTCACCATGGGGGGTCCCTAAAGCCACGAATGTGATTTCCCCCAACCCCCCCCCCCCCCCCCCCCCCCGCAACCAAAAATCACCTCGAGCGTGACGAGAGGGAAAGGCAGGTGACAGATCCGGATGACACCCTCACTTCTGCAGAAACCGGGGGCACTTCCCGCGCTGCACGGGACTTTTTCTGGGTCTGACTGGGTAGCTGAGGTGCTTCCAGGAGTTCTCCCTTCTTCCTTCCCTGGTGCGAGCTGGCGCAGGAATCTCTCCCTGTAGGAAACCCGCCTTGTAGTCTTCCCGTTTGTGTACGAATCGAATGCGATTCCTTCGTCCTTCTGCTCAGCTGCTCTTGGAAGATGCTCATTTAAAAACCACGAACAAACCAACCCTATTTCCCCTATTTTCCACTTATTTCTTCTATGACTGCGTTCCGCCTCTGTCCCAGGCAGGTCAGACACCTGTAACTCACTTCTAGAGCAGAATCTAGTAAAGGTTACACCTATTTTTTTAGGGCTCATCTGTGTTTTTAACCACACTGGTGAAGTCAAAGGCTGGCTGGGTACATAGGTGGAGCGCAACGACCTGTCTGGGGTGGCTCTCACACCCCTTCACCCCGTGCCTGACTCTTGGCTCCAGCAGGGAGAACAAAGCTACTTTTCGCTCTTTTCCGCTCGATGTTCTGAATGGTTTCTCTCCCCAGGCTGTGATTCAATCCCCAGCCCAGCCTCCTGAGTGTGAGGAGCTGCTGGTATCTCCACAAGCTGCTTTTAAAAGCCAGCGGCAGAGAGGGGGGGTGGGGAAAAAAGGAGCAAACCCCTGCATTTTGTGACAAAGCAGGAATAAGGTGGTGCACCCAGCGCTGCGGGCTAAGGACACGGATGCGAGGCGCTGATTCTGCAAGGAGCAGAGTACGTGAGGAGTCAATCCGGGTGGGAGGATGCAAGGAACCAATACCAGCCTAGCACATACCAGGAAAATGTGTTGTTTACTTAAACACCCCCCCCCTCCTCCCGAGTTCACTGCAGAAATGCTCAAGAGCAGCAGATCTCTCGCTCGGTGCTGCCCCCAGCAGCAACCGTTTCTAACAGATGGGTACGTTTTTCAACGCTGAGGTTCCTCCAAGTGTCAGATGGACGCCTTTGGAAGGCAGCAGGGGGTAAAAAACAAACCCAAACCAGCAACGACAAAACAAGCAGTTTTGAGATATTCAAACTTATTAGCAGGATTGAAAAATAATAAAAAGAACCAAGACCACTCTTTACAGTATAAACACGCCAATTCATTCGTTTTTACTGATGGTTGCATTTATGAATCTCATTCTCGTGGAAAAAAAAAAAGGGAATAAAAGGAAAACAAAATTAAGAAAATAGCTATTTATAGAAAACAAAACAAAAAAAGGGCTCAAACAGAAAAGACTCTGTGCTGATGCTTTGGATGAGCAGTCCGATGGCATCGAACGTTACCTGTGCAAGCAGGCATGCTTGAAAACCTCTCTCAGTACTGCGGCTTCAGTCCCACGATCCAGGGTTTTCTTTGATGGTTGGTGGAAAAAAAAAGAGCCTAATAGTTTCATACTGTATTTATTTAATAACTAAAATTCACAAATAAAAAGATACTTGCAAAGTCCTTTAGTTGTGTCATCCCCTCCTCCTCCACTCTACTGCTTTCAGACCCATATGCATAAAAAAATGGGCTTGGATTTTTAACTTTTAACTGTTATATGATTGGTCGTTGGAGCTGAAGCACCAAATGGAGAAGATGCTTTATGGAGATGAGGGTATAACCCTTTGCCTTCCCACACACATTTTGGAGGAACATAGGAGATGTACCAGTGCCCGGACTCCTCTGCTCCCATTTCCCCCACCCAGAGCATTCCTTTCATTTTATATTTCCTCTGTTAAGTGACTGACTGTAGCCTCTTTTTGTTTGTTTGTTTGTTTTCCCCCCTTTCTGTCCTTCCAGGACCACATACACGTGGGACATTGTTCATTTCTTACTCCGCCAGGCTTTGAGTCAGTGTCAAGTAGGTCCTGTTACAGCTCAGTGCTAGTTGTTTTGTAATAGGTCTTTTCATTTCAGGTAGGTTTGTGTGTCGATTCAGAAGGCTTGCTTATTTTCTTCCTTGTTTATATCTGACAAGCTGCTGGATAAGGCTATTCATACTCCAGGAACTGTTTGTGATAGAACAGCAAATATCTGCAAGAAAGCAGAGGTACAGTTTCAGCTTTCTGCCGCGCCTCGGAGCGGATCAGTATTGCCATTGATGCCATAATCATTAATTTTGTTTTTCTTCTCAATTTGAAGCAATTCCAGGGACGTGCCAGTTCCCTGCAGTAACTGTGGGTGAGGAGGAGGAAAGCCAGCTGACATAATTTTACCAGTAACTCGGGAAACTGAACAGTTGTACATCAAACAGTCAAACCTTTCTGTTGTACAGTCGACTTAGAAAGCTCTGGAAGCTTGGACTGTGCTGGTGCCCAGACAAGGCAGCATCCATTTAACACTATCACGACATAAAACACAGCAGGGGTGCTTGAAGATGCAACTGTTGCCTCAGACACTCAGGATCACTGCAAACTGCTGTTTACTGTCAGAGAAGCAGAACGAAGAACGCGGGGGAAAACTCCCCCTGTCCCAATCAAATCCTACTCAAATATCTAAGGTCTCAAGCTGTACTCAAATCTGGGGTTTTCACAGAATGAAATTCTTCCTGTCCTGAATTACCTGATGTGTTCTGCTACACACAGGAGCCCGGCCCTCAAGCAGTTACCTGTCAGAGGCAAGTGGACTCATCTTGACATCCTCCTTACACACCACACACCGACCGGGTCACTGCACGACTCTCTTAAAATGCATCAAAGCATTTCTGAGACTTTCCAATTATTGTTGTTCCATCTCACGCCCTACAGAGCTTCCCTTGTACAATCTCTTGCTTCGTGTCAAGCGAGGAAAATGGATCAGAGCTCCAAGCAGCCCTTGAACGAGCCGAGGGGCAGCGGTCCCGTCACGTATCCTCTGCTCCTTGCCTATGGCTGTCCCTCTGCAGGCACAGCCCAGCTGAGGAGCAGAGCTACCCACTCCTCACTGGAAAAAAAATTCAAACTCTTTTTTTTCTGCTGACCTCAAAGCAGAAGTTAATCTGTCAAATGTTAAACCTTGTCAAATCATTTGACAGTAAAACTCCAATATTACAGATTAGTTGGTTTCTTTTTTTACTTCCTGAAGTTCAAAAACAAGAAAATCTGTTAAAAAATAAAATACAACTACTGCTCTGCACTCCCAAGACTTGTCTGATGCAAATATCTGAAGCCATAAAGCCAATCTGGAGTCGCTTTAAGGCCAGGAGCTAAGAAACAGCTCATGTTCTATACCTGCCTCCCATAGAGCCTTGCCACTCTGGTTTGTGGTATTTTCTTCATGATTTTCTTCAAACCTTTTACACTCAATCTGGAGGCTCTGCAGACAAAGACTGGACTGTGTCATGGATGCCAACACTCCTCCTACACTGGGTGATTGTATCACTATGGCTTTCAGAGCTCCTTCCATTAGCGAACAAGAGTCTGGACATGAGCACCAGTTACAGAGCCTGGGGAGCCAGCTGACATGCCTCATCCCTCCCCTCTTCTCCCTTCAACAAATGCAGGATTATCAGGTCACATCCTGAAGCACCGTGATACACACAGGGAGAGGCATCAGATACTCCAAGAGAGAAATCAACTCTCCACCATGATGAAAAGGTCTTTTAATTGAAAGTAAGGAAAACCCAACAAAGGTCAAAGTTTTCCTTTCCTTTGACCTTTCCAGCTCCCGACTTACCCTTCACTGTCTAGCACATCCTTAATGCTAGCCTTGGTGATAATGGCATCATCACACTTGAACCACTGGTCCTTGTGCTGCCGGATGAAGCTGGTATAGTGCCCACTCTCCAAGGTTCCCTGGTGATTAACTACTGCAAACAAGGAATACCTGGTACAGAAAGGCGTCAATTAATACGTGGATCAAAAGGGGAAGAACAACAGACATTTTAGACAGGCAGAAGCTTGTGTTCATAAAGATGTTCAGCAATAGCAAAGGATCTGATCCACCAAGGAAATATCTGCTCTTAACACTAACTGGGACGAGGGCATCAGCCTTGCCCAGGGAAAAGAACCACGTTGTTCTTTTTCTGTCTCGCTATTCCTGCAACAGTCCAGTCTGATGACAGCTCTCAGCTTTATCAATACTGGTAACAGTGATCTTCCTTCTACAACAGATCAATGTTGATGCATTCCTGAGGGGGACCACTGATTATCTACATCTTTCTATTCCCCTACTACTAGTGAAACAGACAAATGAATTTGAGGGATGGGGAAGGAGGTAATCTTAAACATTTCTAGTGATAAAAAGCTGTACTGAGGAATCATCCTTAATCTGGGAAGCCTGTATCTGTTCTGAAATACTGAATGTATTCAGTCTCAACTTCCAGCTTTCAGATGCTGCTGTGCATTTCCCAGCTAGCCTGAGAACAAGCAGACATCTCTGTGTCAAAAAAATAAAAAAAGACACTGATAAGACTAATCAAGTTGCTCTTAACTTTTTTTTTTCCCCTTTTATTTTCTTAAAAAGAAGAAGACTGAAGTTCTTGGCTCTTTTTTCTAAGGTAAGATTTTGTTTCCAGTTTTAAATATATTTGTGGATCTTTTTCAAGGGTTCTCCACTCTCTTTAACTCTTTCTTAAAATGCAGTCCTCAAACTGGGACACAAACCCAGCTGCACGATAGTAAAATAATCTCTCTAATCTTACTGATATTGTCCTCCTTCTGTTCAAAATTCACAGAGCTCTTTTCAAAGTGGTGCTGCAACAAGTTGACCATCTACAGAGATGTATAAAGTCACTTTCTTCCCAGAGGAGTCCTTTAATCCAACTGGGATGGACACCACGCTAGCCCTAGATGGAGGATTCTAGGACTGCCCCAGTTGTTGACTGGCATTCAGTTTAGTAAGCAGCCCAGATGTCTCTGCTCTCATTACTAAGCCTCTTCAGTGTTAACAACTTGTCCAACTTCAGTCACGTGCCAACCTCAGCAGCGATCAGTTGTGTTTCTTTCCCAGCTTTGCTAACACAATTAAACCCCGTACATCTCGGGAGTCGGTGGCTGCAGGAGCCCACGGAACACCTGCCTGGGTGACAACTGCACCAAGACCTGCTTCACTACTTCTTCAATCTGTTGGGCGAGTCCAGTTTCTTAAGGAAACTTCTAGTGCCAAATGAAATGCTTTGAAGAACTTAAATACACAACACCAGCACACAGCTGGAGCAACCCAAGGTGTAACCTCATTAAAAATAAAGGTAAGGTTCGTGTGACCATCTCTACTGCCACAAAGCGATGGATGTTGCTTTCAGTTACACTCCCTTTGGATTCTTCAGCAAGTCCTGTGTCAGCTCATCACTTATTCTGACTGGAATCAACACCTGAGCAAGAGACCCCAGAGTTACTGGGGTTATTGACTTGGGACTTTGTCAGTCTTCTATAAAGTTTTTTTGGTTCTCTGGAACTCCCTTTGCTATTGCAGTAGAAATAAGATGATTTAAACGAAACACCCATCCCTTTTAACACCGTAACCATAGGTTTTCAATTTGTTCATAGACTGATTGCTGGGGTTATCACCTTCAGATCCCAAAGTCAACTGCCACGAGACCACGGAAGGGCGGGCAGCTGTCGGGAACGAAGCTTTATTTTGCAACAGCTCAGATTGACAGTGCTGTCAACCACGGTCAGGCGCTTCACACCGCGGGAGATACAGCAGACTGTCCACCTCCTTCTAGAAGCCCTTCACAATAGGAGTCATGGAATGTACCACTTACTTATTATCATTGTTTAGACTATCCGTCGGCTGCTGGTATTGCCCGTTCATTCTGCTCTCTTTACTGCAACACACACACACACAAAAATCCAGTCACTTAAAGCAGTGGCTTCCCAAAACGAGGCGAGAGGTTTCACACGACAAGGCCTGTTTACTGAATCCAGCTCCTCGCTCAGAAGCAAAGCTCTGCTCTAGCAGCTGAGAAGGGAGCTGATTGGGATGCTAAAGATGCTTCATCTGTTCTCACAGCGATGCTACACGAGAAACAAGTTCTCCTTTTGGTCAAGGCTTCAGCGCTGCAAATACAGATCTGTTTACATCAAATGTCCTATCCACAAAGCTTAGAAACAGGTTAGGAAAAGATTTGTATTTAAAACCTGGGAAGATATCTAATTACATCAATCCTTTATCCTGGGATGGGTCAATCATCCTGGCTCTGACTTGTAAATTCATTTTGTGTTTTGACAGCGGCAATAGGATTACGCTGTTGATTTCGTAGCTGCTGAAATTCAGATTACTGAGCTATGCCTGGTGATTATCCCATCTATATTCCATTACTCTTGATACCTTACATCAGCTGAGCCTGTTCTATCCAGGGAGAATTCACCAGAGGAACAGGGAAGTCTCCAAATCTCCAGAATATACTGGAATAAACTATATATTCCTAATAAAATGCTCTTTAACTGAGCTTTGGGGCTCTCCTTTCTCTCCTGGCAGCAGCAGCTACTTTTCTCCAGGGTGGGGAGGGGCAGAGAGCAGGAAAAGCTTGAAATTACTAGTGAAGTTTCAGCATCAAATAGAGCCCCTGTGTTAAGAGATGCCACGTTTTGGGGCTTTCTGCATCGCTTCAGATATAAATTAAACCTGAATATCCTCTTGGATATTTGAATGGAATGCCTGACAAGTACTCATTAACTGAGCTGATTAAATTCCTTTCATAAAAGTGTATTTATATAAGTGTCATGTCTTTCACAAACCTGGGAGGAGGGAGAATTCTTACTGTTTGTGTTCAAACATCAATTTGAAATACCTATTTTAATCTGGTCTACGTTTTTTGTTCTTGCAGCATTCTCTAAACAGAAGGTGAAGGGACAAAACAAAGAAAAACTTAAGATGTGCTTGTGTGCAGGAATAAAGAGGAGGGATTTTTATAACTTCAGAAATATTCATTAGGGATTAGGTTATGTCTAGTCTGCTTAATTACACAAGATGACTGGTGGGTGGGCACTCGGGTGATGGGACCAAAGCAGAGATCTAAAGGCACGATGGATCCGAGTCTATAAATTTAACATGCAACCAGAAACATAACACACATTAACAATTCAAAAAAATGTATTAATGTTTAAATATAAAGCCTTTTCTGGCACACAAAACTCAACAGGTTATCTACAAATTAGGTTAGAAGAGATGCATATTTCAAGGAGAAGGTTGCAGCAGAAGCATCATTATACATACTGGTCTATAACCTTGATTCAAGGCTGTTCCATGTTTCCTGACACACACGTATGAACTGGTAAACAGTTCTGTCCAGGTTTTTGGGGGACTTGGAACTTGGTACACACCTGGAAGCCATGAATGGTGTCATGTCCAGCTCCAGTGGAAACGAGACATACGTAGTGATCTTTCTCCTCAGTTTGGCTGAGTGTTCAAACCGCTGGAGACAAAGTGGAAGAGGTGTTTTGGTTTGGTTTTTTTTTTTCTTTAGAGAAAAGCTAAGTTTTCTGTCCTTTATAAATGTCCTAAGCTTAGGAAGAATAACATGGAAGTGTATTACCAGTCAGTATCCCTGGACATCACCAGATTTTTTTTCTACCAACTATCTGGACTGGGAACCCCTGAGTAAATGCTGACATGTTTCTACCAGGAAAACAGACCACAGGTTTTTTTTGTGGGGAAATGCAATATTAATGAGAATGTTTACCTTAATACATATACATACAAACATTGCCAGCTGACATTAAGAAAAAAATAAACAGAAAGAGAGGACACACAGCTTTTACCCACACTGGAGTCTGGAGTTCATTTGTACCACCCACTATTCAAATCCACGGCTGCTGCCTGCATTGGCAAACACAACCGGTGACAATGGGAGCTTGCCATCAGATTCACACACTGAATCCACCCCTCCAATCATCTCAAGTGACAGGAGTCAAGCCTACACAGGAATACTGATTCAAATTGAAGGCAAAAAATGAAGTATGATGATAAAAAGGCCTTGTCCCTCTGCCAAAAGGAGCCTGCAATACCCATCGTCCTCATCTTCTTGATTGAGCATTAAATGGGAACAGGAACAAATACCAGAAAGTGATGAATGAGTTTCTATTTAAAGGCAGCTTCTCTCCCCATTTCCCAGAAATTCTGCTCTATTTACACCTCAAGTTAATTATTTTCCAATTGTGGTGCCATAACAATTCCCTAGCAACAGATCCAGATGTGAAAAGCTGAGATTTCTATAATTCTTATCTTTTCTGTTTCTTTTTGTTGTTGTTGTTGTTGTTTTTTTCTTTTAACACATGAAATGAAATTTGCTTCTTGCATGGACAGGACAACACAATCATTGTTGTTGTTTTTTTAAATGAAGAAGTCTTCAATCCTTCTGGATAACACAAAGACTGAACTGAGTGCAGAAAGGGGTTGAGTACATTCACATCACCTTGTCCTGAATCATTAGGTGTATCTTGACAACTGCTCTGCAATAATAACATCAAAATAAAATCAAGACCCTAGCACCCCCAAAACTCCCTCCAAAAGCCAAGCAGCCAGCTAAGCACTCTTGAAACCTCACATCAGTCATGCAAGAATGCTCTTCAAGAAGACCATGAACAGCCAAAGAAGAACACAGGAACCATGCTACTATCTGTCCCCATCAGGCTAATGTCTTTGGCATGTCAGTCTAAGGAGCAGCTTGGTTAACACCTAAGAACTGCTGGTGTATGGGGGTGAACATCCAAAGACATGATTGTCCCCAACAGTCTGAAAAGGCCTGTAAATTACAGCAGAGGGAATTCTTTCCACCTCTAATGCTTTTTTCCAGCAGGAAGCAGAATCAATCTTTTCTCACAAATACAGACCTTCCTCTGGCATTCTGTTTTCATGTCAAGACCTCTACATTTCATTAACAAGATTCTGCACAGGCCAGATTTTGAAAAGATATTTTAAATTGCTGCTACACTGGATACAGAGATGCTATGTAATTTACAATTCCAAGCTGCAATCATTTCTTGAATACAGTCTAAGACTTGCTCAGTGAGACCATGACACTATAGTTAGACAGATGATTAGATTTTTCCAGTATGAACGTACTGACCTAGCTTAGAGGGCTACTGGAAAATAAACCAGAAACACCGCCTGATTGCTAAGGCAAAGTTCAGCATGCACTTTGCCGTGACAGCTACAAGAGAAAGGTCTAATTCCAACACTATTAAAGTTACCCAGGTGTTTTACCCAAAGTTCAAAGCCTAGAAACCATGTAAGAATGGAAAAACTGAACGAAGTCTCTGCAGCAAACATCCGGAGCGTGCGTTCTTTCAACTCACCACTCCCCAGTTGGAAAGGGAAGCAATACAAGCCTTCATTTGTACACAGCATACAGGCTTCTGGGTTAAAATCTGTTTCCAGTCACCACAGGCACAGGTAAAATGCTGCGGGTTTTTTTATGTAGCTTATGTGACTTTGGTATCATCAGATAAGCAGTTTCTTGAAACCCTGGTCATGGTAAGAGCCAAGGCCAGTCATCATCAGCTGCTGCCTAGCAGTGAGAGGGCTTTGTCATTCTGTCCCAGGAGATACTCAAGACCTTAGAGGTCTGCATCTGAAAGGCTCAAGCAGATCAAAGCTGCAGTTAAATTACTACGGTGGCTGCTTCTACAAAGACCTGTGGCATCTCTTCTCAAGGACCCTTTGCCTCAACACAGAACAACCTTCATCCTCTGAGACAAATCGCACAGGATCGAACCATCCGAAGGCACCAACTGTGACGTTATCTCCCATCACTGCATCTGACATAACCTGGATTGGAACTGGTGAGAACTACACCACAGCTGGGAAGAGCTGAGAAGCCTTCACCATTGCAACCAGTAACTTTTTCGTGCTTTTGCTTCGACGCAGAGTTCCTCTTGTGGCATTATTCCAGAAGATATTGTATCGTGCAGGATAAGTAAGCGTTGCTGGAGATGCTGGTTCAGGTATTGAACAAGCCCTTCCATTTCTTTTCTAGATTGCCACTAGTTAGGTTCCCACAGACATACTACAAAGCTACACTATAGATAATGTTAATACCACCTTAACAGCAAACCTAGCTGGGTGTGCAGGCTGCTCTTTGCGTTAATTTATATCGCTGAAAATTCATCAGTGAAAGCCAAAAGACACGTCCAAGAGTTTAGCTCATCCTCTCAGACAGGAATGCATGTCCTCTGCTCTATCTGCCCCCCGTCAACTTACTTTGAGATGAAAACAGGCCACAATGGGTAACTTCTTCATAGTGAGTTGTTTGGTAGATTCCTGGTAGCTATGGCAACCACTACATTTGATTTTGGCACTGCTTCCTAGATGTTCTGGCCTTGTAAACCTGAAAAAAATATTAAAAAGCAAAGGGATGCACAAAACAGACTCTTTTCCAAACATAGTGAAAACACTTTTTACTTTTATTTGTGGGTCACTGGCTCCACAAGAGACAGGGGTCATGGCTTTTAGTGTCATTTTGAAAAGAACTAACAACCCACACCTGTATAACGTGAAGTGTTATGGCTCCAAATCTGACATTTATCATCGCTCTGCTTGGGAGCACTGCACTGAAATGCATCAGTGTGAGAAAGAAGCTGAATGTTAGTTCAACTCCTACAACAGGACAGCTGATTTCCATACAGAAAACAAAGATCCTTTGTTTTCAAAACCAAAACCACTGAGAACGGGTTTGAAGCAAGACGACAGGTCGCCTGTGCTCAGCTGCATGCTGCCTGCAGGACACTCTTCTAGCTTGTAGCCCTCCAGGGCTAGGACCAAAGCTCTGAGGCAGAAAGGGCTGTAAACACAGAGTTTGTTTGAAAATACAGATATTTTCCAAGAAACCCCAAGTGTTGACAACCAGAAAAATCTCTGTCTGAAAATTTTCAGACAGAACAGCTCAAGGGAGCTATAGGAAGAGACCATTACAGACCAGGGAACTGCTTAGAGAAAATATACTGCCTCTGTGTTCTCACAACACACTACAGCAAAATCTCCCTCACATTTTCAGACACTGTCAGCACGGAAAAGGCTGACAGGATGGACTGCTAAGTCCTTCCCTCCAAGTTTAGACTCCACAGGGCAAATAAATAATCTCCCCAGAGGCCGCTTTACAACTAGGATTTCTGAGATTAAATATATTGAGGGGCACCTACATCTTTCTGGGTTTTGTCATATTCCTGCTCAATCCTTCCTACTTTAAGTTGCATGGCCACACTGGTTGGTATGAAATGACAAACCTTCCTCGTCTGACTCTAATACTCAACCTGCTTGCTAACTTTGGGGTAAAAAACTAGACCCATTACAATTCAACTTGCCAAAATCCATACTCCTTGAGAGTATCTTTGAACCTGGATGTTATTCCTTCCCCATCATCATCTCTATTCCTAATCCCCATGTTGAAGAGAATCACCAAAACTCAACCAGCTTTGCCTGTTGATGCATTCCTGCATCAGCAACTGCTCATTTGTACTAATTCCCTTGTTTTATTAAAATTATTTTAGAAGTATCAAGAAGGTTAGAAATCAGGTAGTGGAGGCTAGGAATTTTTCTTTCAGGAGCATTGGCTTTGCCCCATGCTACAGGTAGCCTCTTCCTCAGACAATTATGTTTGACAAATATCAGCATTTGCCACAAGAGAGTAACTTTCAGATCGGCTAAAGATCCAAGTTAACTCTATATGAAGCCTTAAATGTTCTCTCCAGTTACCTGTTTCCAAGATGCCCAAGTTTCCTGCTCAGAATCATCTTTTCTTTTTGAAAGCTTTATTAATACCAACCCTGTGACTAAGCTGGCACTGACTGACCCTAAGCTCTGCTCAGAGCAAAATCAAATTCCTACTTGGAGTATAATTCAGGCAGATATTAAATGCATTGTCAACTCTTGATGTACACAACCAAGAACGAGGAGACAGGCACTAGTGGTTTCCATCATTGAAAACCACATTGCCTGGCAGCAGCCAGTGTCAAATTTGTTTTCTTTTTGCATCGCACAGCATCTGGTTTTGATTGCTTATTGTTTAGCCCGCTGTTGCTCCGAGCCTTCTTCGCCTTCTCACTTTCTCTTACGCAAAAACCTAAAGTAGGTATGGAACTGCTGTCTGGAGATAACGTCGTGACAGAGCATCACTTACTCCCATTGTTCAGTGCCACCTGGAGAACAGAACGAAGCCAAATTCTTTTTTTCTTTCACCCCCTCCCCGAAAGCGTATTCGTCTCGTTTCGTACCTTCGCAAGCAGTCTGTGAGGGTGGTGGTGCCTGACACATGGCTTTCCCCATTTACCACACTGCCATCACTCCCTGGACTCAGCGGCCAGAACGGGGTGGAGGAGCCTGGCAAATCCAAACTAATGTCCCAAAACGGGTCTATCGTTGTGGAAACGCCACTGTGAAAAAGAAAACAGTTTAAGAGGTGTTTAAAGGAAGTAAAATGAAGGCTCTCTCACTTTACTTTTAAGAACTCTGGGATCTACATCACCCCTAGAGGGCACTCAAAGACGACAGAAAATACAGTTGCTCCAGAGTTTTCCCACAGCTGATTGTTTTTTTCTGAACATTTAAAAGCCATATGTTTTAGGAAATGCACGGGATGTACTAAATGCAAAAAATATGCATTTCATACCTTCTCCCACTCACTGGAGCCCTGTGACTCCAAGTGAACAAGCAGGGTTACGCAGAGATAAAGGTGTAGGTCATGCTGCTGACCAGTATAAACCAGTTAACATCTATCTAACTGCAATCCAGCTAGTTTAGAAGCATGGTTCTCTGGTCAAGACATGGAAGATGGTGCTTAAGGCTGCTTCGACGAAGAAAGCCAAATACTTTTGCTATACAGCAGTGCAGGCACTTAAGCTTTGAAGTTCATATTCGCATCTCCTACAGCAATTGGAATGTGAGAGGCCAAAGAATGACTGCATTGAGAAGTAGAGTATGTTCTCAATTGGATTCCTCTATAAGATGGCTGAAGACCAGCCAACAGCTAGACTATGGAAAGAGCTTCTCAAAATTCTCACCTGTATTGACTCAAATATTTTCTTCCAGCATTTACATTTTTAAGAGAACTCCAGAACTTCAGGAGTCTAAGCTTCTAGTCCGGAAGCTTTCTCTGTGTGTATCTGTTATGCTTTTTTTTTTTTTTGAGCTCTCCCTTCCTCTAAAACTAGTGTCTTTCAATCTGCAATCTCATTAAGCCTACAACAGTCTGCTTTTTTTCCAGCTTCGTTGTGCGAAAGTTGTCAATTTACAAAAGAAAACTTTTGTTAAAGTTTCATCAGTGCTAGTATCGTGTCACAGCCACATCAAGCTTTTCATTAAGGATTCTCCGACTCTACTGGGCCAAGGACAAAATTCCATATGTTTTCCTTACAGTAAATCTTCTCCAAACCTCCCCAGGAAACTAAGAATAAAAGCAGACTGGAATAGGCAGAGCACAGGAGTCCATCTGCAGGACAGCGTGTGGATTTCTAAAGAATGCAAGACAGAACAAA
Organism: Actenoides hombroni; assembly: GCA_024336885.1. Classification (NCBI taxonomy): domain Eukaryota; kingdom Metazoa; phylum Chordata; class Aves; order Coraciiformes; family Alcedinidae; genus Actenoides; species Actenoides hombroni. The sequence continues at coordinate 6,245,853 of WUAM01000281.1, forward strand.
AAACAAGAACTCTGACTTCTGCACTATGGCAACACCAAACATCTCAAAAGAGAAATCAACTTGCTCCAGTACACAGTGCAGAACAACAAGTACATTTTTCCTCACTCTTGTAAAACATTTACTTGCTGGTACCTGAGATTACATGAGGTATCAGGCTGTTTGAAAGCTCTCCTAATGACACATGAGGCTCTTAACTGAAGAAAAAATATGGTTGCACATGAGAATTTTCTTTAAATGTAGTGGCAATTACGTACTTTCAAGACCAAAGAGATATTGGATGTTTTTTTCCCTTGTGAACTTGGAAGAGAACAACCTCTTACAGACTAGTAAAAGTTTAAGTCCATAAGCCTTTGGGTACTTTCCAGGTAGCTTTTTTGGTGGGGTTTTTTTTTTAATGTATGACAGTTAACTGGTAACAGATTGCATTTAGCTGATGCTGCTTTTAAACAGTTCCTTATCTTGCTGCTATTTTATTGGTATTCAAGGAAAAAAAAAAACACACCAAAGAAAAAGATTGAGTACACTATTGCACTGGAGGGAATACAGATTCAAATAAGGGGGGGGGTGTGGAGAAGGAAGTGTACTTACTGGCAGACTTGACAGGTAACGTCAGACTGCAGCCCGCCTGTGAAGATTTGGTCTATGATGCAGTTACAGTGGTTGGGGTTGTTGGCCTTCTTCCCATTATCATCACCTAGAGGAATGCAAACACAGGCTTCAGAAGTCAAAAATCCTCCAAGGGAACAGTGGTTTGTCTTGGACTGTGTCTCCAGTAACTCTCTAGAACACAAACTTATACTGCAAGTTGACACAGATGATACAGGACCCTGAAAATGTTGCACATTGAACAAAAACCAAGGAAACAAGAAGAGAACTCCTAGAAAAATAGAAGAGATAATTCAGGAGGTGGCTAAACGCAGTTAAGTCCTGAAGAGATGAAGGTTCAAGCTCTACCAGCTGTTATCCAACCCCTGTTCCAGGGTACAGCCCTATCTCCCTTCACAGAGATTTGCTTTGCACTATCTGGCACAAAAATCAGTTCCCGAGACGTAAGGGTTGCCAAGGTGGTTCATGAACACAAATATTGACACTTCACTTCGAGCACCACCATGTAACATTGGCACATAAAAAAATGGCCAACTCTTTACCACAGCAGCAGTAGGCAGAATATTCAACAGCACATTATTTTCCTCAGTAAACAAAGAGGAGAACCATCAGCAAATGCTACTTTTAAATTCTAGCCCAGTCGACTTCGGAGAGTAGAGTGAGGTTTGTTAAGGCCCATTAACCTCCAGCCTGCTGTCTGCATCCTGTCCACTCAGCATCACCGTGGACTTTCCCTTCGAGTTTTCACCAGTGAGAAAAAGAAATGTCCTTATCTGAAGTGGGAAGGTAAGTGCCATGCCTTCTTCCAGCCTCCTCAAACACCCTGCAATCCTCTAAGTTCCCAAGGGGCATAATGAACGCGCACCCATCTTTTAGGCATTATCAACTGTCACTGCAGGTCTCAGGAGCATAGCAATCGATTCTTGTGATTTGAGTGCTGAGATTAGGCCAACTCAGCTTTCTAAGACTAACCAGAACATTAAATAACCTAAAAACTTCTTGGCAGAGTTCTCAGCTTTGACGCATACCCCTCCCATTCCCCAGAGGTGACCTAGGAGTGATATACTTTTTCTTTTGAGTTTCAAGACTGTACTGCTTCTTTTCCTTGGGTAGGATAGAAGCACTTGGTTTTGCTTTGTAAACAGAGAGGCGCACACAAACTAGCTCAGAGCACCAGCTAATGATTTTGTAAAGGATATCTAGAGATGCCTTCCAATCTCCTGCAAGAAAAACTCCTATGACAGAATTAAGCTTTGCCAGGTTTTCTAATATCTTTAACTTACTAGCATTTAATTTCTGAAATGGAAATACTAAGATGCTGACTTCTCAACTCACAGCTATTACTCAAAACCAGTTAATTTCTAGTCAAGTATATGAAAAAAAACCAAAACCCAAAACATGTGAAGAAACCAAAAGCACAGGGTAAAACCTCACCACTTTTCTCGTGTCTAAAGCGCTCCAGCTGAAGTCTTCTTGCAGGAGAAAGGAATAATATTCTCTTTTTTTCTTCCCCAACAAAGCTTGAGAAGTTTGTTGTTGAAAAATATTATATAAACTGACAGAAGTTCCACCTGATACCAAATGTGGAAAACCAGACATAGGTGATACCTACTAAGGTTCAGCGGGCCACTTGAGTTAATTAGATCCAAAATGCCTCAGAAAAGCTCTCCCTCAGCTGTCTCCTTTAGAAACTTTTGTTTGAATTATCAAGAACAGCATACATATTGTTTCCTTAAAAGGGCTCTTCAACAAAACACTCTAAAATTAGGTTTCAAATGTATGAGATTCAAGTTGGGGGTTATCTGAGTCAGTCTCAGGCATTTCTGGATGGGAATTGCAGCTAAATTGTACTGAACGTAAGAACTTTGTAAGGTCTCCATTATGCTAAGCTAAGGAATAGAGCACACAGAAGGAAGACTGCAAGATGTTCTTCACCTTTAGTAAAATATCACTTACAAGCTTTAAAGACTACCTGTGGATCTTTGAAACAGAATGTAATGGTTTTATCCTTGCTTTTAAACCTCCACTATTCCTTTTTAAAGGAACAACAAGCGATTGCCACATCTCTGTAATCTCACCATTTGAAGCATCATCTCCCTTGGTTTTGTTTTGTGGGGACACTCACACACACGACATGGAAGCAGAGAAACTGTGTCTGGAGCTTTTCCCTGGTAACATCCCTGCTGCACACCTCTGACTGACGGCCGTTTCCACCTACGGACACAACCAACGTGCACTCCCCTTCTCAATTATACAAGGCAAGTAGGATCAGCGATGAGAGGGTCTCAAAAGAATATCCTGTGAGCTTGTTCCCAGCAAAACAGAAGGGCATTACCCACTCAACATTATTTCCCATGACATTTTGTTGGAGAGAAGGGGGGGGGAAAGTAAGATTACCACCTACTCACACTTGGCAATATGTAACAGATGCTGAGAGGAGGTATATTATGCAGCTGAGAACTAGAAGCTGCTAGATTGTTGTGCTGTGCTCAAGTTAAGGTTCCCTTCAACATTTCTATCTTACAAAGTCGGTTTTAGTTTCATACATTCGTGGGTTTAATCCTGGTCATGAGTCCTACAAGGGAAAACCATCAGCTTCTTGTAAGAGATCGACCAGCACGAGACTGTAGCCAAACTTGAAAATACAGCCATGTATACACCAGTGCCATTATGAGAATTATGTATACACCAGTGTCATTATGAGAATGGCAGAAAATCAAGTTTGGATTAAAAATAAATGAAACTCTTTAAAAAAAACCCCAACCCTAAGCTACTGTTGTGCCTGTGCAATAAGTAAGCATATTGTATGCAAATACACAGACATTTAGGATACTGCTAAAAGTAAATCACACATCACAACAGCTACAGGTTATTTTAACATTGCCTTTCATTTTGAAATAACAAAGTTTTGCCTCCAACTTCCATTATGTATTTTAAAAGAGAAAAAGGAATTTAAAAATGGCCAGGGCACTTATCAAAGCAAGTTATTAATGTTAACTTCTCTGCTTTACTTTGGCCCCAGTGTTCTGAACACGTGCTTGGTATTCTTTATGACAAAGCAGTGTACACATAAATGTATCACAGCAGATGACATGTCTTGCAAGCATGTGCTTTATCAGCTCCTACAAATATCACGTGGAATTTGCAGAGCAGGGTAGTGGTTTACTCCCAAATCTCTGCACAGCATCCTCTCTCTGTCACGATACCTGGCACCAGGCTGCAAATTTGCTCTGAGGCAGTTCTTCTTAAAGGGGAATGCAAAAATGCTTCACTAAAAACCCAACAGATAAATGACAAATAACCAGCTTTAAAGCACAACCTTTTTTTTTGTGTGTGTATGTGTGTGTTAGACAACTGAATAGCATTAGCTGAGTAAAGTTTGGGAGAGAATTACAGGATTACTTCAGGGTTGTTTTTAATCTTGCCTTTTGAACCTTTGTGTACAAGTGCCCATTTCTGCTGCTTGATTGCTGTTGCTCTTGCAATAAATAAATAAATAAATAAAAATCACCAAACCACCACCAAACAAACCCACAGCCAGTGATTTCACTGGGCTGAACATTAACTTTTGAACTGTAGCCTTGCTCCGTACAAGAAAATAATAATTCTGGCCTAAGTTGCTCCCAAGTTTGAATATGTCTGAGACAAAGTTAGTAAAGTACAAAGTGTCTGGGTGATTGGAACCCCACTGTCAGGGGAGTTTGCAGAATTAAAACCCTGGATTTCTTTTCAGAGCACTAATCGTTAAGATGTATCTGCTGTGTTGACTAAAAGCTGACTTACAGATTGGGCAGAAATACCCATTCCTCTAAGAAATGAAGAGCCCTGGAAACTCCTGAAGGATCCCCACAGGAAGAGCGGGGTACACTTTGCACTTGTTCTTCAGAGCAGAGTCCAAGAACACGTGCAAGAAGCAACAGGTCAGTGTCTGATCATTTTCAGCATCTTCTATAATCCAAAACTTTTCAGAGACCGACAAATCAAAGTTGTCACTCATTTTAAAGATCCAACACAGGCTGAAGTCCAGGTGAAGGGTTAGAGTTTAATACAAAGCTGCTACCTGCACAACAAGGCTGTTTATAACCTAACTCCGGTGAAGAAGACAATATCTGATGTAGAGTAAGCTGTAAATCTCATCTGGAAGCTTTTGTGGTGAGGAGGACCACAAACACCAACATCACAATGACACTGCAGATCTCTGAGCTCTGTCGAACCAGCAACAAAACGAATGGCACAAAGTGCAGATACAACTTTAAATAGTAGCAATGTTTAAAAAAGAATTCAGATTCAAGGTAGCTCTTGCTTTTTTATGAGTATGCCTCAAAAAAGGGACAGACTTTGTGCACATTTTGAGTGAATGGTAGAGAAAGAAGTAAATAACTTAGCTTCCCACCCCCGCACCCCCACCACCCCGAACACCCCCCCCCCCCACCGGCCCCCACCCACCCCCCCCCACACCCACCCCCCACCCATCCGCTACCCAGACCCCCCCGGACAAGG
>WUAM01000281.1:6251058-6311693 GCA_024336885.1 Actenoides hombroni
GAAACTTATTGCTCTGTATGTGTAGAATGTACAGAAAGAAGAAAAAAAAACTGCCTCCCCCCCCCCCCCCCCCCCCCACTAAAATACTACTTTGCAGGTAGTCCATCTTTCTCCAGCTGATGGAATGAAAACCAGTGATGCATCAGCAAGACAGATTAGATTCCTTTTATTCAGAAATATGTTATATTCCTCCAGCAGCACCAAGGAGTGTTCAGAATATGCCCTGCACAGATGCCACAGCTCCACGAGCTACTGCCCCTGAGGTGGGATTTACTGGGGTGATTATACAGGTATCCTGAGCTTCCAAAACTTCACAGATGCCACTAAACCAAAGTAGATATTCGACCAGCATTAAAAAAAAACCCAAACAGAAAACAACCAAATGAAACCAAACAAATTACCTGGGCCAGCCCATTAAATGAATCTCAGGGTAGTTAATTTTATCCTTCATAGGATGCAGTGTTACAAAACTTCTCTATAAATGCACACCAAAATGATATATTTTCTCTTAATTTTAGGCAACAAACCTTCACAGCTTTTTCTAACTTGCATTAGGACAATTCCTACAAAGCTGAGTCAACGGACTGGAAAAGACCTAAACTGGGGTCAGCTAAACAAAGATCACTGGGTATTTCTGCAGTTCTTAGCATAAGGAACACTTACACTGGTGCCTAAAGCCTGGGTGATCATGAAAAATGTCCAAAAGTTAAAGCTTTTGGACAAAAATCTCCCCCATTACTTTATTTTACTTCACTGCGTGTCAAGTGTAGAACTTTATTACTACTGACTGGAAGCTTTAAAAGCTTTTTTGATTCAGTAAAATAAATATTTAATATTGGCAGGGGAGGCATTATTTGCTTACCGTAGCTTTAGGACATTCTCATTAACAGTAATAATATTTTTTATGTGTGTATACTTCACATGTGTGTGTGTCTTTGTGCACACCTAAGTATGTAAGTGGGAAAACTTTCTCATTACATAGCAAATTAGCTCATTTTAAAAGTGGTTTATCATGACCATACTTGAAATTCTGGTTTAGGTGAACTGGTTTGGTTCCCACACAACTGCTCAACCACTCATTTAAATTACCTTGACGTGGTATATATTTACTGTAGTTTAATAGTTTCTTCAGAAACAGAAATTTAAAACCCTTGGTGCACAGATGTTGAGGATCTAGAGGTGATGCCTTCCCCCAGTTGTGCTGTAACAGCTTTGTTACGTCCATGCAAGTAGCTCAAAATTAAAGATACCCATTAAAGAAATGAATTTCAGTCCTCAGACTGAATGTAAATGGTACCTTTGCCACAACCCAAGAAGAGCTCAGTACTAACAGTGCAAAAGCCCCCTAACTCCATCCAAGCTGGCTGAAACCATTATGAAACAACAGCAATTCAGAAGTCAGTGTTTTCAACGCAACCAGTAGTGAAAAAAAAATCCACACAGATGCTCTTTCCAAAGAGTATCTAACATGATGATTTTTTTCAGAGTATTAGGACAGATTTTTCATTTTCATTCAGGCTGGAGAGGCCAAATAGAACCAAGAATAGAGACTGTTGAGAAAGCTTGATTCTGTTGGTAACTGCAGAAGATAGATCAGATAGATTCTTTGTTTAAAGCCAAACTTTTTTTAAAAAAAAGTCTTTTCAGATTCTTTATCAGTCTGAAAAGAGTGCAGGGACCTTTATTATTGCAAGGGTTTTCTTTACAATTCTGAGAAGAACATATTCGTCCTTCATGAAGGAGGGAAGTATAGAAGAAATACAAACATCATTTTATATTAAAGAGGATGAAAAAGCCTCAAGATTCAGTAGTTCAGAAACTTCACAGGAACCACGAAGTACTTCTGTTCACAGCGGAGTTTATGCAGTGTTAAGAAGCCAGAGGTCAGTATTTGGACAGACTCCATGCCTTACAACACCTCTGACACCAGTTTCATGAGGCTTAGGGAATTTCAGATAGTGATTGTCAAATGACAGGTAGGAATAATTACAAAAGAACTGTCCTGTGTGCTCCTATCCTTACAAGTACTCTGTTTGGAGAAGACTCTTGGAGGACACCTATTATGAATCTCAACAAGCACATCTGCTACCATGTAAGACTATCTCAAAAGATAAAAGCAAGACTTCAGAACATTTCAAAGCCTTCCCTTTGACAGTCCTCTGAAAAGCCAAAAACCTAGCCTCTAAGTGCCTCTTCTAAGAGCACTAGAGGAAAGTTGAGTGCTTTAAATAAAGCTTATTTTTAGTGACTAGGGGTTTTTTTGTTGGTTTTGCTCGTATCGACCCTACCCTCCTTCCCTGACAAGAACAGTAAAAACTTCTGGGCTTAAGTGAACCGAGCTAGATCAAACACTGGCAGATTGGGAAATTGTCAGTTCAGACTTAGTTTGGTTAACTACCAAGAAATACATCATTTCATACGATATTATCAAATCAGTCCAGGCCTTACATACTTCATCTCTAAAAGCATGCCACCGATTATTTGTACTGTCTAGTACAATGATGTATTTTTATAGAGAAACTAATAAAAGATACCAAAACCAAATACTACTTTTTTTTTTTTCCCTTATTCACATTTCTTTGAGCAATTTGGCATCATAAATACAGTAGAATAATACTTAAGCAGAACAGCCATAGCCTCCCCTATGTTATTTTCACCAGTCCCATGACACACTGAGTTCTAACTACCTCAGGTATAAATAGAATTAAAATAGCAATGTAAAAGAAAAGAGGGTGACTCACAAGTAAGAGAACACCACGATGGTGATTCAAATCAATGTACAGGCTTGTCTGCTTCCAACGCCAAGTGGGAACGGTTTATTTATTTATCAATCTTTTAAGTCTCCCAAACATTTTTAAAGGAATTTGCTAAGACCGCTGCACTGGAAGCCACTACACTTGATTTAAGAAGAGATTGTTCTACCTCCTTTTGATCCAATATTCCTTGTTGATTGAAGACTCGGTACAAGCCTTACCTTTGCAGTGTCTGTGTAGCACATCTAATGCAGCAATGAGGAACTCGTGTGCATCTTGTTGCTCGTACCCTGCTAAATGCCGTGCATGAGTCCATACCAGGTGCAATAACCTATATGGAATGTGAGGAGATCGGTGCCCAGAGTAAAACTGCTCAAAGCAAAGAAAAGGACATGACTGTTAACAAGTTACACAGCCTCAGTGCATTTAATTAATAAAAACTTAAACGAGCGCAATTAGTCAAATTTAAACCATTTTGTTCTGATGGCCTTAATAATAGAATACAGAGAAACAGAAATATTTTTATCACAGACTGCTTAAGAAGTGATCTCAGAATTGAGCACCTCAGCTTTCTCCCTTGAAACTCCTTCATTTTGTGATTGTTTAGCCTAAAAAATAAAGAGGTGGGACAAAACACTCAATAATTCCTTAATGATACCCCTGGCTTTGTATTTTGCATTATTGTTACCAAAAATATACAGGCTTTAGAAACAGCTTCATCAGCACAACTGTTGGCAGAGATGAAGGTACCACTTCATTCACCTATCCCCTGGAAAGGCAGCTACCTGTTACTGCTCTTGCAGGTCACTGCCCGCAGATCTGGTCTTGGAGCAGTTCCTGCATCTGCTTCTTAATCTGCTTCAGTCAAAATCTGATGAGCTGGCTACAGCAGGGACTGAAAGTGCCCCGGGTGATTTTGCCAGAAGCATATCAGAGAGCACACAGACAGATGATTCAGTCAGCAAAACCGTGATGTGAGAAGCACCACTGCGGAGCGGTGACACAGCTGGGGAGGTCCAGCAGCACAGATAACTCCCAACAGAAATTCAGGCTTTTGTTTTCTTTTAAATAAACCCCGGCCAGGTCCCACCTTACAAAACCAAACCAAACCCCAATACACGTGCGAAAGAACCCCCCAAAACAACATAGATGCCAAAAAACCCCACCCATACTAAAGATCTGTGTTTTCCTGGGTTGAGGTTCAGCTCCTTCCTTTACCCTCTCCATTTCCATCCAAGCACTTCTGCTGCCACTCTTCTACTTTCCTCTTCTTGGGTCCTCGCTTCTGCTGTCAATTCTGGCATCCAGAGCTTGAGACTAAAAGCTAACTGTCCCTTCTTGAGCAAGCTGGCTGCTGGAGCTGTTCAAGAACCCCTGTACTATGATACCAGTCCCAAAAGCAAAGCAGAGATGCTTGCGGTGTCCCTGCAGGAAGCCAGAAAAGGCCCGGGAGAGTTTATTTGCTAGGCCCCTGGGTTGTATTTAACAAAGTAACGTTTTATTTTTCATAAGTGAAAAAAAATCTGTAAGACATTTTGCCTTCCGTAAGCTTTGGAAAAAGTGATTTGCCAGTCCAAGGTGCCTGCAACACCATCATTACACTTGGCCAAGATCCTATCAAACCGACAGCGGCTTATTCTCGTTACTTTTCCCCAACAGAAGACAGCGAGCAGCAAATACACAGAATGAAAATAAGATTTAAAACCCCAGCAGTATATAACTTCTCACTCTCATTGGAAAAGCAGGCTCCCCTCCCCAGCCCTAAGCTTCTCCCTGCCCAGTCTGGGAGCGTTTCATACCGTTGCAAGCGCAGGCACTCTGCTACAAACCTGCCTAGAGAAAACATGCTGTATTTTAAGGGACATATAGGCAAAAGGTAGTACAATCTTCTCATCTAGTCCTCCTATTTGTAGGGTTTTCTACACGGTTCCAGTGGATTTCCTGGCAAAGAAATTTCTTTATCGCAAGCATCGCTCTTTCCCCCAACAAGAAGAGACACCTCTGCAGCCAAACCCCACAAAATGCTGCTATAAATAAGCGGATCAATAGTTAATTCTGAAGCCAACAAGAAGGACAGCGAGGGACCAGAGCAGTGGTATGGTAATTGAAATCTGCTGACGCAGCTGCTGCTCAACATAATTCAGGGGACTGCAGCCATAAAACTTCTCTGTTCTGTCATTCCTTACAATTAGTCCCAGAGCTCTCCGGTCATTTTAACCACCAGCACTCTCCGTAATTACTCCACTGCAGACACTAGACCTGCCAGTAGATTTTTACATTCTCTACTGCTTCATTAGGATTAGAAGAATCTAACGAGAAGCTTTATCAAATCATTAGCTATTATAACACGGAAACGAGAAACAAACCTAGCGAGGACACTGAATATACATGGGGGTGGGGAAAGCTTCACTGTTCTAATAAATCCAAACTGAAACGAAAGAATCTGAGCATATTCAATAGCTGTATTTTAACTGGAATGTATAAAACATCCATCCCACCTCTGTCATTTCCTTGCTGCTGGGAGGAGCAGCCTATCAGAGCTGTTCCAATCCACAAGAGGGAAAAAAGTCCATGTCAAGTCTTATTCAATCACTGTTACACAAACTTTTTCATTCTAGCGTGCAAATAAAAATAAGGATGGTTTTGCACAACACCTTTCAGCCACTTCAACGGCACAATCCTCCCAAACATAATGCTACAAGATTTCTGTTTCAGTTTGTTTTCAGTTCTGCGGTATCAGTTGTTTACATTGGAGAGAACTAGTTCAAGTAATTTGAAAATGCTTGGTAACAGTGTTTAATTGCTGTTCCAGGAAAATAAAAAAAAAAGAAAGAAAAAACCCACAACAAAACCAAACCAGGATTCAAAGCCTCCATTTTTACACAATCCAAGTAACAGTAACTTACTTTCCCCTCCCCCCCCACTTAAAAACCACTTGTTCTTGCATTCTGAAAGGAAGAGGATTTTGAGGATTCTAGGCTTTATATTTGGCATTATTGTTATCAAAAATACACTGATACCAGTCACATTTTAAAAAGGCAAAACAAAAGAACACACCACCACACACATCTGACCACCTTTCTTCTCCTCCTGCCAAAAACACACGCAGGGAAGTTTCCCAATTACGTGAACAGATACATCTGATCTATCCTGCAAATGTATCAGCTAAGCAGTCTCTGAGATCTGTAGTCAAGAATTTACAGGCAGAAATTCTGCACCAGGCTCCAGTCCAATCTGAGAAGCTAAAATCTCCTCTTCAAAATTGGTTCTCAATTAAGACTTTAAATATTCTGCAAACATACAGTGGATAAAGGGAGCGGGTAACACAGGTGCCTTTTGGGATAAAAGAACACCAACTGGAGGTTTCCCAAAAAGCAATGCTTCAAGGAGTTGGAAAAACCATTTCCCTTGCACACACTCTGTAGGTTCTATACTTACTTCAAGAGAAAAGCTTTCACTACATCGGCACAAACTCTATGTTTTCCATGACAAACCACAAGGCCCCTGTCTATGTAAAGTGCCTTTACTTTTTCTCCCTCGTACCCTTGTTGTAAATTATTTTATACATAAGCCATTTCAACAGTGCACCATCTTAAGGCATCAAAGCCGTAAATCATCTCGTTCTTTTTGCTTTTTGTCCTCACTTCTCCACTCTCCACGTAGTTGTGCTGTGCACTTTGATAGGCTCGGGAGGATGAGTAATGATGGGAATACAGCAGGCTTTGTTCTTTCCATCTCTGAGTGGATGCACTGCAGTCTACTCTAGTCCCAGGTATTCTTGCTATTCCAGTCACAGAGCACACCGAGATACAGATCTGCTAATCCTACCATCCTGAGTGGTCATTCTGGAAAGGATTTTGATAAAGCTTAGGGTGCAGACCATCTTGAAATCAGTTTTCATTGGTGAAGCAGAAACTTAAACGCAAATACCAGTAGGTAAAAAGTAGTGCACAAACCCTTTCAGCCAAAAGGCTCAATGAACGGATTCTGTGTGTTCTATCTTCCCTCCATCCAGTTTCACCACTATCTGTTATTCCCAAATCCTTTTCATTCCTTTTCTTTATGCAGTGTAATTCATGCCATGATTCTATTGAGAAATAGGTTTCAAGTAGCACAAATGAGAACGTTAAGTGATGCAGTCAGATATTTTTAAAACAAACAGAGATCAATGCTTGGCATATCTGCAAGAAAAGCTACCAGAAAAAAAAAAAGAAAACAACCCTCAATTCTGAGAACCATCTGATACTCATTACTCACCACCAACCTACTTCAAGGTGGCAGAACTTTGTAGCTTCCTATTTATCACAGAGAAATCACACAAACTATATAACTAAGTGATCTGAAACAAACAGGGACAAGTGTTTTCTGTTTAAGAAGCAAAACCGGCAAAAGTCGCTCGTTTCTGTGAAGTTTCATTTAATGTTCAAAACAGTCTCCTTTTTCTCCTGGAGAGTTCTTACTGGCATGCATTCACCAGATCCCCTGGCATTCCATTTGCCTAAGATCACACCTCCAGAAAAGCAGGGTGGAGGGGAGATGAAGTTAACCCTTGCCCTGATCGTTTGTCACTGGGTAAGATGCCTTGGGATACATCAAGTTAATCCCGGTGGGAAAGTTCCATAAAAACAAGATAGAACCTGAACCAAAGCTTCCCCAATAATTCAATTACAAAGGAATTCTTAACCAGAGCGCTGAAATCTCCAGTGGTTAATTTTCCTTCATTTAGACCTCATCTCTGCAACGACAGCGTAGGAATCTTCATTATAACCGCTGCGTCTAGTTAGGATGGGGAAGATAGCCAGTCTGCTCCAAAAATGCAAGATTTTGGTTTTAATTCTGAATGTAGAGAAATTAAAACTCATTGTAAAGCTCTCGTTTCCCAGGGAGTGCTGACAGAGCTATAAACATAACACGGTATTTACTGCTTGCGAGTTCGAATATGCTGCATTGCTTACAGACACTACAGTTTTGCTTGTGGAGGACTAAAAAAAAATCTGGTTTCAAGGTGGCTGAGTCACTTTTTGCTGTCCTCCCACAGCACACAGCTGCAGCATTTCGACGTGAAGTTAAGGGCAGAGGCTACTGTGCTGCTATCTTCACTGTCTGATAGCAGAGACAGCTCCTCCCTCATTCATATACCCTCGTGCGGCAGAACATTAATTATTAGAAGGCAAGCAAGCGTAGGCATGAATGCTGATGGGGGGAGGAAACGAAGGCTGAGGTTCCCAAAGTTGTGTATGAAATTAAACTTGATTGCAACGGAAAGTAATGCAAATGCTGCATTCAAGCCCCGCTTCGGCTAACGGCCTGGTCTTTGTTACGCGCTTGTACCCCAGCGAGCAAAAGCCAGGGAAGGCCAGGGCTCCCCAAACAAAAAGGGAAATAAAAATCATGACCTCAGCAGTCGTGATCTTTCCTGCAGCCCCTCAGTCTGTACCGTAAGGCTCGTTTGCCCTTTCCCAAGGGATTTTGTTAAAAATGCCCGTGCGTAAACAGACTGCGGTGAGACGTGGCTACGCCACAATTCGATGAGAGGATATGAAGATTATGATAGTGCCTTTCTTTTAAATAAGCACATGGGTTTCTGTATTAACAGTGTACAGACTCTGGTATTTTTTATGCCATGACTGGCTTTTTTTTTTTCCCCTCCCTGGGCAGAATGTTATTTCCCCATTTAAGTGTACATCTGGTTTCAATAATCCTGCAGCTGCTACCTATTGGTATGCCCGCCTTTTGTTTTTACCCCCTTTCTTGACAGGCTCAGGAATAATTGAAAAATAAATCAAAAAATAAGTAGTAAAACATACAACTAATGACTGATAAGCAGCATGAAAGGCTGCAAATTCACATGAGTGCTGAGCACAAGCAGAACACAACTCTGCACTGGAGCGGCTAAGGGGAACTTCACCTTCCATCTAGGTTTTAACTCTCCTGCAATGACCAAAGAGAATCTTTTCTGGTGCAAAAAAGGCATAGAAGTAAAATCAAATTGAAAATCACAAGATAAAGGTAAAGCTATTTTAGGTTGGTCTCGGTTTGAATGAGCTTCCATGACAGCATACACACAGAAGACATGCTCTGCGTACAGACGTCTCCAGCTATCTCAAATGCTCTGTGACAGCATGTACCATAGCTATTTTTTTTCCCCCTTTTGGGTGGATTTTATTTTATACTTGCCAAGAAAGCAAATTTATCACCGAGGGAAAGGTACAAAAAATGAATTTGTTTGGTTTCTAAAGACTCATCTTAAAATTAGAAGCCCCTGTCTAGCCACAGTCTGTACATTACTGATGTGGAATTAAGGTAGCTGATAAAGCTTCTGACACAGAAGACTGTGCCCATCTCACACCAGTCCTACAGAGAAAGGCACACTGAAAAACCAGTCACCTGAGTGTGAAAGGGAAAGAAGAGGAGCTAGTACATGGAAGGTACAAACTGTACCAACAGATCCACCTTCCTACCTCCTCCTGGCCTTTAGTGGGTTTCCACATAAGAGATGATAGGAAAGATGTTGCTCCCTGACAGAAAGCACCGAATCGAGATCTTTAAAATATTTATACACACTTCCCTAACCCAATGCTTGAAACCACAGGGCTATATATTACTGCACTATTCTCACTCCCATTATCGCCCGAAGACACCGTGACATATTTTCCAGTTATAACTTGCACCTTTAATTAAAACACACATTCAGCTTTAAGAGTAAAGACTTGCAGATCAGTCTCAGAAGAGCAGGCAGCACTGTAATTATTTCCAATACCAGCTTTGCCTAAACAAGGCTGACTTAAGAACGGGACTTAAAAGGCCAATAGCTTCCTTTTCAGCAGCTGGGTGCTTTTGACAGCGGGGTCTCACTTGATCTTTACTGCTCTGCTTTGCTACACCTTGAGAGGAAACACTCCCCTTACATTTGCAAACAGAACACAATCCCTTTTGGGGTAAGAAACAGGCAGTGTCTGTGGAAAGGTGATGCTATGGCAGCAAACAGCACTCACCTCCTGAAAAAGCGTAGACATTTCACAGACCAGACATGAGCTGGGGCTTTGCATTTCACATTTGTGCCTGTCGGAGAGGAAGAAATCTCGCAGCAGTGGAGTGTGGGTAAGTGCCTGGACAATACAGTTCATAAAACATGTGTTCCCAAGATTGATTAGCCCTCGTAGACCTATAAAGACAGAAGGGGGAGGGGATGCATAAGCGTTATCAAGTTAACAAAATGCTCTATTTGCATTTTTATATAGTTTTCCCAATACTGCCACGGAGTTACTGTATATGCACAGCTCCAAGTACACTCTTCTATTGGCTTAGGTAGGCTATTGGTTTTGATGCACTCAAGCCACGAGCTTTCTGAACTACACTAGGATTTGTCTTTCCATTTCTCAGAAGGAAACCTCAAAAGTACAGCAACACCAATAGCATTCCTTTGCAAAGACTGTTTACCATAAAGTCATCAAATCACGCCCCCTCCCCACGCTGATACCAAAGCGCAATGCCAACTGGTTAAGTCGCTACGGTAAAAAACCAATACATTTAAATAAATCAATAACTAAGTCTCCAGATCGTTTAAAAGGCTTTCCCTCATGCAGGTCACGAAGCCAAAAGAAGGGTTTTGTACTGGTATAATGCTACAATCATCTTTCTAAGACAGGCAGCAAAGGAAACAGCCTTGACAAAACAAAGTCAGGCTGTGACATCCAATGCAGACTTAGCACATACTTTTCTTTTTTTGTCCACACCCCAAAATCCAAACAAAACAACCTTAAAAGAGAAGCTCTGAACAATTCTAGTTCCACACTTGTTTTAGCTAAGATAAGCATTCATCTACAGTATACATCAAAAAATTCAACTTGGCATAAGAGGATTCATCACACCTTAAGTCAAACGTTCAGTAATGCCCAGAGACGATTTCTTGTGCTTGGAAACCAAGATGCTTAAAGGAAAGCTCTTTTGTTGCACAACAGAAGAGAGGTTAGGAGTGGGGAAAGCTTTTCAGTCATTTGCAAAGTCTAAGTGAGAAGAAAAACATGCTCAAATCCTTGAGTATTCTTCCACAATGTTAACATAATACCACCATACAGGAGTGCTAAACGAGAAGAGCAGCAGGTGGACATGAGTGCTTACTTTTCAGCAAAAACTTACTTTGAAACAAGATTAAATGCACTGATAGATACAATTCTGGTATTAATTTCAAATTAACAGAGTCCTCTTCTGCAAAACAAGTGGGATTGCTACGCAAAATGGCGAGAGAAAAAACAGGATTATTTGTCAGAGAGCGAAGAATATATCCTTGCCATTCCATGGAGGGAAGGGGGGAGTATCATCTGGCAATGCTGTGGTAATTAAAACTGGTGCAGTTCCCTTGCAGTACACCAGATAGTGCTCAAAGGGCTCTTTAGCATCTTTCAGCAGGAGGAGGTGTGGTCCAGTTGCTACGTTACCAGAGAGAAACGGCACTGCATCAGCATCAACTGCCTGCTGAGCTGTGGGTGATGGACGCAGAGCGCTCGGACGTTCTCTTTTTCCCTGTATCTAATGCAACACCATCCTCCTTCCACCACCTTCCTGTTGTTTCTGTTTACTCCTAAGTGCAGCACAAAGTTTCTCATTATACTACAGTAACTTCTACTGGGTAGAAAGCTTACTGCCGTTCTTCGCTTTATTTTCATGCTGGGAGGCAACAAGTGTAGGCATATTAAGGGTTAAATAGTTAATTTGTTGGAGCAGCCTGAAATACGGTGTGATGCTTCAACTTGGTACACAACCCAATTTCAGTCCCCAGTCCACACGTCTCTGCAAACAACGTCACAACAGAAAGGCGTTCATGCTGTGCAAGGAGGAGAAAGGTCTTGGTTGGTACCTCCTGCCTGCCTCTCCCCTGAATTTCCCATTCAAAGCTTAGCTGGTTGATTTAAATGACAGACTGTGCAAACAGAAGCCTGAAGGCTCCCTGGACACGCCTGAGATGTGCCAGGGTATTCTGAGAAGCAAAAGAGTCTCTCCCTATTTCTCCCTGGAAAACTTGGTCCCTCTGAATCCCAAGTCAGCCTGCACAGTGCAGAAGACCAGAGGAAAGCTGGTGGTACATCTAGAGACTCACCCTATGGCTTTTCTTTTTGATTTCTAATTGAGCCATCACAAGTAAAAGCAAACACATAAAGGCAGCTTTTTGGAATCATTTATTAAGCATCATTTATTACATGCCTGTGGCTGGACCTTCTTTCCCTGTGACCACAAGAATCAAATCTTCCTCAAAGTTGCCACCAGAAGACTAGTTACAGGCATCAAACTCAGAAGGCTCTCTTGGTTTACTCTACTTGGTTGGTCTTTTGGTGTCAGCTTTTCAGGGGCCTAAATGGAATGCTTCGTATGCTATGACTTCACTTGAATGAACAGAGACAAAGTAACCTGCAAAACAGACAAAGCTGAAATGTGAATATTCCAAACCCTGATAAAAAATAATAGTAATAAAATAAAAAAATAATAAAAAAACAACAGCAAAAATTTTTTTAAATTACAACACAGAACATGATGAATGCAGCAAAACACAAGAACTTACTTGGCTGAAAAGGGAAGAACATAAAGGAGCATACATTAGCCTTATCCTTGAGGGAGCAATGACTGCAGCTGCTCTACTGTCTCAAACTGACATTTAGCAGGTATGAAGTACTGAACTACAGCTATGATACTGCGTAACTAATTGCAGCAGCTTGGAAAACATCAGCATTTGATGTATGTAAATGAAAGAGCTGACAGAGCTCAGAACAACAGATCTTCTTGGGCTTAACTTTTACGGAGCAGGGGGGAAAAAGGAGGTTTGTTGAAAAAAAAAAAAAAGAGCTAAAAAAGAAAGCCTGTATAGAATCCTGGTCAATAAAACACTAAGAACGTAAAATCTTGTGTCTGCCACACCTCTTCCCTCCTCATTAACAATGCCTGGCAATATTTAATGGAACAGGCAGCCTTGCAACATGTGGGTCATAAATGAACATAAAAACAACGTGCCAAAGCCTCAACTGCAGCAGCCCACTTTTGCTAGCATCGCCAGTTGTCTCCACCAGCATCTAACCAGTGGACAGTATCTGTACAGAGGAGTGAGCTAACTGCCTAAGGAGTGCCAGAAGGATCTAACCCCTAGGAATAAAACTGTGCTGCTTTGCAGACTCCTGCTCTGCTTCACAGTGTTATCTTTATTTCTGGTTTTTATGAACTGTCTCTGAAATGAGCAAGAGCAGCTAGTGAGATGTATTTCTATACACAGATGTGTGCTCTTGTGGCCAGAGTAGCTAGGAGAAAGTTACTGCTTTACCTCTGAACCTTGCTGACGTAAAGGGAAATATTGGAATTAATATTTCTGTCAAGACAAAATTGTTGTGTACGGTATAATCATAAAAGAGAAAACATCATTTACTCATCATGCATTGTGTATGTCCACTATCCTCATTCTGGCACAAGCTGGACAGGCAGGGTGTAAGCAAAGCAGCAAGAAACCTACTTCTGCAATGCCTTGAGCATGGGTAAACCCATCTGGGAAATTCTTGTTACATTTGGTCTCAAAACTAGGTTCTAAACAAAGGCTTACCTTTGTCAGCTTCAGCTCTTCCATCTTCTTCCAGTAATGGCTTTTGTTTTTTTTTTTCCAAGTGTTCAAAGTAACAGATCTGCAACACTGAGCAACAATGCTTGTTGTGATGCAGGGAGATCCAGAACACTGGTTCTGCAAGTCCACCCACGCAGGTGAGATGAAAAAACCAAAACAAGATAAGGAAATTCCACTTCTCTGTGAAATGCAACTGTACGGCTGCAAAAGGTGGGGAAGCAGGGAAATGAGAGGACCACACAGGAATACAAAATACAGAGAAATCAATCAGGTGCCTATCTTGCTCTCCTAGAAGCAGTTCTCTTTGTCTCTATAAACCTGGGCTTCATGCTGGGATAGGAAAGACAGCAGACAAACCAGTCTGAACAAATATTACCACGCAGAAACCTGTGATTTATTTGAATGAAGCTTTTGGAAGCAAGAACATAGGTCACTATATAATGCAACTCTGGGAGACAATTGGGAAATCATTCAGATGCACTAAAGCAAGAGCCAGCTTGAGATCCTTTTTACATTGAACACAGGTTGGCAACACCTCAGATCACTTTTTGTCCCCTACCCACAGCCCTCCCAGTTCCCCATCTGGTGTTGATGTTTCCCCAAAGCTCCATCAGACAGTATCAGAAGTCAGTGCGAGCCAACAAAGAGCTCACTGAAAAATTCAAAGAGAGTTCATTCCACACAACCCTTGGAAACCAACAGCGTAGCAATGGCAGTGAGGATTTCTAGAACAATTCTGGGGTTTCATCCTATGTTCACGCCACAGGAATTTCAACATCATTTAAAAGCATCTTTCTGAAAAAGCATTTCAAGGGAGAGCTGCCTGACTTCTTAGCACCTTAAAACTAAACCCTAATTCTCTCTCAGCTCTGTTTCAGGTGCAGACCACACCAGACATGACCAGACTGGACCTGTTACAGTCACTGGCCCCGGCCAGGCCAACACAGTCCATGCCAGAAGCAGCGGCGTTTTGCTAATGGGGTTAGTGACAGCAATTATTCTGAAAAGATAATCCCTTTTCAAATCATTTCAGAGAGCAGCAGTATGCAGATTTGTGAAATCACAAGCCTACACAGGAAAACGCACGACGTTCCGTGACACCCGTGACCATGGGAGTTATCGTAACAAATAACCAGGCAGTTTGGGTGAATTTATCCCACACCTTCCTCAGAAGCTGTGTGATACCCCCAGGTAACTGCAGAAGCAGGAATACTGAATCAAAGGTATTATGAAAGGGTTTTTCAGAGGGTTTTACCAAACCTTTTTTTTTTTTTTTTACAAACTTACCAATGACACGCTCAAGTATTTAATTATTTTGACAACAGCTTCATAAGCTTTTGCTGCAGCCAAGTAAAATGAAAACAGTATTTCAACCATGTGATCTTAGAAAATACAGCAATTCAACATCTCTACCTTCAGCAATTACTCAGCATGGAGTCTACCACAAAAAAAAAAAAAAAGAAAAAATAATGGGGAGGAGGGAGACAAGGTGTTTGAGCACAACCTGAGTTGCCAAAAATGTGTAAGATGCATTCTTCAAATTCAAACACTTTTAGAGCTTTGCTTTGGAATTGCTAAAGAATTCATTTCCTTTTTTTTTTTTTTAATTCCTAAAGGGCACAAACAAACATACTGATCACATTAAGTCCTTATTTTAATAGGAAAATTGACATAAAACTCTCAAAAAGTTATCTTGAAATTCACCTGAGTTCTGCCAACCCCATCTTGTACTTTATCCACCACTTCTAAGACAAGATTAAAGCATGAATTTATTCCTTCCAGCCACTGTATTTAGGCATTATGCCTTCTTTATGTTGCAGAAAGGTATCAAGACAGAAACTGAGGGGTTTGGTTGGTTGGTTTTTAAATGCTGCAAAAACAACATCCAGAAGTAATGTGGACCCCAAACAGCTTTGATGAAGAACACAGAAGGATGGAAAACATTTATATGACCTGGGACACAGCTGAACTTTGCCAGGAAGAAGCCTGAAGCAACCAGAGGGGTTTTGGTTCCAGTGCCTATTCAAGGAGTATCTATAGAATAAAAGTGTATGAAATGTTTAGGGATTTCCCCACCCCCCTTTTCAAATATATTTCAAGAGTTAATAAAAATGCCCACACAATATTCTGTCGGTGTTTAGGCCACATCAGCAGTACCACTTTGGGAAGGTGCTGGGAGTTGGAGAAATTACTGAGTCAAGTTCTGCAAGTACAAACTTTGAAACATCTATAAAATTCAGAGTATGGTCAAAACCTACTAAAAATAACCCTGAAATGAGTACGCTCTGCCTAGAAGCACGTCAGAGGCTCTATCTGCAGAGCAATGATTTCACGGCAAGTTAACATCCCTGCACACAATTTGCTGCTGAAGTGGAATGAAGGTGGTCTCTCAAGACCCCAGGTCTAGGGCCATGCAGTCAGCAACAGCAATGCAGGAGAACTTCCAGCTTTGTTGAGCCTCTCAGACAGAGGTAGATTTCCAGTCTGGCTGCTGCTGAGACAACACTTTCACAGACACCGATACTAAACCCTGAACAGAGTTCCTCCAATAAGTCATCTCTGTCAGATGCAAAGGTTTTTTTTATGATACACTTTTCTGACAGCCCACCCCCATAAAAACCAGTTAAAAGTGGGCCTGTCAAATACTTCCAATAGGAGTAAGCTACTACAGTGCTAGTGAACGTAGCTGATGTTCAAGAAAAAGCCTGCGCAACGGCAAAACTATTCTGTCAGACCAAAAGGATTTCCAAAAAGGGTAAAAATTTACAAGCTACAAAATGCAGAAGAAACTTCAGAAAGAAAATGCATAATGCTAAAATAACATGAACCACTCAAGATGCTGAGCAGATAGAAACTGCTGAGTTGCAAGCAAGAAGACAGACATGTGCAAGAGGCTAAGCTTGAACACTGTGCATCCCTACACTGAGCCACCCTCGGTTTTATATTATCACCAAACTACAGAAAAAACCCCTCACTAAACAGTAAATGTACTAGGAAGGGAAAATGGATACGTGGCTTTGGAAAACTAGACTAAACAATTCAGTTAAATGAATGAAAAAGATGTGGTGAGATCCAGGTACATAAAACAATGAACGAGCCACTAAGATGTTCTAGGAGCTCCCATAACAAGAGCAAACCCAGTAACCTTAAGGAACAAAGATGATGAGATTACCCCTTGTGAGCTGTGCTGAGCAGCAAGATCAGGGACGCCAAGGCTGCAGGTCCAGGTTTCTTGCCATTACATCTCCTCATTCCCCTGACCCTCTCTCATCCAGCAGGCTTATCACTTTGCCTTCCCATCAGAACTGCCTTCCCAAGTCACCGTGGGCTCTTCCTCACCCAAGGCATCCTGCTCTGTCCTGCAGCTCATCAAGATAAGGAGGTTACAAACTAGACTGCTTATTACCATCCTTCTCCTTGGTACTTGAGATAAGTTGGGGCAACTGCCTGAGTAACTGCTCTCCAAACTGATTCACTATTCAGATTGGTTCAACAGTAAATCTAAATCAGTGAATCTAAATTAAAGAAAAATAAAAATTAGAACAACGTAAAATTATCTGTATTTATTGCCACTGCCTACCCTACCTACACACACAGGAAGAATGAGGTGTTATTTTGGGGTTTTTTTCTTACTGATCCAATGTTTCCCCCTCCACTTCTGGGAAGCACTGACACAAGAACAAAGGTGCATAAGAAAACTAGTTTAAAAACGCAAAGGACAGTGAAAATAGAACCATTCAGTGCAGGACTCTGAAGAACAACTCCTGTTAAGAGAAAATAAATTACAGGACTATTTTAGATACACTGCATTATGCATTGCACCATAAACTGTAAGTTTAACTATCACAGACAGAAAGGCAGTTACATCAGAAAAGGTTTTCTGGAAGAAAAAAAACCCAAATGTATCTTGGTAAACAGAAATATTTGCATTTTAAATGAAAACCCATCCTGATCCTTCCATTATCTGGCAAAAGGATTCTGAATCACTGCAGTTTTTTTCCCTTACTATTGAAACAGATTCCCTTACTATTGAAACAGATTCCCTTACTATTGAAACAGATTCCCTTACTATTGAAACAGATTGCTCAATAGAAAAACAGGTTGCTTATGTGTACAAAAGGAAACTGTCCTTGAGTTTGTGTCCAGTTGAAAATCCTGGAGTCCAGCTCCGAAAGATGGTATGCTGGAGGAGAGAAGTGTAGGCCATGAATGGTACACATCACAAAATCATTAACTGTTGAAGGAAAGAGAATACAGTTATGTATTCCCTCCTTTTACTTATCACCAGCACCAGAAGACAAACGCTTTATACAGATGAATTGCCCAAACCCAGGAAGTTCTCAGTTTTGCTGTCACTGCTGTACCAATTAAGTGGAATTCATCCTCACTACTGATCTCTTTACCCATTAACACGACTTTACCTAGAGGAAAAGATGGGCTGGTCAGTCCCTTTGAAGTAACCAGACGCAATTTGCTCTACAGCTGAGGAACTAACTCAAAAACACCAATTGGAAGTATCTCCCATGAACTGAATGCAAGTTTGTGACCTTAAGTAGATGCTCTGCTTATTTTTCTGAAGGCATTCATTACTGGCTAAAGGCAGTTTTGCTTTTAAAAGAAGAGAGTCAATCCCCCACCTTTCACGTTACCAGGTGGTTCAAAAACCCCCAAAACAACCTGTCAGTTCCTATATCCCAGATTTGCTGTCTGTAAGAAAAAACAACCCATCTCACATTAAGTCTTAGGAGTTAAATTCATGCTGGAGTACTTCATTCAGGTTAACATAACAACTCAAAGTGCTTTTTGGGGGGGTAATTTCTGGTATATTTTTGGGCAACTGGGCAGTTCTGGTGCGACCTCAACATTCACAGAAGACTTTCCAGACTTATCTTGTTGTGTTAGGATTGCTGTTGAAAACAAAAACCAAAACAAACCACTGGACTTACTTTTTTCCTTCCTTAAAAAGTAAAAAACCAAACCAAACCCCCAAACCCTGAGCAGTTACAAATAGGTAACAACCTACCTACATGAGACTGTCAGGATTTATGTATGGGGATGTCTGCAGTATCTGTTCAGCAGCAGAGGTGAACGCATTTTCCAGCACGTCTACGAGGGTGACCTACCTCATCCACACCACAATGTACAAAACCAACAGCACTGGTCCTGTACAGGCAAGTGGTTCAGACCAAGTAAACGTGGTTACATTCCTTATGCTGCCAGATTTCGTGCCTCTGCACTGCATTCCCCAGTACTTCTTGGAAGGTTCGCTCCCTCGGGCCCAGCGCCACGTGAACGTGTTCGTACTGTTTACAGACCCACACTGACACACTGCACTGACTCATGCTGCTCTCAGCCCAAGCTGAATTTGCATTGACTTTGTGCAAATCCAAACACCAATAATGTTTTTCCAGCATTTAGTTTGTCCCCGCCCCTCTTAGTTAGCAGGGGATTGATTGCAGTCACTGCTTTTACTCAATAGTTGCAGTGACATCGCATAATATATCCTTACAGAAGGGACAAACCACATCAAGGTAGTGCAAACGTAATTGGAAGACAGAATAATGATTCAAGAGCAGCTTGCTAAAAGGGGAAAAAACTATCTGAAATCAATTAAATTCAATAAAAACAATTGTGAAGTTGGGAGAAAGAAAAAATTAAGTGGACAAAGACAAAATAAGGAGCGATGGCTATAGTAACTCAACCTACATGACTTAATACTGTGCTGGAGTTCTGAGACAAAGAGCATTTGGAAATTTAACAGGAATATGAGGAAGCCCTCAGGGTAATTATTTTGTCCTGGTGACAGGAAAACCTTAGCTGGATGATGTCTGGAACTCAGCACCCGTTTTCAAAGAGATCTACGCAAACTGGGGACAAGGCAAAAACGTGAGTGAAAATTTGCATGAAATTAATATTGGAGGCTGAAAAAACAACTGAAGAACCCACTGGTTGAGTTAATTAATTAAAAAAGACAGTCATGATGGAGGAACAGCCAGGCTGACAATTTTCAAGTATGTTACAGGTCACTGCAAAGAGTACTGTAATTAACTCCTGTGGCCTACCAAAGCTATAATAAAAAGAAGACTGAGCTTACAAGAAGTGAAATTTAATTAGATATTAAGAATAATTGTCTCACAGTTAGAAAACATTGCAACAAGGGAGTTTGGGACTCCCAGTTGTTGGAGATGTTCCAAAAGCAGCTCTGTCAGCCATCAGGAACAGCCCAGTACGTTGGCCCTAACTCAGAAAAGGTGTGTAACACCCCCTCCACTTCTTCATCTCATGACTGTTCACACATCCAGATTAATACTGCAGAGAGAGAGAACCAATTTGACAGGGAGGGGCCAAGGGAGGGCATTTTCACACAACAGCTAAGCCCATCTAACAGCTCACTGATGCCACTGATGTTCCTCTTGCCCTGAGCTGGCACCTGCTTGACCCCATGGTGAAGGGGTTCACCTTGCCCATCTGACAGAAAAAAATAGTCTCACCTTGAGGGGATGAACTCACCACTTGCAAACGGTGATGAGTCTTTGACCTGTTTGAGCAGGTTCACAGAGCTCACCACGGGTCAGGACAATGGAGGGATGCAGGAGCTGTTGGGTGTCTCAGAGACAGCCACCCCTCAGATCCTCTCTACTGTAACAAACTTCCAGCACAGGCTGTTGTCTAAAAGCCACAGGCTGGGTAGCAACAGTCACAGCCCTAATGCCTGTATCCCTACTCTTCCCAAATGGTTCTGTAAAACAAAATTAACTGTCACTCAGGAAAGGACAGAGAACAGGTAACAGCTGCTGCGAGAATCAGCGCTGCTGATTATCCTCAGTGTCATTTTTAGACTACGGAGGAATTCTGCATATGAGCTTCTGTGCTTGTGGCTCGATGCATCATTCATTCACTTTAGTAATGCAGAAAAAGAGTCACAGGATAATGCAGAGAGATGACTTGGATCTGGTGTTCCAGTTTGTTTCCTTTGTGCCATACCTGCTAGTGTGTCAAGAAAAGAAATGTAAGTTTACAGCTACCAGCAGTGCTATCAATCTATTCTGGAGGAGCTGTGCAGTGTCCCTGTATCATGCTGAACCTTCAGTTAAAAACAACTGCATAACATTTAAAGACTAAAGGCTCAGTAGAGGAGATACATATTAATAGCTTATTTTAAATAAAGGATTTCTAGTAACGATCTTGAAACAACAACAAATCAAGATGAGATTCAAGCAAGGTTACTCTGAATTTTGACAGATTTGGGAGAAAAATGCACATCTCTAAGTAATGCCTACCAAAGAAGGCTTTACTGAAGATTCTTCCTCAGAGCAACAGAGCGGCCTGTTCCACACATGCTACTCGGACATGTATTGTTGGAAGAACCTGAGGGCAAGTGACATCCTTGGAGCAAATGGATCAGATAAGTTACCAAGAGTATGATCAAAGACAAGAAACGTAACATTTTTGTATTATTATTGCTCAAATGATACACACACACCAGCCAGCCAACGACTCCTGAGTGTACACGGTGTGCCAGGCACAGAAAGGACTCTCTGTATTATACTTAAAATATGTACATCTTTGGACCAATTCACAAACTAACGAGGCCAAACCATGAACCATCTGACAACCCAGAGGCGTTTTTGTTCTTCGCCTTAGGGCACACTCCCTACCTTTTCATTTACCTGCACGAGTTCAGTGGCGTGCAAGAGCTGCGTGCCCCTCATTCTTCAGAAGAGCACGGACCAAGCATGCTTATTTTTATTTCTCTTTCTATTTCTCCAGGCTTAGAGCACTTTGAACAAGGCAAGTGATCTCTTCTAAGGGTGTGAGCACGGTAAGCCAAGCTGTGAGGTTACAGACTGTCGTTTACTTTGTGGTAACTCTAGGCTTGGGTTAAGACCAAGCACGCAGCCAAGGTAGGAGCACTTGATGTCCTTTAAGTTCTCATCCTTCTGAGCTGGTGGTAACTGGCTCATCTGTGCACACCCTCAGGCTGCTAAAATGAGTCAGCATTCCTAAAAATATCTGGCAATACAAACAAACAAACCTCTTAAAGTTAATTTTTCATATAGCTTGTGTAAATGGAGAAGCTGTTTCAAGCGAGTCAAGGGGACTGTCCTTCTTCCCTGTGGATTTACATAAACAAGCTTCCAGAGCAAAACAGAGGGGTTTTGACCAAGCCACTGAAAAGTGCATTCAATCTTTCACTACAACCACAGGAAACACAGCTGTAGAAAAACCAAGAGAAGTCACCTGGTCTATCCTCCTACCTCAAAGCAGAATTAGTACTAGAGCTTGTATTATTCCTGACAAGCTTTTCTCTGAATTGTTCTTCTAACTCTTCAGTGATGAGATCCTGCTATATCCCCTGATGCACATGTATTCTGAAGTGTTGCAGTGTCATCTCAGTAAACAGATTAATGGAGAGCTTAAGAACTCGACAACATTAATAGGGAAGATCCACAGACACTAAGAATTCTACAGAATCTACTAGCTCCTCTACTAGCACTATTAGAGTTTCTGAATTGGAAGAATTTCTTTTAATATTTCAAATAGCAATAGCTTTACAAAAGCTTCTAAAAGGAGGGAAGAGACAACTGGTCTGGTATCAGTCGTTTTCTCCACTAGAAACTTCTATGCACACGAGTGGGTATGACACAAGACTTGTTTTCCTACAAGGAGGAAAAGATAACAGCAAGAGAGAAACCTTCTGTGGGCCAAATCTAGACAATGTATCCCCAAATCAATCACAATTACAGTAAAGAGAAACAGATCAGAATGCAAGTAAGAATACTTCCATTAAAGATTGTGCCATCTTGTAGCTGAAGAGCATGACAACAATCCTGAACCATGCAAAGCTTCACATGACAAGCCCACAAAGGTTGTGTTTTCATCTAGAAGGGAGAAAAAACCAAACCCCAATAAATATTGCAGGAGTAATTTCTCTTGGCCAGGATGAAAATTCAGATTGTTCTTCCTGTTAAAGCAATGGCTGCCTTGTACTGTAAGTGTAAAAAATAAACTCAATCTAAAAAACCAAGTGCCAGGGAAAGGTCTTTTCATTAACTAAGGTGACAGTTAAATACATGCCTAAAAAAGGATTTAAAAATATTTATAAATGTAACTGGCATCTTGTATGAATTTACTGTCTTCCATAGCCAAGCTTAAGTTTAAAATAAATATGGAGTGAGAGTGGAAAAGGGGAGCTAAAGCCAAGGACCTCTGCAATACACAAAATGAGTTTTGAACCTTTTTGGTAAGTCACCCAGTAGGAAGAGGACCCGTGAGCATTCTGCTAGTAAAAGCCTGCCTGCCTTTTATTTTTTTTTCCTTCAAGATCATGGAAAATGTGAGGATTTATATCTGGAATTTCTTATCTCCAAGCATTTTTACTGACCATCTGCACTGCAAAATTGCTTTCCTCTCTCAGGTGTCTCAAGAAAAAAACCAATGTGTCATGTTCTCAAAACCAGAAAGCTATACAGCATGTAATCACCTATGGCAATCATTTTGCTCTATTTGATTCTCTCAGCTGAAATAAGTAAGACTGTAAAAGACATTAAGTTCTACAGCAGAACTCAGACCAAACTTCTCTGAATTCCTGTCTTGCTATATCAAAACCCACTGAACAAACCCTGTCTGTTGTGCTGCCACCCGATCCAGGCTCTGTCAGACTCTTCGCAGCGAGTCAGATGCAAAATCTGCATCTCACTTTTTCAGAACGTGCAGGAGGAGAAAACGTCCTTCATATAGAGCACTGGAAATAATCACATAATGCTTTGATACTTAGCAATAGGTTTGATTGTCTAATCCCTGTTAACACACGAAGATCAATCAGCCGGAGGAGAAATACGATGCGCTCCAAGCACCACGGCACTTCAAGAGCTGGAGAAACAAAAAGGCACCTGTATCTGCACAGCAGAAAACCTAACATGAAATGCTGCATATAGGGATGTGCATTGCACAGAAGGCCTTAGTTTAAGAATGAAGCCAGACCCCTTACAACTGTGGTGCTCGTTGCACACTCAGAGCTGAACGAATCTGTATAGGTTGAATAAAGGTATGGAGAAGCTCCAAAGAGAACCACGTAACCAAAACAGGAGCTGCCTGGTCTCACACATCCTACAAAGCAGTTTAAGACACTAATGTCCTGTGAACCAAAGCATGGAAATAATAGTTAATCCAGTAATTGCAGGAAGGTCAGGGAGAACAGATAGTAGAAGCCCAACGTCAAAACCCAACAGCAGTAGGCAAAGAACAGGAACTGTGTCAGAATGATTGATACGGAGCATGATGACAACTGGCCTTTAAAAGCCAGTGAAGTTGTAGACCCTTGAAGGTATTTTTATATGGCAACTTGATGGCAAAGAAAATAAAAACCAACTTTATACAAAATAAAGCACTTCAAAAGGTGGCACAGAATAAAATATTCTCTTTGCCCTCCCCCAAAGCAGCCAAACTTAAAAGCTCAGTGAGATCTTGCACGATCTGCACAGAAGCATAAGACTTACAGTGAGAATCCTGTGCAGATGGCATCTTTAAAGAACAAGAGGTACTCCCACTAAACTGACAAAATAAAATTCACACCCACAGCCGTCCTTTCCCCCCAATATCACACCATATGCTGCCTACAAGTTTTTCCCCTTCCTCAAAGCAGATTTCACAAATTAATAACTCAAGGAGCCGGCTAACCGCCAACGAAATTAAACGCAGCCAAATGTATTAATATGCACAAATTATTGTTGATGAATTGGCACAGAGCTATTCCAACAATCCATAACACACAAACCACGCCACATGCTGTTTATGCATATTCCTCGTTTCAGTATATACTGTATCTACCTTCTGTCCACACAAAGCCCAACTCTAGAAGCAGATCTGAAAGAGCAGAACGGGAGGTCACAGTAAATAGAATCCAAAAGCGAGCCACAAAAGAACAAAACTGAGATGGAGATTACTGGCCTTGTTGAAAATGCCACGCTCTCCGTAACAGCACAGAGTTAATCAGGTTAAAATACAGCAGTAAAGCAGAGTTGGTTTCTCTGGTTTGGGTTGTTTTGGTTTTGCTTTTTTTTTTTTAAATAATAAGAAAAAGAGCCTTCTTATGCTAAGGGTGCCTCTCTGCCCACGACAAGACGATGGGCACTTTAAGACTGTAATCAGTGTAGCTACACAGCCTAATGCTGAACTTCCTTGTCTGGCTCTTGATTTAGAGATCCTGAAAGTGTCTTTGCATTGACTGCACCAACGTGCAGTGAAAATACCCCCTCCGTTCCAAGAAAGGCTTTGGGTTTTAGAGGATGACAGCATGATACTGACAAAGAGAGAGAGAGTCTGGAGCTTGGTGTAGTGTGGTCAAGAGAACAGGACACATACCTGCTGACCTCAGGGTTTGCTGTTGAAGAAAGGAAAGCTCTGCTGCTTGTTCTGACAGACAGAGAGCCAAGCACCTTTAGCACCTCTGTTCTGTAAGCATCCACTGGTTTGATTTTTATTAAACCAGTTAAACACTGCTTTGAAGGAATGACTTCATAAATTTTAATAAAACCAAACAATACTTTATCGAGATAAAGTTATCTTGCTCAGAGGGCCATAATCAAACTGTGGCTATATAGTGCTGTTGGGGTTTTCTTGATAAGAAACCTCCCATTGCCATACAAACCTGTTCAAGCAGATGATGACAAGCGACTAACATTGACTGCATTTTTCATGTTAAAAGCCCAGTGTTTTGATTGCATCTTGAAGTTATATAATGACTTAGTGAAAAAAGCACAGCACACATCTCTCATATTAGAGAGAGAGAAGTAAGACAACTGAGTCAGCAAACATTTTACACTTCAAAGTTGAACCAGCATCTAGGAAAGAGTGGGGAGGAAGCCCTTTTTTTTGTGCTGCTCCCTAGCTGGATCCAAGTGATGAAGTTTCACCTGAAGAAGTGCAGAACACAATTTCAGAAAACTGTCTGTAAACTAAAACCACTGTGTATGGCTCAGTACCAACCATGGATCCACTTTTTATGAGTCCAGAGGAGGAAACTCAGGTTTGAGTCAGAAGTTTGGAAACATGATCAAGCCCTGGATTAAGAACACTGTCTTCTATGGAATTTCACATTGTGAACACACACAGTGTATCATTGTCTCAAACCCCAAGAGCCACCTAGAGTTACAAAACTCGAGTATTTTCCATGCAAGTAATGTGAATGGCAATTTTCCAAGACAGGGTAACAGAAAAATTCAACCCCACCTGCAATCTGCTTATTTCATGTACAAGTAGTTTTAACTTCATGCAGTCTGCAAGGGTTGTATTTGAGGCAAACATCCCTGGAGATTAGAATTCTGGCTTGACAAACTCTGAAGCTTATGTCAACATTTCTTCATCTGCAATACTTTCTATCACTGCAGCTACACACATTCCTATACACTGGGGTGTCTCTGTTCTTATTTCCCCACTAATGAGACAGCAGAACAAGCTGTACAGGGAAGGAAAAAAAATTCAAACCATTCACAGTTTTTTTTATATATATTTTTAAAGAATTCTAAAACCAGATAGCAAATATACCCAAAGGTTCTACTCAGCTTGCTATTCTGTTTTAAACTAAACAGCTCCCACATAAAGAAATGCAAATTAAAATCTTCAAGTGGACCCTTGAACCCTAGAATCATCTCCAGAACACGTTCAGTGCATCATTGTAAAAAGCTGTTTCCAATGCCAACCTACCACCAAGCTCAAGCTTCAAGGTAACTTCTCCTCAAAACTGTTTTTTGGTTTTTTTGTGTGGGGTTTTTTTTTTATTGGAAAGAAAGCAAAAGCATGGGAGTTATTCCATACACAGATAGTGCAAAAAAACCCCACCACAATCTCAAAGTATCATATTTCTAGGAGCTGCTAAGAATACTCCTCATCTACAACCGTTAGGTTTGGTGATTTCTTCAACAATCCACATGTTACTGCAAGAAGATCAACTGAAAAATACTGGGGGGAGCTTAACAAGGGCCCAAACGAGCAGTGATTGTCTTGAATACATAGTTTTATTTTCCAATCTATCCCACTACTATTGCATGATACTCCCTGGAGAAAAGATTTTAACTGGTTTACATACTTCTCAGCTTGTTGCAGCATTCCAACTGGAAAGCAGGACTAAACCCTTAGGGAAAAAAAAAGTTATCTGTAAAGGGAATCTGTGTCCTCCTTTCACTGATCATTACAAGCTGAAAAAGATGCTCTGCCAGTTTCAGCTATTCTTCAATCAACAAGCAAGAGACAGGCAAACATTCTGTATTAGTTACTTCAAATGAGCTTTCCCCTCCTCCTGGGGAGAAGGACTGTGTACAGAGGCTGAAAAGGAAGAGCCCTAAACTATGAATCTCTCCATATATGCTACAGCAGGAACAGTAAATGGCATAAGCCAAAAAGGTCATTCAGATTTCAGCCTTAATGCTGATTGATTTTAAAGCAGTAAATGATAAATACAAGATAACTGATTTGCAAATCTTAGAAGGAATACAAGTAATTATGTAATATTTGCTAAAAAAATAAATAAATTAAGCTAAGTATGCAGCATTATAGGCCACATTATCACTGATGTCAGCTTCTCAATTTGTCTTCTTCACATAGGATCCTAAAAAACCTGACAAGTTTGTTTTCTGCTCAAAATTGACTTCTGGGCTTACTCTTAATTTTAAGCGCTAATCAAGTGAGAATCCAAGAGCAGTTAATACTGCTGTAGATGACCAAAAACTACAGCTGGGATGCAGCGTGGCTCGCCATCAGCAAGAAGGGGTTGCCCCTTGCTCCCAGCCACCCATCCCATTCCTGTGCCACCCCCTCCTCACCCCAGCTCCGTGCATGTGTCAGAACCTTTGTCAAGCTGTTGAGTGCAGCGACACAGGAGAACATCGCTCGTGCAAATCCACCAGCAACAAAAAGCACAATGCTTCCTGCCAGCTTCATGAACTGAACAGACTCTGCAACCAGCTTGACAGCACAAGAGGGAATGCCCAGGAGAGGGTGGGACCATGTGGCTGGAATTAAGGGGAAGCGTACACAAGGGTGAAAAGAGAAAAGAAAAGATTGTCCCCCGACAGAAGAAAGCTGTCTACCTCAGCTGGAGCATATGTCTTCAGCCTTAGCAGGTATCAGGGAGGAGCATACTGTTGGTTCAAAAAGCAAAAGAGGGAGGGGAGGGGGAAAGAAAGCCTTACTGCATTCATCAGAAATGCTTTTTAGAGTGTGGTTCCCAGTGTTCGTTAAAGAGTCCACCCCTGCAAACCATGACATGAAACCAAAACATAAGCAGGACAATTCCTGTACAGAAAAGCATCAGCTTATGTCCTCTCTGAAAGAGGGCCTAAAATTCAATCAAATACTAAGATAGTGAGAGTAGAACACCCCCCTTATTCCTCCTCAGTGAAGCCAGATTGGGATCAAATACACATTCTGAAGAAATACTGTTGATTTGTAGATGTGAGAGGGCTGACTTTCCTAAACAAAAGTTTCTGTAACTAAAGTTTGCTCACTCCAGGCAGGTAAACACTGCAGGGACCTCAGTGACAGCCTGGGCATCTCTACAGTTCACCCAGGAGCAGTTAAATCACAGATAACTCAATCAGTGACTCCTGTGAAGATAAACCATACAAAGTCACATTACAGCAGTGATGCAAATTGCTTCCTGGCACCAGCTCTGGAAAACTAGGTGATGTACTCTGACACAAAAAAGCTACTCAAATAGCAAATCTGGAATTTCTTTTCAAAATGGCTTTTGCAGAGGATAGCTTTATATTTTATATTGCTCAACAAGTAAACTTCAGAAGTCTAGCAAGACTTTCTAAAAGCAAGTACCTACCAATGTCAGTGAATAAATCACAGCTTACACATTAGAATTCTTAGAAGACTCATGCCTCTCTAATCTTCTTTGAAGTCTCCGAAGTTTTTTACTTTTTACTATCAGTTTTATCAATTTTAGACCTAGGAAAAAAATAACAGGAACAGAAGGATCTCCCAAATAAAAGGGTAGCATTATTTGATTTTACTAATCCAACCTTTTTGGAAATAGTTTTCTAAACAGAAAACCATTCAAATTATGAAGTTAGATGAAGAAAAAAAAATAAAATAGAATAAACATTCACCTGAACAGTCTTCAAGGTGGTTCTCCTTTCCTTCATCACACAGCAGTCTAAGAAAATTTCAGTATCAAAAAAACTTCTGTTCAAGGTGCACTTTGTGTGGTGACGATTCCAAATACCAAAGTATTATTGCTTACAAATCAGTAACTTTTAAATTTAAGTACAGCTAAAAATTTGGTGCTGTACCAAACCATGTCTTCTCATTCCACTTTCCCATCTGAGCGACCTTAAGCAGCATTCAACTAGAAGTACATCAGAAGGCTGCTACGGCCAGAATAAACTTCCAAGCACTAATGTAGTCTTCACAATCCCCAAACTGCTGCTACTTCTACAGAAGCAGGAATGCTCCCGGTAGCTTGTCTGGAGAAGCAGAAATATTTTCCAGGCCACCGTTCCTCTTCCCTTGCCACCTTTAGATGGGAGCTCTGTTGCAATATTCATTCAGCTCATGCTGCTCTTTGTCACATCACGCTGCTCGGCATCACACAGCTGCAAAAACCACCTGCTACTCCCAAGGAGCCATTGTTTTTGTCACCTCCCCACCACCCCCCAAACCTCATCGCTCTTTCCAAGCGGGATTTGCTCCGTCTCCTCAACGGTAGATTCCCCTTTGCCTTTTTGCAAGGCTGCAAATGGGAATCCCAAGTGGTTCCTGCTAATTACCCGTGTGCCGTGGGACAGGATTCTTCCTATTGTTAACATACCAATCTTGAGCCACAAAGTCACTTCATATGCTAATGGGAGACCAGCTGATCCCAAGCTAATATTTCGTGTACTCGGGAGAACTGATCTGCTGGGGGTACTAATGAGAGCAGGGCAAGATGAGCTTTGGAAAAGAGCTCCCGAAAGATGCTGTAGCGCTTCCACTCCTCGGCCAATCCCCTAATAAAAAGCTGTGCACGTGAACTGGGAGCTGGGTCACTCCCCTCGCTGATTGAGGGCACCCTCCTCAGAGACAAGAAGAGACTGAACAAATTAGATTTTACACTGTCAGAATCTAATTTAATAGTTGTTAAGTCTTATTTAATTTTCCGTGTAAAAGGGGTTTTTTTGGTGTTTTTAGGATGCTTGAAATCAAGGTGAGTATTCAGAGACTAGTTCTATTCAGAGAAACTGAGTAGTCTATGTCTTGAAATACAGAAGCTCCATCAACATTTCAAGTTTGCTAGGACATCAGAACATGAACCGCCTCAAACTCTACGCTACACGAGGATTTTTCATCACAGCCTCTTGCACGTAAATAGCTCAACACTTCCACTTGGGTAACTGTGTGCTCCAAGTCACTTTGAAGATGCTGAAGTGCAACCCTGGGACCAGTCCTCTGTTTATATCCCAACAGACAGGAACCAGCACAGTTTCTACAGCCTGCAGCAGCACCCAGCGCCAGTTATCATTTGAAGAACACTTTGCTCAGTGACAAAACAGTGATTGTAGCAAAACTAACTACTCTACCTTCCTACAAGCTGGAAAAGTATCTATGAGATGGAAACACGGTGTTTTAAAAGAGAATCAAGCAAAATGTATGGGGTTTTTGTTAAATTGGGGGATTTCGGCTTTTCTTTGGTTTCCTTTTTTTGCTTTTTTAAGGATGTAAACCAAAGTTCCTTCTTCAATGACTTCCAAGTTGTCGTGTAACTTCATTTCATTTTGCTAAATCAAAAGCTAGGAGTTTTGTACAGTATTTCCTCTAACAAACTACCAGTTCAATCCTCCATTATCACACAGTCATTTCATGACTGAATATTCTGCAGGTTTAATGTATGGTGCCAATAAAACAAAAAGAAAAAAGAGGGGGGAAAAAAAAGAAGAAAAACAGGATTCTGTAGCTGCATAAAACTTCAAAAAGCTCAAAAATTAGCAGACACCCAACTGTTTGAGAAGCATCATGAGATTGCTACAAATCTGGAATAAAAAAAAAAAAGCCTTTTACATACAAAGGTTCTGCCAGAGAGTAAAACATTCACCTAAGTGAGTGTCATGCAAATAATATAAATGTAACAGGAAACTACAACAAAATGTACCTTGCCACCTAGGTGTCTTCTGAGCATGAACAACATCAAGTTTAATGTACTTTATTATTAGGGCTCAAAAATCATACGCAAGCCCTTCCCATACAAGTTAAGCAACATCCTTTCAAGGCCATGCCTGTGCAGATTTCAGGGTATTGTCCCATTTATTGTAGGTATAATATCAGTAGACTTGTCTTGCACGAGTACTGACAGAGGCATCAGCAGTTTAACCATTCCAGACGGTCGCTGCAGAGCAGTTAAACGCGCTGTCTCCCAACTGACACCGTGTATCCCTGGAGGTAAGGCACCCCTGGCCTTCCTCTTAAAACAGCTTTCCAGAGAGCTTTTTACTCATAAAAAGCAACTGGTTATGCTTTAACAGACTCTTCTGTAAACAGAACTGATCAAACAGATGTGCAGCGCTTATTATAGATGGTTATCAACATCATCTTTGTTTTCAGAACCAATAAAACTGGACATTATGTCTCTGCTCTGAGCCATTTACCTACCTCCGAAGATAAACTGCATTCACTAATGTCTGCTGTGGGATTGATAAAAACTCGATGTCAAAAGAATTGAGTATTAGAAACAGAGAGAAATGGGATTGTCCAGATAATTGCAGCATTTCAGTCTGCATAGAGGCTCTTCACTGATCTGAAACTGCAAGCAGACAAGTCAGTGTGAGGAAAGAGAAGGGAAAAAAGACTCTGAAGCAGATATATATTTAGCAGCAGGTTAGATGGAAAGAAAAGGCTCAAGGACAATGGCAGGTCTTTTCTTCCTTCAGCTAACCCCCCAATGTATTTTTGTGAAAGAAAGCTAGTCTTTTGCTTTCAACCGTAGCCCAAAACTGCATTATGTCTCTTGGGTGCTTTGATTTTTTTATTTTTATTTTTTTCCTCTTTCTAAATCTCAGCACATAGACAGCTCCAGGGCTCAGTAGGAGAAATTATTAAAAGCATGCCTGCAGAAGTGAAGAGATCAGTCATTTCCCTGATCCCCCCGTGTTCGGCGAGCGCTCCCCCGCCCGCGCGGCGTTGTACGAGATTTCATGCAACCAGACACGTCCCTTTTAAACAGACTGAAAAATTTAAAATCCTTTAAGAGCAGGCCCAGCATTCCTTCAAATTGGAAAGAGAAACACAGAAACGTGCTTCAGAAAGGTCACGTTAACCTTGAGAATTCAATCAAACTTTTCTTTCCTCTGCGCAGGTCTATTATTTTAAGTAATTTGTGACAGTCTTGACAAAATACACTGGAGCTTCATGAAACACAAAATCCCAGTGTGAAGATGATGCAAGCTGTCTTTGCCTAGTTATTTTTCCTAGGCTGCTTGAAGTTTCCAAAGTCCAGATGTTTTTCCAACCATCTTTCCTGTTGTACTATCACAAGAGCATAGGTCCCTTCTTTAGACCTACCATTCGACGTGGATTTTCACCTTACTAAAACCTAACTCTGTGCTTCTCAGTCCATTTTCCCAAAGAAATATACACAGGTTTTGGATTAAATATGACCTGCAGTATTAGAAATAAGACATTTGAAAGTTTTAGTAGTTATGTTCAGTGTATGTTGACAAAAGGAAAAGCGTGACGTGTTCTCAAACAGTAAGGAGCTTAAAAATCAGGAAAAAACTTTTTTTAAACACTTAAAAACTTTCCTACTTTTAATGTCTCTAGCTACATCTCCAAGCTTGTATCTTCACCGTTACAATGTTCCTGTGCATTTAACAATATAGGAAAATGACCAATAACCTTATCAAAGCTTGTCAGGAAGCTGGTTTTAACCCCTTACTCCCCCAATCTAAAGACAGAAGAAAAAATCTGGGAAAAAAATGTCCATTTTCCACAGCCTTACCCAAATACTCTCCAGCTATAAGTAGATACACCTGCATTTCAGAGTTCTTTGCTCCAGACTACTGAGCTCTAAACATTAAACATTTGATAAGCACTTCAAAACTGCTACTCGACACACTTTGCAGAACAAATTACATCTTTTCAGAGTCAATATGAAACTGAAGAGACCCCGTTTGGAGTTGAGAATGTGAAGAGCCATCAGTGTGCTAAAACCAGATTTATCAACAGAGTGCTGTAGTTCAGGATACCTCTCAACGACAGGATTTCCCTTCACGTGCTGGCACAGGATCTCCGAGGAAGACAGAGTGGAGATAAAAATCACTGATTTCTGATAAATTCTTTAAAGACATATTGTAAACAAATAGAAAATAAAGAATTTGCTTTGTAGCTGCTACCCAGATGTATCATCATCAATACCTGAAGTGACAGAGCAGAGACATCCTTCTACAGCAAGAAAAAGGCAGCGTAAAATACACTTGTTTTCTGATCCCAATGGTTAAGGAAATCCACTACAGTTATCTCAGGGTATAAATCATCGTGGAAAACCACCACAGAAATCTGAACAGACAAGTGTCTGGGAATCAGCTTCGGAAAGGATTTCTAGAGCTTACCTATGGTGCAGTTTGTGGTTATTTTTCTCCGCTTGGGGTTATGCCGTAGCAATTCTAACTCTCGCTTGGTTGGCTCCCATGTTGAATACTTCTCTCCAATGCCTAAGCAGACGAAAAGAAAGTTTCAGGAAGTTGTTTAGTAGAAGGATTAACAACTCTTGTTCACTTAAAAAACTTTCAACACGCTGTCCATTAAGTTAGATTCAATCCACGTGCAACTACAAGAGACTGATTTCTTTTTACCACCTCCCCCCAGATGTTGTTCAGAAAGGTACCAACCAATCTTGAAACAAAGAACTAAAAGAAAAAAAAAAAAGCAAAGCACTTCTCTACTTGTAAAGAATGCCTAGCTCAAATACATTTTCTATTATTGGATTGTAATCCTCCTTTCGGTCAAAAAGAAATTCCAGCACAAGAATAAATCCACTGTTACTCAAAAATGCATTTCTTTGTGCTCGGAGGAGGTCAAATGACAGAACCACCACATCATTTTAGGAGAAGATACAGGAAAACCATCAAACCATCTCATCACCAAACTCTGACATCTTACTAAATAAATCACAACTGACCCAACTTAATGGACAGATACAGGCTTAATCTTCACAGATGAGCAGAAGAATTCAGCATTTTGACACACTAAGCAGTTACTACATGTCCTAGGATACACCATTACAGAGTATGATCTCTCATTTTTATCGCTGATGGAGGACTGGATATTAGTATGTTCTAATCCTTGAGATTCACTTTACTAACATATCTGTCATCACCTAAAAATGCAATTAATAGTAGGTTCAAAGATTACCCTCCCCCCACCAACCAACCCAAACTCTGCAAACAAGTACTTAACTACCCTCTCTCAGCTAAAATCTGCCACGATTCCCTTTAAACATCAACACTGTATTTCCAATGCACTTCTTTTGTTCAAAGGAAAGCGGAGTAGAAAGAGAGTCAGGTCAGTTGTACAGAGAATAGATTTGAGGTGAGCACAGAGTTGTGTTCAGTGTAGATCTGACACAAGAAAAACACAAGAGTGAAGACTCCTGTGCTGACTGGCTAAGAGCTGCTGCAGCATTCTATGCAGCACAGAGAAATTGCTATGCAAGGTCAATTACAGCGAGTCACAAAAGCATCTTGGCATTAAAAATAAAGACTCGTAAGACGACAAGCAATCTATTCTAAAACTGAGGATTAAAGTCAATTAAGAGTTATTTTTCACAGAAAGCACGGAGCAGAAACAGTGCTGTGCTACAGAAAATAAATTATAAATCATACATATGAAAAGAAGGAGAGTGGAAGATATAGCTGGAGGCTTACACATTCTGCATAATATACATTAAATTTTAATAGCTCTTTGATCTTCATTTTCAGAAATAGCTATGCTTGTCAGGAGCTACCCACCCAGACCCATTCAATTCATAGTTACTACTGACCCTCCAGGTTCTAGTAATAAAAGGCCTCATTTTCAGATACTCGAGGTCTAAAGAATTCTTATTTACACGGACGCACCCAATCCACTTTATCCGATTCAGCGAGAGAATGCGCAAGAAGCATAAGAAAGAATACCAGAATCACATAGTCCCTTTCCTTTATCCAAGGTTCAGCATCAAGCTACACACCCAGGAAAACAGAAAAGGAAACTAATTACTGCGTAACAGATTGAGGAGATAAACCAGCTGCAATGCTTTGACCACACTGTACAGGCTGCGTGCGCACAGGCAAACGGATGAAGCAACCGTAGAGACGCACATATGGACAGTTCACACAGGACACAACATTGGCTTGCAACAACTTTGGGAGTAGATGTCTCCAGCAGCCCTGTTCACATCAGTAGTACTCCCTTTGGAATTTATATAAATTGGGTTGTGGGAGGGGAAAAAAAAAACCAAACACCAAACAAAAAAGCTTGGAGTGATTTGCAACATGGTGTTAGCACCAGCTATTGCGCTGGCCAGCTGTGAACTTCAGCTCTTGCCTTTGGGGTCGTTGTAGTTTAACGACGGCCAAACACAGAGTCATCTGACAACGGGATGAAGTCTCGTAATAATAATAAAGGTAACTTGCTTATGTTTTAGATCCTGGTTTAAACCAAATCCAACACAATTCACACCTGGAAACACATGTGCGCTCAACTTTCGGCATGCAGTATTATGTCAGCGGGGCCGGTCATATATATTTATATATATCTATATATAATTATATAGCTTCAATGCTTAGAGAGGATGAGGGCCAAAGCATTTCACAAGAGCAACTCTTTAAGTCAAGTTAAACACGACAGACTGGATTACTTTGCAGGATTCTGGGTGAATCAAATATTGTTCAATTAATAAGAAATGAAACCAAATAGAAAACCACGTACAGTTAATGCCAAAACAAACACAGAGCAAAACTGACAGAAAACTTTCTTACAGAAGCCTTTCATTAGAAAGGGCCCAAAGTCAGAGACAGAAATTAAAAAGTATTCTGTTCTGGCTCTATAATGTAACAAAAATATTGAGATTTTATTAATCTTGAAAATTTGGGGGGAAAAAAAAAAAGACAGAACCATTTATTAGAGTTGTTTATGGTTCAGTGCTTAAAGTTTTAAAAAAACTAAAGAAAACAACTACACAAAGAAGGAAAAAGGTTTAATAACACCCACAAACATGCCAAAAACCTCCAATATAAATTACCTTCAACAAAGATTTGCAAAACATGCATAGGTTACCATTTACAATTCAAGGAAAGTAGCGTTATAGGAGTGAAAAAAACCCTCATCATTTTGAAAATGATGCTATGATATAGCCAGAGATTCAAGTCAGCATGTGAAAACTCTGTTCAAGAATTAATTTCATTGGGTCAAATGCACAAATTGTCATTTTTCAGTGACTTTATCAGGGACATATGGATGAGTGAAGGAAAAGACAATGAAGGCTCTAGTTTATAGAGGTCACAATTTTGCAAGTAATCAGTAATATAGATTGGTTACGTAGCTATACTTCAGCAAACGCCCTTTTTCCCCCCTCCCAAAAATCCAAACATTCATTAGAATGAAGGGCTCTGTGTACTCTCACCTCCCTCATTCTTAAAAGAATATTCAATATTAGAGGGGAAAAAAAAAATATGGTGGAGTTGCAATGTGTTCAGAGTTGTATAACCCTGAACTACAGCTGGACACAGGAACTCATCACACTAAGAGTTAATATCACAAGAGTATGAAATGAATCTCATAAGATTTGGGGTTTTTCTTAAAGTGTTTTTTTTTTCTCCAGGCATCATGTTGTTATGTGAGTGTCTATTAAAATAGATACTAACATCCTTCAAGCACTGTGGAGTCAAGTTTGAAAACTTACAACATTCACACCTCAATCTTTCGGCCAATCTCAGTTTTTGCAGGTTAGGGTAACTTCTAAAGCTCTTTACGTTGGCAACACTACCTGAAGTAAATTAACTATGCAGTGGGAATAAAACCAAGGCACTGACTTTGGGGGTTGTACTAATCTTGACATTCAGTTTAGAGGAAAAAGGGTTCCCACCCCCTTTATACTTTATGTAACATTTTAGATAATATGAGTCATTAGGGGAAGGAAAGGATGAATTGAAGCAGTGAATAAAGAAGGAAAAAAGACGACATAATTGTCCATTATTTCTTCTATGTATCTCCCCTTGTCATTTCTTAGGTAAATTTATGGGGAAATACACACGGTTTCATGATGAAAAGCCATAAAACACAAGATCCTATGCCATGACTTCAAAGAAAAAATGTCCATACTGTGTACTCCAGTAATTTCAAGTGCACTGCTGTCTATTCCTTTATTTCTATCTTCATTGGACATCACAGATTTGTTCTCCGGGGACAGAATATGCAATGTGCATATTCCATTCATAAATACATATTTAATATGCCATTCATTAGTCAGTTAACCAGTACAGAGGAGGTTTTCTGCCTGGCGATTCCTCTCGGTGATTCTTCCCTTCACTGCACAACTCTGTGGTCCAAGACAACAAGATGAACAATCTTGCAGCTGTAATTAGCCCAGAATAGAAGCTATAGCAGCCTGGCATCTGCTGGAGGACAAATGGGCAGCATCTCAGTCCAGAAGGCACAAATACATAATTTGCTAAGGACAACATAATTAAGAAACTGCTCTTTGAATTTACATATTCGGAAGTCAAGAACTGGGGGCTCTTCTCCTTCATGAGAAAGTGTTGTGTTGTTGTAGTAGATTAATTTGGTACCCAAAACACCACCGTTTAGAAGGGGTTGAAGGAGTTTTCAGAAGAGGTTTGTTTATAGCCTTAATGAAAGGTTTAAAAACTTATTTCCATTTTATCTTGCTTTGAAAAACAAGTGCTTGGTGCTACAGCATTTCAAACTGTACTTTCTTGTTCTGGGACTCACCGGTGACCTCACTATCCTCCTCTCCTCTGACTCAACTCCCCCAAAACAGGCACTAAGC
Source organism: Actenoides hombroni (assembly GCA_024336885.1). Lineage (NCBI taxonomy): Eukaryota > Metazoa > Chordata > Aves > Coraciiformes > Alcedinidae > Actenoides > Actenoides hombroni. The sequence goes on from WUAM01000281.1 coordinate 6,288,428, forward strand.
AGAGGGTAGAACGAGATCTGTAGTAGGACCTAAGGAAAAGCAGCTACACTTTTGATAGGCCATCAGAAAAGCTCCAGTTAATACGCTGTTAGCTGCTATTTTTAAAATTGGAAATGAGGTTAAGAATGGTTTGAAGTCATCTCAGCCCTGACTAAGGGGCTGTCACATTGAAACAGGATGCCATGGATTCGGTAAGAGACGTTACTAGACAGAAGTCATCTGTCTTCAAATACAGACTTTCCCACTTTAAGAAAACATACCCCCTAGAGGTCACTGGAAATGGAAGATGACAAGCTTTGATAACTGATGCTTCAATCCTATTCAGTTTAAGATAAATGCTACTTCCTTTTCTTAAAAAAAAAAAAAAAAAGAAAAAGAAGAAAAAAAAAAGAAAAGAGAAAAGGGTTTGTTTTGGAGTAGTTCTATCAAGGAAAGGGCATATGAAATCAAGTCTGCTGTAATTATTCAATCATTGGAACATATCCAAACCAGAGGAAAACAATTTGCACGATAAACCTGGCATTCTTAACTGTGATTCATGGCTAAAATGGCAGGATAATCAGCAAAGGGACGCTTGTTAGTGAAGTGCGTCGCCAGTCCACGCCTCTTACCTGTCATTGTACACTGGTAGTGAGAAACCACTGTTGGGGTGAAGGCTAAAAAAGAAAAAATTAGGGAAAGCAAACTGAATAAAACAAATGTGTGTACATATATTTGTGTGTAAATATTTCTACATAGATACTGTGCGTGTACCATGAAAGCACAGGTGTGTAAGCAAGCTGGCACGTTCTATTCAAAAAATAAAATTAAAAAAATAAAATCATAATTAAAAAAAATTAAAAAAAAAAAAATTCACACACAAGGGTGGCATTTCACGTGAGGGGAAACAGATTTATTGCCTCTATCATGTAAATAAGCCTAAAGGAGCAGACTGCTACATTTTCTACCTAATACAGATCTGGCTGATATTATGCAAGTTTGGCACGATTAATGTTAGGTAATTTTTTTTAATTTATTTAATTTTTTTGCCATTAAAAATAGAATATCTTTGCTACAATTAGGTGTGGCGCACATGTTAAACTAACAGTCTAACTCCTGGAAAATAATAGCTAGGCAGCTTTCTCTCCCATGGCCTGCGCTACTAACTCTAAAGAGCTCTTTCTTCCCCTTACTGGTTTTTTTGCCATTGACAAATGGGAGGGACAGGTATGATTAAAAACAGAAACAAGAAATGCAGGCAGGAAAACCAAACCTTGTAATTTCCAAGCTTTTCGTTGTTCTTCTTTGGCAATTTGTTCCATGTCTTTGTCGTATATGTAATCTTGACACATAAAGCAGTATATACCCCCATACAAAAGGTCTATGGCTGCAAAACAGAAGGGAAGTTGGGGAGGAGGGAAAAAAAAAAAAAAAGTAAAATATGTGAGTTCATAAACTAGAAGACATTTTAAAGCAGGCTTCCAACTCAGGCACTCTTTCTTCTCAGCACTCCACAAAAAGGAAAATCTGTACCTTAGAAGGGGAGGAAGAAAAAAACCAAACAAACAACAAAACACAGAAATTTTTCCAGTTACAGTTTGAGTTCTTCACTAATTTCTATTCAAAGCCATTAAAATAATTAGAAAGCACCTATATGAAAACCAAATGAAGGCTCAAATAGAAGACAGCACTGAAAACTCAAAGATACTTGTCCAGGGGAATGGTTTCCAGAGTAGCTTATTCCCCAGGTTACACGTGCCTCAGTTTCTCTTGTTTCACACGCCCTTTTTCAATGGACAGAGGAACACTGACCAATGTTAAAAATGGTTTTCTTGCACAACCCTAACCAAAAGAAAGCCAAGAAATGAAATAAATCAGCTAACTGGGAAATGACATTTTGCTTCAACGTATACCAAGGAAGAAGTGCAAACTTATCATAGCAAATTGGTTATTTTCACTACATTGATAGGGAAAAAAGCCACAATCAAGGGAAAGACTAAAAAAAAAAATAAAAAAAATCAGCTACTAAAATACAATCTGCATTTAGCAGACAGCTGAGAAACACATCATCCTCCCTCAAGAGTATATCCTCCATTTATTTTATTTCCCAATTCCTTTTATTTCCAGATAAATAGCATTATTAAAATAATCTCACTGTGGTGGCAACTTGCTTTAAACAAAGGAAACCATTACCACATCAGGTGGCCTGCAAGAAACAGCACTGAATGTCTCTGGAGCCCTAAATAAGCCAAAGCACCCCCCACGCAAGGGGAATTCTCTCTTTCAGTCCTGTGTGCCCTTTTTGCCTCCTCTTTTTCTTTCAAAATAAATAAATAAATTGCTTTTTCAATGATTATGTCAAATTGTTACTTCCCCTGTTTTAATAGGGAGATACAATGACTTTAAGCAAGTTTGTGTAACATCCATCTGCTGTCATCTTCCTTTTGTTTTGTCTCTTTGGATCACAGTTGGACTGGGGAAGAGGACAAGGACTGCTTGCACTACCTTCTGGAATGTCCCAGTGTCAGAATTTTCACCCTGGTGCCTGGAGGACTTAAAAAAAAATCCTTTAGCAGAATATCACAAAAGGGAGTAAGAAACCTGGCTCAGTAACAAAACACTCTGCAATTAGGGGGGGTGGGATTCCAAGCTACAGAATTACAGAATATTTGCTCCCTTACCTACTGCACTACCAGTTATGCACAGTTTTCAACAAAGAATTGGTGAAAATCCAAAGTATTGGTCTCAGAATACAAAATCAAGTATTGTTCTCCGGGTAGTTTTTACAGGATCCCACAAAGAGCCCCTCTCCCCTCCAAACAGCAGAACAGGGTTGGCAGAATGTTAAATCAGCAGGACTCTCTGAGCACTAATGCTTTCCATCTACCCCCAGAACGGGGAGGCTCAGGATTCCTTCCTTTTCTCAGCTTTCTGGATTTACACGCACGAGCAATGAAGGATGGATGACAAGATCAACCCCAACAAGAGACCACCTTACACAAGCCACTTGTTCAGAGCAGAATGAATTTCGGGTGTAAAGAATTGGGAAATTCAACAGGAACACTGGCAGAGTAAAAGCCCTAATTGTCCAGTGCCTGATTAAGGGCTCTTGAGAAAATAACCTCTCTCCAGCATACTTATGTGAACAATACAGTTGTATACATGCCAACACTTTCAATGGCATTAAAGAGACTGCAACAGGTTGTGGACAAATTATCTCAAGCCTCAGTGACAAGGTGGCCACAGGGACCTGGGTACAGCACAAAGGAAGGGGCAGGAATTTCTCAGGAAAGCCAAAACACAGCTGCTCGGTTTCATGATCCTAGGAAAAAAGACCACTAGTAAAGTTCCTAAGTTGTTTCTAATTAGTATAATTTGGATTTTTCCCTTTAAATATACTTCAGCTTTCTTATTCTAGTCATCCTGAGGTGAAAAAGGAAGTTTTCTTTAGGGCAAAGCGCAAACCAGACACCTCTGAGTCACTCTGGGGAGGCACCATGCCCATGGAGTTGGTCTGCAGGGCCTGGCAAGTGCTGGGCAGAAGGTCCCTAGCTGAGGAACCACAGAAGGGACTGTCTTCCTGACAGGAATCCTTCCAAAGTAAGCAATTCGTTACCACTAACTGAAGTTACAACACACCAAAAGGGCAAAGTCCATACCTCGTCCTTTGGGGGAAACTCCAATTTCACCTCTTCATTTAGCCAACAGGCTAGAGGGTTTTTTTTATTTTAAACTAAATTGCTGTGAAGTTCTACCCCAAACTGAAAGACCTGATTGGAACACTCAGTAAAAAGCACTACACAACAGTAAAGAATGAGAATGCACGTGGAAGAAGCTGCATCATTTGCATCAGTGTTTGGGATCACAAAACTAACAAAAAGGGGGTCTCAAACTGATAAAAAGTGTGGGAACTACTGACCTAGAAGTTAGATGTGTCAGCCTAACCCACTGCCAGCTCTGCCACACATTCCTCATGAGAAACATCTCTCTCAGGAGGCCCCTCCAGAGTGGCTGCTAATCCTACCTTCTGCTTTTCCTAAAACTACTACTACCCCTCTCAGGGGTAGGGGGGTGGAAGAGGATGTGTGTGAAACCACTGTGCTCGAATTCAGTTTTACCTTCAACATACAGAATTGATTACACTGGTAAAATAGAACAGACATTCACTAAACATACTTCCCCCCCTCACAGCACAGAACCAGAAGAAATTCTGAAGAATGATGATGTCTTTTTATTAAATTTGATCAATCCACTCTCCTGTTTCAGGAATTCAAAATACCTACCTGTGGATCACAGGTGAAGTAATTTAAGAATGAAAAGGTCTTTGGAATTTAACATTTTCCATTGTTTTTATACCTTCTATGCTGACAACACACTACCCCTATTTTAGAGTCAGATCTTCTTGTATCTCTTCATACACAAAATTCTAAACACTTCCAACACAAGTTGAGAGGAAGTCCAGAGATATCTCAGTTTTCATTTACAAATAAAGCTGGAGAAACAATGAGGCATCACAGAAGATCATGTGGGAATAAGAGCAACTTAGCAGTGCAAGTGACAGCAAATTTCTAAAGACAACAGCTCAGGGGTGAAAGTTTAAATTTAGGCAGCAAAAGGTCTTGAAACTCTCCATCTGGGAACCAAGTAAAGTGTTTTGTTTAAGCCCGAGCATTTAACCAAATATATCCACTGACATCCTTGTGAAAAGGTTAAGAGACCAGAGATGATGGAAACAGCAGAAAGCAGGGAAACGTGCCACGTCCAGCACACATCTCATCCAGTTAATAGACAATTTTCAAAAGAGCAGACGAACAGAACCAGCATTGCTTAGTTGAAAATGGGATCATTCCCCCATAATATACAAGAGCCTTCCATCACAGATGACATATTTGTGAATCATGCTTTGGTATCATCATCTTTGGAACGGTGGTTGCATTTGAGTAGAACAAATGACATAGCAACTCAGAACTCAGGTCAACTTTTACCTGTATTAATTGCACCATGAATTTCTGTGACTCAGTCTTGGTGCATCATCAGCCTGAAACCAACACACACACACACATATTTTCTATGCAAATCACCTACATTTTGTTCAACTTTTGTAACAAAGAAGGCTACATCCTTTAGACAGTATTGTAAATCAACATCCTAAGCTAATTCATGCTGTGTAATTTCTCACCTGATGTGCTAATCACTTTAAGTTTCAGGTAAGTCTCAAGTTCACAAGTGATTTGCTAGACTTCAGCCAACTCTCCATGTGCTCTTGTATCCAAAGTGTTAGCACAAAACAAGTATCTGATTGCCTTCCTCCTGTCTGCCTGGCACCTGGAACCTGCATAGTAGGTCAGAATTCCTAAACTGGTTAAGATATGTCCACTGATAAGTCTACTGGTATGAGCAGGAAGATCTTACTAATCTCAGGAAGAAACTGAAAAACCCCAAACACTTGTAACATTAAAAAAACCCACCCAAAACAAAACAAAAAAGAGGCCAAAACACACTAGCAGACTCATCTGATTCATCAATCAACTTAGGTGTTTGAGTTTTTGCCAGGGACTCGTGAGCAGACACGTAAAAGGCTATTCATTCTTTTCCCTTATCCTCTCAGTCTCTATCAGGGTGATTCACAGCCTTATCAACTCTCCCAGATCCAGATTAAAAAAAAATAAAGGCTAGTCCTGCTAAATGGTAATCCAACCTACCTTCCACTGAAACTACTGAGAATTGCAAGTACTTACTTTCAGGGGAAAAAACCAAAACAGAACAACAAAACAAACACAACACCCAAACGTCCTTTTGTTGCCAAAAACGCAGCATCAGATGCTCAATCTTTTAATGCATGTTAAAAACAGTGGCCTTCAATATTTAAGAGAAAAGGAATTTTCTTCTCCCAATACTTGAGGTAAAAGCATTCTACTCTTTCAGTATTTTTTGTAAACCAGCAGGCAACAGGTAACTGTTTCTGTAGGTTGTGCTCTGAAGTCTCCAGCATACCTACTGGCCCCACACAGATCTAGAATTTCCATGTTTAAAGGGGCCCATCTGCCTGCAATCCAGACATGGCAAGTACCCAATACTACCCCAACAAACTACTTCAAACTAGGAGCCAAACGACCAGTCTCTATGCCTGACACTTGCCTGTGGGATGGTTTACAGTATCATCCCACATCAGCATGGGAATTCAAGCCAAGGAAGAGAAGAGGAAAGTAAAAAAAGTCCTGGTATCTCTACAGAACTGAGATACCAAAAATGTGTAACAGTTAATTTAGAGGAAGCACGGTCTGTCAAAACATTTTATGTTAATTTATTAGGAGCAGAATATTAACTCCAGCTCCTTGACCTCACTCAGAAATAGGTGTATCACACACACACTACACCTTAGTACACGTGCATGCAGCCAGTATACTATAGAGGAGGCTGTAGGATGCCTATACTCCAGATGCCCTGCACTTCCTATTATAAAATACATTTTGCCTTTTGTCAGTCTCCTCCCTGCCCTCCTCTGACCCTGCAACTTTCAACAGTTCCCTCATTCATAGAAAACTTTTGGAAAATGAAAATAATTAAATCCTCCGGCCTAAAGCACCTTCTCTTGATCCCACAAAATATTCCTCAGGTTTCAAGGAGAGAAATGGTTAAATGCTCCCTGCTTAATATTGCTGGGTTGTTTGGGTTTGGTTTGGGTTTTTTTCAGAAATTTGGAGGTAGAAAGCCCAAAGCACAGCCATAAAGCTTTATGTTGCTCCATGTGATGAAAACTACTTACAGGCATCTGCAGAGTCTCATTTGATCAACTGTGGAGACAGACTTACCTCAAACCCCTGTTTTCATCAAAAGCAGCAGTAAGATCCAGACCTGCACTGAAGTTTGTAGGTGGATCCGAGGCAAGCAGATGCATGCAGAGGTGGCAACGCACAGGTAAATACTCAGGAAGTTGGCTTTGAGGGCTAAGAATAACCCAGGTGTACAGGAAACTCTTCAGGAGTCATTTCTGAGATGGTTTGGAGGAGCTTCAAAAGCCATACCCTACAGCTGACCTGTATATCCAAAATGCTTTTCTTCTCCTCCTCCTCCACTCCCAATCAATGATCCTCTGGGTGACATCACGAGGATATTACACTGAACTACAATGAGTTTGGACTTTCTACTATCCAATTTCATCTCACTTTTATTACTGTAGTCAAGGAGGTTATTTAGTTCTTATTGCAGGACTAGGTATCACTCACTATAAGCAATACCTCTGAACTTTGTGACCATGATGAATTTCATACGCAGACATAATTCCTGCTCTTCAGTTACTAGAAAATAGCAGTAAATCAGGACTGGTTCTGCTGGTAAAATCCACACATCCTACACATTCTGCTTTCAGTTTATGCATCATCCACGTCCCTTTATCCTGCCTCATATACACCATAATTATACTAATCCCTGTTACTTCTACCTCAGTAGTAATTTCCAGGGGGTCAAAATGCCAAATTCTTCACTTGATCTAGACAAATTAGGTCTGGTGTATGTAATTTTTCTAAGAAAATCAGTTACATTATCAAAAAGATGTGCTAGTCTGACACGATCCATCTCTGACAGAACTATAAAACACTACATGGTGGGTTTTATTTTCCTTAACAGACTTTTCCCCACCACATCATCACCAAGCAAAACATCAGAAGTCAAATCAAGTGGCTGGTAAAATGCCCAGATGACCTTTTCTATCCCTTTCTGAGCCTATATGCAAAAGAAAAAAAAAGCAAAACCAGACTGCTACTCTAGCACAACAGTACACTGTGCTGGGAATTGCTTTAATTGCCTCTTCCACACAGAGCATAATGACAGTCTTAGCAGTTTACAAAAGAACTTGACTCTAGGGTTAGTTCTGTAGGATGGCAGTAGAGTCAATACCTTCCAGTTTGAATGAAAACTGAACAACTTTGACTGTCATTCCTGTACATAAGTGTTCTGTTTCTGCTTACTACATTTCAGACGGGTACACGTTAACAGCAGTAACCAGATTTTCTCTACTTGAAGTTGGTCAAGGGAAAAAAAAAAAAACACCAAAGAGCTTTTTGTTGTGTTTCCTCTGAATCAGATGAAAAAAAAAAATTAGTTCTTTGTTTCCTAGGGCAAGTAGAAGCTTCTTGAATCCTACCAAAAAATCCTCAGCTTAATCCATAAGCATTATTATTATGCTCACCCACCCAGTTTGTCTGACCACAAATGTATTTATTGGACTGAACCTTACATCAGCACAGACTTACAAAAAACAGTTCCTGGTCTCATAAATAATGAATGCACTCTAACAGGATTCATTCTGAAATAAGCCATTTGCCAGTCTCTCCTTCAGTACTTCAGTCTTCCCACTGTTTCTTGTTTAGTCTTCTAACCACTGTGAACCAGAGTCCTGCTATTTCACCTACCTTTATTCTTTAACTCCAGAACAGGGCCTTAGAGCAGACCAAGACTTCAATCCAAAACTGCATTATGAGCTGTTTCAGAGACACTATTCATGTGTGAAAAGTGCACCTCTAACAGATAGGAGGAAATGCACGAGCTGGCTTCTCCCCAAGGAGATTAAATAGGTCTACACAGAGCTTCCATACCATAACTGAACCAATCCAACTCAGAATGGTTACCTGCAGCAGACTCATAGCCAGCAATTTTTCTTGCGGTTAAGTGTGTATTTATCTATCTAAATATATTTAAAAAGCATGTGGGGATAAACTCCCAAGCAGTCAATACTCTCAAACTCATTAGTTCTGTTTTCTCATACAATGTCCCCATGAAAAAAAAATGTTAATCATTATGCAATAGAAACAAACTATGCACTCAGAGTATTAAAACTTCATTTGGTGTAACTCCTACCATTTTTCAGTCCCAACCAGGAAACTGATAAAAGCATCACTGCTACAGATTTGAGATGAACCCTCCCTACAGCACCAGTCTCTTTTAGAGCCACTGTTCACAGTCATCTTCCTGTTCCTGCTACTCTGGGACTAAGTTTCTGTGTGTTTTCCTCCATTGAGTGACTGTTGAAGAGATAAGGAAGGGACCATCAGTTTTTACAAGGACAGAATCCACCAGCAAATTTCCCAGGTGCTGGAACCTGATTTGGAAAGATTATAAAGAAAGATGACAAGGTATGCTGATGGCACACAGCCATTTAGAATAATCAGATCTGAGGCTTGCAAAGAGCTCCGGAAGGATTTCAAGACAATTAAGAAACGGGCAATACCACCAAGAGTGAAACTCTAATCCCCACCAATAAGGTAGCAGATGAGTAACAGTTACCACTCAGGAAAGAAGTTTTGGAGTCACTGAGTGTAACTCCCAAGGAACATCAGCTCAGCGTTGAGCAGCATATTAAGAAATGCAAAATAGAAGTCATGGAAGTAATAACTAAGACTACAAGATATTAGTATAGCAAACTGTTTTACAACTACAGTAATCACCTCAGTAATACAGAATTACAACTGTCTTAGTTGTCACCACAGATGAATGCATTAGAAGTACACAAAAAAATTACAATGAGGATGTTGAGAATCATACAACAGTTTCAATAAGAAAATAGTTCAAGAACCTACAGCTTGGGAAAGAGAAACATTTGATAATATCAGAAAGATCAAGAATCCTTGGAGAGACTTTTTACTCACCATTTCTCAACTCCTCACAAAGGAAATACAGAGCAAAGTTACAAGATCCATAATAAAGCAAACCAGAAAGACATGGGCATTCTTCATATGGCTCAGAACTTGCTGCCTGTGGGTTGAGGGTGCCAGAAAGGACCAGGCTTTAACACTGGACAGGCTACTGGGAGCTACTGGAACACAAAGCACCTACAAGCGATCTCCTGTACAGAAATTTTTGAAGAGCTGAGTGGTATAAAAAGGGAAAAAAAAGCTCAATAATTATATTGCTGCCTATTTCTTTAGGCTTATTCATTCTTTTGACCACTGCCAGGTAGAAGACTGGCTATTTATGACACAGTTTCAACCAGTACAACCAATTCAAAGAAGCATGAAATTGGGAGGAGAGGGAATAAAGGAAAACTAAGGATTCTGTATTACTAAAATGGCAACAGCAGAAACCATTCCCTGAAGTAACAACATCCACAGACTGAGATATCCCTTTGCCCAGGCTGCTGGATTTCAGATCTGTGGCATCTATAATCGGATGTCTATTAACAGTGACTTTGATTAAATGCCTGACAATTCTCCAGGAGGCTATGGGACAGACAGCTCTGCCTTATCTGCTCCTGACAACTCCTCTGCAGGCTGCATATTTTGACACAGACTATCTCTGCACAGTGCTAGGACACACCCATGGGTGTTTACGACCGATGCCACATTCATGTCTCGGAGGGGGGAACAGGCAGAATAAGGGATGTCTACACAGTCAGGAAACAGCACTAAAATAGAACAGCAAAAGGCTAGTTTAAATAGTCCCAAGTCTTCAAAAATCCTGGAAAGGTCAATCCTACCTACCTCTTTCTAAAGGTTTGCACACCTAGATGAAATGTTTTCCATCGCATTAACGATTCCCAACCCAGTGAAAGCATCAGCCTATCGTGGTGATCAGCTACAGGGACCGGGCAATGCAGAGATTAAAAGAAAAGCAGCTCACGTAGCTGGATTGTACTTCACCTCCTGTCACCCACATCTGAAACTCAGGGAATATATTCAAATAAACACAATATTAATAGGCACCAAATAGGCAAACATGCAAGAGCACAGGTATCACTGAAAGGACAGAGTGTGAGTGTCTAATTTCTATTGCTCAGGGAAGAAAAGATAACAAGGGATGCATTTTAACAACACTCTGGACTATGATCTTGAAGCCTCCTGAAACATCCAGCAGCTAGCTGCAGAGACATTGCTTCCAGTGCTCAGACAGCTGTTACAGCTGAAATCTGTGATATTTCTCAGAACTGTGATTAAGTGTGCAGTCCCTGCTAGTCTCCATGGAGACTGATGTTGGCTCAGCAAAAAGTCACCAAGTGTTTTAAAATAATTCCTCTTCGTTTTGAAATTCCCAAGCACTTAAGCTTGCTTTTGCCCATCAGATATTTGCCCAATGAAAATTGCAGCACTAAAAGCAACCAAAAGCACTAGCAAGACTACACAAATATTTTTACGGCTTATTTTGCGTGCAGCTGGAAATTAAACACCAAAACATACATTAAAAAAAAAAAAGACAAGGGAAAAGGAGTCTCCAAAACTAGAAGTCAAGCAGGTAGCTGTACCATTGTCTTGTTCCGTGTATTTGTGCACTGAGCACACTGTATTTAGATGCAGAAGAATCCTTTGTGGGATGATACAATACTGTACTCTGTGCTTTGGCATGGATAATTAACTCTCACCCTTCTTATCTAGAGGCTATTCCTTTTGGCAGGTACCTTATCTGAGGCTTTCTTAATTGTCTAGCACCACGACAAGAACTACAAGTGGCTTTAAGCGAGTGGGTTCATCTGCAAAGATCCTCCCTCCTCTGCCCCGCTTTCTTTTCACTTCAAGGAAACAGAAACTGCTTCACTACAGCAGACAAGAGCAAATTCTACCTTGTACAAAAATTAACTTGAGGAATTCAGGCTTCCCAAAGATGCAGATAAACAGCAGCTTGCAATATGCACAATTACAAAGCTCTTTTAAAACGTTCTCCGTAAATATTTTAAGTTTAATGGCAAAAACATTACTGTGTTTACAGAGCATCCACAGATAAACAGGCAAATACTGTCTACAGTCTCAATTTAGCACTGTATTTTTTTAAACCTTAAACCTGGCCATAAACTTAACTTAGAACAGAAGCGTGGGGTTGTTTTATACATAAACACACTTTACCAGAAATCCTTTAATAGAGTAATTTGTACTTCTGCATTGGTAAAGATTCCTAAATAATTTCACCTATCGACTTGATTTCAAAAGCTCTTTGAGATTACACCCTTCAAAAAGCAGTAAGAAGTTGTCATACAGAGCTGGTTTGCTTCTTTCAAAGAATAGTTGAGGCTGGTAAGGACTTCTGCAGGACACCTTGTCCAACCCTCCTGCAACGTCTCCTCCAAGACCATGACCAGATGGCTTCTGAATCTATCCAAAGGCAGACACTCCACAACCTCTCAGGGGCAGCTCTCTGTTGCAGTTCTCAATCACCCTCACAGTAAAAATGTCTTCCCTGATGATCAGACAGAGGCTCCTGTGTTTCACTTTGTACTCCTTGTTTCTTGTAAAGTCACTGGACACCACTGAAAGGAGCTTGGCTCCACCTTTTTGAACCATCCTTTTAGGTATTTGTACATCTCTCCTGTAAGCTAAACAGCCACAGTGCTCTCAGCCTTTCCTTATAACTTCAGCTGTACCATGGTGGAGCCTGAATTTTTTCTGTCTTGACACATATGGAGGAAGAAACTGTAACAACCTGCTGGTTTAAATAATCTTTTCCATAAATAGTAAACTTACACGCCGGTTTCTTAAGCACAGGAGTACACAGCACTGTTGGCCGTCTGGAGCATCCTTGTCTTCATGGAAAATAAAGACAGTTTGTTCCATAAGCACTTAGGATAAATTTAATGACAATGGTGGTCACACTGGTCAAGAGACAATGCCTTTTTTTTCCTGTTTCTTACATCGTTCCACCAAGAAAGTATTTTCATTCAAAGAAAAACTAACTACTTTGTACACCAAGCCAAACTGTATTTTGACACAAACAGAGTTTTAAAATAAAATGGTCCATATTTTACATTATAGCCCTAAAATGCTGTAAACTATAAGCAGGAAGCAATTTTAAACAAAACTAAATACTTTTTGTTTTGAACATAATGCAGCACCAATGCTGACTAGAAGAATTTGTCAGGATTTTACCAGTGGTTTTGAAGCAGTTGAGGGAAAGGTACTGCACACGAGTTAAACTGGTTTTGTATTACTTAAGATTCTTGACCCCACTGGAAACAAAAAGCCAAGATGGAAAAAAAAGAAAAAATATTAAAACTTAGTTTAAAACATTGATTGTTACTTGATTAGTTGTCTTTGTGATAAGAATGATCTTTTTTTTTCTTTAGCAAGAACAAAAAGCTGAATGTGAACTCCTGAAAAAAATTTCACTGAAATAAGTGCTCAAGGCACTAAACCCACTATTTTTCACATTGAGAAAAAGCAAATAAATTCTGTGTACAGGCATAGACACATTTTTGTTATTTTTCCCTTTATATACCATTAAGTCATAAACACCAAGATATGGAACAGTAACACTACTAACATTAATAAAGATACTGACAGTAATAAAGACATTTTAAGTTGTGAACAAAAACTTAATGTCATGCAGTGGGAGTTGAAGCACCAAGTTTAAAATGATGCCACTACACTAAGCCAAACCAAAACAAAACTGATCTCCCTGTCTAACGAGATAGATACAAGAGAACACCACCTGATCGGCCCGGAACTGACAGGGATGATGCAGTGAGATGAGAATCAGGATGAGTATCAGGAGGAGAACTTACCTAAATTGTGTCGCTTTGTCTTTGCGTGCTCGTGAATATGTTTCTTTGTAAAACAGCCAAAGAAGACACAGTAGAGGCAAGAGTGGAGTCTGTTCAGGTGGGCACCACACATATGACAAATGCACGACTTTGCCTGAAAGAGAGAAACAGAGACAGAACGTGAGCGACAGAAACGCATCTCCAGGTAGGGCCAGCTAAGTGGACGCAGATCTCAGTGCCAGCTTTCCCTTTCACTTGGTACCTCTTGAACACTGCAGATCAGAGGGGAAACAGTTCTGCCCCCACGGGACAAAATCACCCATTAGACACGTTAACGAAGAAAACTCTTCCCCTTGTCCAATACATTACTGAGTCTTGACAGGGAGCAGACAATACTCAGCCCCCTGGCAACTCTCAGCCTGTAGTCTAATACTTGGAGCAGGGATAAGCAGGCACTGCTGCTAAAGCACACGCACAGTCCTACCATTCCCTCACTCTACTTGGCCATTTAGGTCCCTGTACCAACGACGTGCCAACAGAATGTGCAAGCCAGGAAAAATATAGGTGTGAGATGAATTTGCCACTCCCGGCCACATTTAACCTCTACCCAGCACACTGCAAGCCACACAAGCATTCACTGTTGGTGAAACACCCCTGGGTGTTATGGACTTAACATTACAGCAGCACAGATGTTGATGACCAGGGAAGCAAGGTCTCAATGCATCTCTTCTTGCTCAGTTCTTCAGAGTCACCCCCACCCACAAAGCCCCGACCTTGAAGCCCTGGGCTTTGCTGCTCGTCAGCCCCTTGGCCGAACTGGGTCAGCTTGCTAACCTGGAAGTTGAAACTAGGACTAAAACTAATCTGACGTCAGGTTCCTAGGTTGGAAGGGGGTAAAGCATGCGGCGTAGACTGAGGTGAACACCAGAGCTCTGGGAAAGCAGATGCCCAGCAAGGAGGTCATAGAGCTGAAGAGACAAGTGCTTTGGGTGGTGAGACCACAGCATGAATTCTGCTTTTTCACTGAGCTCCTCAACCAAAAGCTGTACTGTAACTTGAACATTAAAACATTTGTGGGTGTATGGCATTTCACGTCTCTTCAGGGAGATTCATTCATTAGATTTCTCTATACCAGTCCATGAAAGAGTGACACAACATCAAATCCATACCAGTCAAAGAGTTACTGAAGTCACTTTTGTCACCCTCAGACTAGCTTTGAATCAAGCTTGGAAAGCAGTGTGCTGTTTCCCAGAGTGACCTAGAAAGGGGAGCTATGTGATGAAAGTCACCACAATTCACTGGAAATCACCAAGTTTGTAAGCCTGACAGGATGTTTTGCATTCCTATGATAACAATACATTTTAAGAAGTAGGCCTGAAGGAAAAAAAATAAAAGGCAATTAGAAGGTTAAATAGACTTGTTGACTCTCCATCATATTTTAAGCCAACAAAACCCCAAACCTGCTCTTAGCATTAAACTGAAGTCCTTCAACAAGTCCTTTGAATAATTACTCTGTCTAGTAAGACTTAAGAGAGTCTGAGAGAAGTCTTTTGCTCAGCACCACCGAAAACAATTTGGGTCTGATACCATCTGACTGGAAGATAGAGACAGAAGAAATTCCCACAGTGAAGTCATTTTTCATCTCAGGCAACAGCAACTGCATTCAGACATGTGCTTGAGAGTAACTGCACATCTGCACCAGCTCAGAGCTCCAGGGATCACTTAGAGGCACGCCTTATTTTACACAGTCATCTGAAAACACTAGTTCTTTGCTTGTCAATGGAGAAACACCTATTTTACTTCTTACTTAAGAAAGGTAAGAATCAGAATTACTAAAATATTAAGCTATCCTCTAACCCAAGCAATGCATTTCATCAAAAAACCCCCAACAACCCACCCCAAAGTTCTTCAGTAATATTTGCCTAGTCTGCCACAACTTAAAATTAGTGCTGAATAAATAATGGATAATCCTGTTCTCTAGTCTGGCATTTTGCTTTGGGAATACTTATGGCTGTTAAAAAAAAATAATCCAAGCAGCTTGCAATATGCTACCCCGTGTAATTTATTTTCAAGCTTCTACAAATTAAGGCTTCAATCCTGACTCTCATATGTTGTGCAGTCAAAGTCCTCCTAAGTTCTGTTGGATGAAAATAGATCGGGTTGAATCAAACTCCACACACCTACAGAAAGGAAAAAAAAAATTAAAAAAAAAAAAATTCACTACCACCAGCACAATTTCCATCTTTAGAAAAAAATCCTGCAGAACTGTCAAACTGTTGCCTAACGGTCGCTCTCTGGCTGCAGAAGCTAAATAGGATCAGCCTATCTGTTAAGATTGCTGCTATGACAACAACTCGAGCAACTAGCTATTTTACTTAGCCAGCTAAAAATAAATCTTTTAGCGTTTAATGTATTGTAAACAGATGACATAAGCATGTAAAAATCAATCGTTTCAGGCTAAAAGGCAGAAAATTCCTACCTTAAGAGTTGGGGTTTTTTCAATTAAATTTAAGAGAACTCAAAAGAATGTAAAAAACTAATTAGTGGTAAGTGAAAGGAGAAGTTCAATCACTTTTTTAAAGGAAGCAATTTTTTTCCATATCCTCTATTTGTTCAGTGTAACTCAAGACAGTTTTCTCTAAAATTGTAAGAAAACGAGGTTAAAAGGCAACAGAGGCAAGAAATCAATATCAAAAACCACAGTGCCTATTCTTAACCAGATTAGCTGTCTCCTTTTCAACTGGCTGTGCTTTTAAACAATTTGCTAAGTTAAAACAAAACCGCCACCCTCCTCCCACCCCACCCCAAATAATCAAATTACTTTGTTTCATAATCCTCCCACTCTTGCTCACATCTCTTGAGGCTACGGTCTAAGATGAAACAGAATACTGCAAATAAGTCATCTGGTCGGATCCATAAAGTCACAAGCCTGCTTTAAAGCACAACTCAAGTTTTTAAAACAGCAAGTTAGGTCTTGTTTATGGTCTAGATGCTTTAGGAAGTCAACCAGCATTTCAGCTACAGAATCAACCTGACACTTCTCCTTTTCTGTAGCACGTCCTCCTAGAGATACAAGAGCACCCCTTCCTTACCCTAAGACATAAATGTAGAGTCTTCCCCTTCCAACATACCCTCTCCCATTATCATTCTGCTCACCTCATCGTTTTGTTCTGCTACCTGCTTGCTTCTCTCCTTCATTCTCCTCACTCAAATACTCCACTCTCCATCTTTAATGCTATTCTCTCTCCCCACACACTCAGTCCCTCATCTCGTAGCCCCTGCCCATCTTCCTTCAGTCCAAACTGAACCTCTGCCTCTCCCCTTTGATTTTATTTTGATCTTCTAACAACCCACACCCAGGAACCAGAGGAGGCCCCGAGTGGTGCTGCCCAATATAAAGAGCGTACGCACACACCGAGTAACGGACGACGTTTCGGACTGAGCTGCAGGGGTGAGCAACATTTGATATCCCAATTCCCTCTTCAGTGGTTTTTTCCCCCCTTCTACTGATCTTCTTTGTTGCTACTAAGCGTGGGAATTCAAACACCCAGACCCTCAGGAATGGTTCTGTATCTTCCTTAGGGGATGGTTAAATAGCCTAACAAATGAGCATGAAAAAACCAGAGCACACAGAAGATTGCTGGCTGTAATCACCTGTAACACGGGTCGGTAGAGCCCAACTCTAAAGGGGTACCTGCGTGTGATCCTGTTAGTAGCTGGGATATGAAATGACTTTAAAAGAAGCAGCAGCAGCAGGCAGCAGCAAGTCAACAAGTAGATTGCTGACACTTCAAGTCTTCCCAAATCGTCAGAACAGCTTATTATTAGTTTACCATTTGACCAACACAAAGTAACGGATCCAGCTGCTGTTGCTCTGCCCTAGCAGTTCTCAGCCTGACAGTTCCTGTTCCCAGTCTCTCCCCTGGGCCAGCTCAGGGAAGGTGGGCACGCTGGGCAGGTAGCGTTGGTTGTTCCAAAAGCCTACAGACCTATTTCAGCTTCATGGAACATTGGCTCCTCCAACCAACGAATGGCAGTTCTGAGTGGCAAAGCAGGAGGTGTACAACAGACCTGAGACCCTGCAAACCATCCCCATCAATTTTTCAGCTATTTCAGAAGCAGCTTTAGAAGCTCGTTTTTCATTTCATTGTACATGAGAGGAAAACATCTTCTTAAAGTTTTCTGCCAGGGTACTTAATGAGTCCTTCCTCTTAAGCTCACACTAAATATATCAGCACTTTCAGAACAAAGCTGTTGTCGGTTACAAGCTTCTAAGCCAAAGACCTCCTCCCTTTCACAGTCTGCAAACCACTCTCACCACAAAGGTTGATGGGAAAAGCTGAACTTGGTAAGACTAACAAGACAGTGGCAGGCTTGGGAGGTTAAAAGATCACAAAGAAGTTGTTGCCACACCGTACGGGTTCGCAAGGAGCTTTAAAAAGCAGATTCTTAAGGTTCTCTCAAAGCAAATACACCAGCTCTGGATCCCTCTAAGAGTTTGATCATGTGCTTTTCTAATGCTAACAAATTGTAAAAGTTTTCCCAATACAAATCTTCTATTTCCCCACCTTTTAAAGTCAGGTTTTGTGTAGAACAGATGTAACATTTAGACACAGCAGAAACAAGAAAATAAATTCTCCAACACATTGCCATTATTATGGAAACTCTCTGGAGGGGTACACTTCACTTTCCAGCCCCAAACAGAGTCTCATTCTTCAGAAAGAGCTTTAATCTCACTGTATATGGGGAATCCTCCCTCCACACTTCAGTTTGCCACTATCATCTGCTTTGTTCCCAAGAAGCAGCATCTGTGCTCCAGAAGCATTACAGAAGTGTACAGCTCAGACAAACTATTCCTTACAAAGAAGTACTTAAGTGGACTCAAAAGAAGGTGAGCTCCAGGCACAAGGAGACATTGAGGAGTCCCACTCACGGCTGCTGAATTTTGAAGGAGGATTTCTGTGAGAAAGGGAGAAACCTATTCCGAAGTTATCCTTGATCCAACCACCACAGTAGTGATTCAGGCAGGAGGAGCTGCTAGGTCTGAAGTGAAGAGGCAAAACTTAGCAATGCTGAGATCCCTGGAAGCCGAGCATCTGTAATTCTCAATACTTTCCCTCTTCTTATGATTTTATGTTACTATTTTTAAAGCTGCCTTGAGTTAAAAGTGGATATGAAATAAACAAACACATCCTTTCAAGTCCCATCCCCTTTTGCTGGTGCTGCTTCCACACACACTGGTGGGAGAGGCAAGTAGGAGAAAGCAACAAATGAGGGTCCACTTGCCCAGAGCCTTAGGAACCTGTGGCAGCTCCAGCAATAAAACTCTGCCTTCTTGGATTCTTAACCCCTTAAGACATGAGCAAAAGTGAAGAAACAGATTTGAAGTTTAAAGCGTTCATTATTTTACCAGTAGAAAAGGGGAAAAAACCCCACAAACAAACAAACCAAAACAGAAAAGTGGACAGTTTGGACTGACATTTTTGGATATGAAGTGCAAATGGGCCACAGATCAAGACGTTTAAGGGAAATTTAAGCATTTCCTCATTTATTCAGAGCTCCTCACCTTTATATGTACATTTTAGGTACAGCCAATCCCCTTTGACAATTTCTGCCTCTCCCATTCACCACATCTTGGCTAGACCATAGCCTAAGCACAGCCTTATTTTTATCCTCATCCATCCCTGCTGCAACCAATTCTTGCCCAAGTGTAACACAGACACAGCAGCGGACGCTGACCGATGAACGGCATCCTTCCCTTAGCCTGTTTTTTGAAAGCAATAAAGGACAGACAATCAGGAAAGGTCATAACTGACCAGTGCTGCTTTCTTCAGTGAAGATGGAGACCCTATGGCTATTCCAACAGCAGCATTTCTTCTCCTTGGGGGAGGAGAAAGGCAGTATTAAACCATAGCTGACAAGATTTATTACTCTCGAGTACTCTTTGCACCTCAAGAGTAACAAATTTGGGTCAAATCTGCCTTGGGACATGTCTATCACTTCTTAGTCTACATTTACTTCAGGATTCACTGCACTGCAGGCGTGCCACAGACCCATCACCCATAGTGCAGAAGTTTAACTACTTAAAACTTCAAAGCCATGATCTTAGGTTTCAAGAAACAGAAAGAGGGAATAGATTCTACAGTTCTCTGTGGTATGGCATATAAATCACTCCTCCAGATGCTGATAGGATGATTCAGAGTTACTCTTGAGTCAGTGCACATTTCTGACACATCAGCTTTAAAAAAATAAAAGAATAATAAAAAATTCAACTTCTGTATTGTTCACTGAGTTCCTACAACCACGTCTTAATTATTAAATTATCTGATTAGAAATTCTTTTCAATATGCCAGCATTGTACATCTTGTTTCCAAGCCCAGCAAGGTCAGGGGCAAAGGTCTCAGTACTAGCAAAACTGTGCAGTAGTTACAGAAGAATTCTGTGGTTTGGAAGCGTTTAGAAAGTCACCTTAAAAACAAAAAAAAACCCCAAGTATAGGTAACTTCTTAAAGTGGGTGATTCTAAATGTTACAGCAGCAGTAAAAGACAGTATTCCAGCTCTGTTCCACAGCAAACATCACATCTCAGGCACTGCTCTGCACTGGTGTATTTGCTGGCTCCCATATTGCCCTTGGGGGTGGCAGAGATGTCCAGGCAGCTTTCCTAGTCTGTGAACAGGACTTTTGGCTCTGTCCATCTGAGCCCAAGTTTGAAGACAACGCTATCACAATTTAGAATTAAAGATGGAATAGCCCAAGTTGTTAATAACGTCACAGTTCTCAAACTGAGTGGAAATAAAAATAAACCAGTATGACACCTGAGCAGCTTGTAGTGCTTCTGGAGATCAGATTAACTCATGGCTAATTCCAACAAATCCTCCTCCTGCCTAGAAGTGAAAAAAAGAGGGGAAAAAAATGAAAGTACTGAACATGCTACAAAAGAGAATAGAAAGTAACTTCAGGAAACTTTTCAAGAAGCTGCATCTCAGGAATGGCACGAAGCACCTGTCTCTTGATAAGGCAAAGTACCACGTACATTAAACTCACCTATTCAAACTTCAGAATCACTTCTCTTCAGTTAACCCTGACTTTGACAATAAAATTGAGTTGTACAGTACCTACTGCCAGAGAAAGAATGATTAAATATCTCTTGCAACTAAAATTCTGAAGGCGATTTCTTTCCCCCCTTTATTTTTTCAGGGATTCCCCCCCCCCCATCCTCACAGCAGAGGCACCAGCAACCACACAAAGAAAAGGAGACTTGCCATTTTTGAGGCCATAATCAGAATATTTTGAATGATCCGATTATTTAGTGCTTTTTGGTCTAAAAGTTTTAAAAGCACACAAATCTCATTCCATTTTCAGTCGTGTTTCTTGGGTTTGACAAATTCTCTCGATTTCCTCATCTGGCAGTGACAAGGCTCTGCTAAGTGTTCTGTGATGCTCTGATGCCAGGCTGACAAATTCTCTGGAGGCTGAAGGGAATGAGAGTTTATCCTAATTAATAAAGCAGCCTGAGCTACCTTCTGCAGCTTGCAGAAGCTTGTGACTGCTTGCCATGACAGCAGTGTGGCTAACCCACCAGGAACCAAAGCACAGTTGGCCAAATATTTAGCTTGGCCCAGGTTCCCCATCCAGTTCCTGAACAGTCTTCCCAAGTGTAAAATTAACCATGCAAATGACTGGGGAAGCCTGAGAGTATTTAGTTTTATGCCTCTGGACATAGTAAACAATTGGGTTTATTCTCTGCTCGAAGGGTGGGAAAATTACAAGAGAGGTGCCATGCTTCAGAAGTTAGCTGCACCAGAAAAATGCTCTGAACTTCACAAAGGTGAATTGGGAGTAACCAAGAACACTGATCCAAAGGCAAGGAACATGAGGAACAAGCAGGTAAACCCTCCAGGTTCACAGCAATATAGAGGGGCTGGTTTGCAACACGTGAAAAGAAAGAGGTCACCTAGAAAAACATCTTTTAGACACATCAGGTGAAAGCAACAACATTCAGAATAAGCCTGAAAGGACCACAAACATCTTTTGAAATAACAGCATCCATTCTGCTGAAGGATGAGAAATCTGGATCAGGTTATCCCAGGAACTTTCACAAAGCAGGCAATATCCTGATTTAACATCCACTGCTTGAGGAACCAAGAGCCAGAGCACTCCCTTTCCTTCTCCCAGCTGCAGCACACGGTGGGAATGGCTGTTCCTGAGCAGATCCAGAGCTCAGGGATGAGCAGTTATGTTCATAACTCATTTACACAGCAGCACTGTTCCAGCCCTCAACTGGCAGGGCTTCAATCCCTACTGCTGATAAGGATAAGGAAAATATGGGTAACTTTTCACTAAGGAGCAGGTGGAAAAAGATGCACTGTAAAATAAGGAGACCTGTTGAACTGAAAGCAGCAAGTCTGAAGTAGCTTTGAGTCCATTAAAGAGAAAAAGAGACTGTAAACAGGATCCACATAAATAGCTTTAAAAATGCATCTATACATACTAAGTGTCAGATAATACAGTGGGGTTTTTATGACTCTATGTGCTTCTCTGAACTCTGGAGTGAATTGATTTAGACAATAGTGTTAAAGACCATTTTCCACTGTGTTCAAACACACTACAGCTGCTCTGAGACCCGTAAAGGGAGAGAAGAACAGCAGCAAAACCACAAACTCACTGGAAGTTATTTCAGAAATGCCAGCCACATTTACCCCCCCCTTCCTCATCCACAAATACTGGATTAATGCATACAAAGATTGATCTACAGGAGTCAGAAAAGCCTTCCTAGAGACTTTCTTCCAGGAACAACCAGAACTCTTGAGCACAGATACTTTAGTTCTCACTTACCAAACTTTATCTAGGAGTTGCTAACACTATGGGCTGTTAGAGACCAGGATCAGCCTATCCTGAAGTGACCTTTCCCATTCCTAAGTGAGCCACTCAAGTAATTTTTTCCCAAGGATGAAGAAAGACAACTCTTTTTTAATGGGCTCTTTCATTTAATAAGATCAAAGCTCCTATAAAGCTCTGCACTCAACTGCAGGATGGGAAACATCAGTAAACTCATCTTATTTGCCCCTTCTGCTGGAAGGAACTGGTTTAAACTGTTCTGCTTCAGCTCACACAGTTTGCACACAACTAACACGGTATTTTGTTTCACAGAGAAAAATCCCACAGCAGGTGTGAGGTTGGAGTGAAGCATGGGAGGGGAAAAAAGTTGCACCGTTTAAGAGACAGACAGCACAAGCTAGAGAAAAAAGGGATCTAAAGATGCAATTTGGCTTTCCCCATATATAGTCACCGTAGTAAAAAGCTGCATTTCTGTATTTCAGCAAAAAGGCAACTCTCCAGAATTCAAATGAGCACGCTAAAAGCTGCTGATTTGCTTCTCCTTGGGTAGGTGCTCCCCACCACCAGCATTGAAAAAAATCTGATTTCTCAAGTAATCTTAAAAAAAAAAAAACCCCAAAAAAAAGCACATAAGAGCCTACTGTGCTATGAACCCATTTAACTCCTGGCTCTCGTTCCCACCAGACGGCACAGCCCCCTGCAGCGAGGTTGATCCCGAAGCGGAGAGCGGTCCTGCCTCGCGAACACAGGCAGCCGCTCGAGGCTGGAACGCGGCTCTGCGGCCCCGCGTGCGCAGGACGCCCGTTCCGCGTGCCGATTCTCAGCTCTCTCCTGCAATGCTGTCCTGGTTTGAGTGAGAACAGAACTAATTCTGTTCAGTGATTTTACTTTTCAGCTCAGTTCTTTTAATCAACTGCACTTTCTGAAGTTAGCAGCCTGTTTTCACAGACAGTGTCTGCTTCTAGCAGTGATAACACCTCATGTTTAG
>WUAM01000281.1:6311793-6340131 GCA_024336885.1 Actenoides hombroni
AGTCTCTCTCCCTTATTCCTTTTCTCTTCCCCTTTGGGGAGGGAGGGGGGTTAACAGAGAGCGTCTGTTATAGGTCTGAGGGGCTGCCCTGACCCTAAACCGTGACAAATGCACCACTGCAGAAGTTGAGTTTCACAGGAGGGAGAGGGCCTGGCCGGTACCGCAGTCGCGCGTTGGAAGATGTGGTAGAGAAAGCTGTTCCTTTCCCCTCGCCGTTCCTCCACACGTCAGCAAATCGGGGAAAATGGGGTTTGGGGGTTGTTTTTTTTTTTTTCAGCATCCTATTAGGTAATGTATTGATCTGTGAGCACGTGACTTGGGAAGCGATTCAAGGAGCAAGCTAAAGAGACAAACCTGGCCAGTGCTGCGCAGGGTCCTATGAAACCCTGCCCGGGCTGCAAAGACTGTGTTTTGCCCTGTATAAAAACTAAGAAAGCCAACTCTTCAACTGGAACAGGTATGCTCCTGAGAAGTTTGCTACACTGCACTACATACTCTCTCTAGACAGGGTCAGAAACTTCAGGATACCCAGGATCAAAGCCCTAACAAGTCCTGCAGCCTCATTTCCAAAAAGCACAAGATATTTCAGCTCTCTCAGCTTTAAGGACTTTCAAATGTCCATAAAAATATGTGAACTTAATTAGTCCACATCAAAGTCAAAGCAATTCTGCTAGGAGGAAAGATGGATGGGATGATGCTACAGCACAGATTCTCTGTGGCATGACTCATTTATGAGGCAAATACTCTCAGTAAAAAAGGAGACTGCTAGAAAACGAGCAGCAATAAAGTGCATCTATTACTATTTATTTAAAAAAAATAAAAATCAAACAAAACCAAAACCACCCACCACCAAAACAACGCTGCACTAAATAGGGCAGATCCATTGTTGAGCCGAGCCAAAAAGCATTATTCTGGTACAAAACACTCCTGCTTTTCTAAGTTTCCTGTGAGTTATGCACCATTCTCTCAAGACTTTAAGAGTTATTATACATGACAGGTTTCTATTTACTGCAGCAAAACAAGCCAACTGCTAGTACAGAAATTAACCCCCTTACTTACAGCTTCCCTGGCAATTGTGAGTATCAGTGATGATAAAAACAAACAAACAAGGCACACAAGCCAAACTCTCTTCTTGCCATAACAATAAGACTTCCTCTTTGTCTAAGAGGAGCTGAAGACAAATTCTAGTCCCCTCACAGTGACTACAAGAAAAGTCATTACAGAACAAGAAAATAAAGCTTCCTGTTTGGTTTTACAAGAGCTGTACAGAACGTTTGCTGATTCTCCTTCCAAAGGAGAATCTGCCCAAAGGACCACAAGCCATTCCCAAGAAGCACATTCCCCCTTGAAAACATGCCAGAAAAATGTGCTGAGACAGAAAAGACCATTAACCCAGAGATGCTAAACACTCTTCATCACAAAAGAAATGCACCCTCTAAAATCACACCCCAAGTCTTTTGGAGAAAATAAGACAGCAGTCACAGGGTCTCAACCAACAGTGCTTTTCATGAGCAGGAAGCTTTCAATGGAACTATAATGGACAAAGTAGAAATGTTGTCTGTCTAGTTCCACTTCGACTATGACAACAGCAGCATTTGAGGATGCTTTTCTGTTCACCTGGCTGGGGATGCACTGGAAGACCCTAAGCCAACCAGCACATTCCTGCTTGGGAACATCCAGAGAGCGAAAGCAAATTCTCCATGCGATTGCACAGAACGTGCTTTGATAGCTAGGAAGCTGAAGCTTACTATTGCCTCACACCTCAGTACAAAACAAATTAATAATTCATCTCACTAGAGCAAAATAAGAGGTCTTTCATTCATGAGAAAACTCTGATGCAAATTTGCCAGCCCAAAATCTCTGATGCAAATTTGCCAACCTAAAATCTCTGATGCAAATTCGCCAACCTAAAGTTAGGGAGGTAAGACAGAGACAGAGGTGGTCAGAAGAGAGGTTCACCCTCTAGAAGATTTAAGATTCAGACAGATGGATATTCTGAACTCTACAGACACGCAGGGCAGCTTAGAAAAACTGTTATTAAAGCCCTGTGAACACAAAATACCTTCTGGAAGAGTAAAGGCATTTGAATTTCTCATGCTAAAACTGGTAAGATGAGTGAAAGCGCCTTCAAGAAAAGCAAAGCAAACCCAACCCAACTGGGATATAAGCATTCTCGTGACAAAGATTTATTCCTTTATCCATTTAAAGAGTTTGCAGATTGCTGCGGTCCACCGAAAAATCATTAATCACGAGGTGGGTGATTTGTTTCTTAGCAAAATCTTCTGCCTTTTTCCCCAGGACATACAGACAATTACTGTGTTTCGACGCTTCATGCTGCATTTAGAACACGAACTTGTTCTGCAAAAGAAGTTCACTTCAGCTGCCTCTCAAAGGAATGAGCTGAGAGGAGAGGTGCAGTTAAATTGTCACTGCCTCTCAAGATCAGGGCATATGAAATTCTTGCTCCTCTTGTTCAGGAGGGCATGAAGTTGTTTCCAAGTAGAAAAATTTTGAATCCCCTAACTGGAATCAAAAAGCAACAAAAAAAAACCCCTCCAACCTGCACCAGCCTCCAAGAAACTGAGGCTGCACCCTCCCAAGAAACAAAGAGCACCCCAAAACCCAACCCAAACCAGGAATATATTCTCAGTTTGGCACTTCACTAATAAGACTCAGTTCTTGGAGCCTTGAAACCTTCCTGAGAAGCACAGAATGGTAACTTTGTAGGATAAGACCTTATTTCTTTCCTGGTCTTAGTTTGTTGACTAGAGCTCGAGCTTTCCTTCTCATACTCTTATTTTTTTTCCCCCCAGCAATATTCAATCACTCAGAAATATTTTGTTGTTCTTTTTTAATGCACCAAACAATAGGATTAAGTAAAACTCCACATATTCCCTTCTCACAGATGCCTGTAAGCCACCAACAGATTACATTTCATGTATCGGTGTCACTGCTTTGTTCACAAAACCTAAACAGACAAATTTCTGAATTGAGATTTTTTTTTTTTTTAAATCAAGTGTAGAGAAACTAATTTGATATTTTTAATAGTTTATTCTGTACATTACTAAAAGGAGTGCTACTGGGAAAACACAGGGGTTGTTTTCTATTTAGTCACATGCAAAGGCTTGCCCTTTTTCTAAGGGTGTAATCACAAATGCAATTGCTGATATCTTTTTGAGGTGTTATCATCACTAGTTTTGACTTCAGGAAATTTCCTTTGATTCTGATCAGTCACAGTTTAATAAACATGAGGCAAACCAGCAAGTGAATGGAGTTGACGTCGAGGCCCTAAATCTGTCCACTGACATTTGTGTAAAGGGTAAAGAAAAAAAGTCTGGAGCCTCCCTGCAATGCAATTCTTTGAAGAGCAACGTGGAAAACCATCAAATAGATTCAAATCTTCATCCTGACCCAGCTCGGTCTGCTTGCCTACAATGAATAGGAAGAACAGGAGAGCATTTATGTGCAGGTCAGATGCCACTCACCCCAGAAGCAAAGGGAGAAGCTTCTACTCGTAGCAGCTTTAAACTACATGAATTCACCACAAGAAAAATGTCTGTGCTTACTACTGTGAGACTGAACATCCAATCAGGGTCAAAGACAGGCATCTTCACTGTTGTTGCTTTTTATTATTGTTGTTGTGGGTTGGTTGGGTTTTATTTTTTTTATTTAACTTCCAAGCAGCTGCTACATCTTACTAAAAAACCAAACCAAACAAACAAACCAACAACAAAAAAAAAGCAACCTAGCTACTCTGGCACCTACCAGAGTGGGGAAGTGGCCAGAGCTTTGTATATTTGACTGGTACTATATGAGAACTTTCCATATTCAGCAATAAAGCCAAAGAAGAGGCAAATCTACATCTCTTGTCCATGCTTAGGATTGCACCTGATGTTTTAACTGCAGCCCAGAGCCAGGCATGGGCAGCCTGGAGGGGAGAAGGAAGAAGGGCACGCAGCCCAAACCGACAGTGAAAGGGGCTGAGGAGCTGAGGGAACTGTGCCCAAACCCAACCTGCTGCTGTCACCCCCGAGGCCTGAGAGGCAGAAGCAGAGAAGCAGCAGTACCCAGAAGAGGAGTGAAGATGATGCAGCACTAGCCTCGTGGCTAAGGCTCCACACCTCTGGAGACTGAAGCCCACACGCCAGTAACGCATCTAGGACACGGACCAGCCACAGTAAGCCTGGCTCTGTTTACAGCTTTGTCTGCGTACGATCCAACAGTCTCAAAATCTCTGAGCAATCACTGAAGATACAAAGACTTCTTCCTTTTCCTCCTGGCAAATTCTTTCCTGACAAGAAAGCATCCCGCAATGCTCACAAGGACACAAACAGAGATGAGAGGAACAGGGGGCTTCAGAACAGAGACATTTTTAGTTTCCACAAGTATATAAAGAACAATCTTGCAGCAACAATTCCAGCGTCACTGCCGTAGGCTTGTAAATAGTGATTCACTACTATTTGGAAATAGAATTTCCAGTCCCTGCTTCATCTTGTAACATTGATTCTCTTCATTCATAATTTAGACCAAACTGTGGCTGATTTTCAGAGAGTTTCAGTACGTGGCACTTTTCTCAGCTTCAGAGGTAGCTGCAAGACTGCAGCAACCCTCAAAATGAACCCATCTGTAGACCCCAGCCAAGTGCCAAGTGTTGGTGGCATCACCTCCTACGGCAGAAGATACAAAGGCTTGACAAGAACATTTTGTGCTGACC
Organism: Actenoides hombroni; assembly: GCA_024336885.1. Lineage (NCBI taxonomy): Eukaryota > Metazoa > Chordata > Aves > Coraciiformes > Alcedinidae > Actenoides > Actenoides hombroni. The sequence continues at coordinate 6,316,508 of WUAM01000281.1, forward strand.
AGCCAGACCCTGCACTCTCACCTTCTGCATTTACCAGAGGAATTGCTAACCCCTTAACATCAACATTCCCTTCAACAAGGGCTGCTCCTTTCAGTTGAGCACCACTTCCATGCCACCAGTATTATCTCCACATTGTCCTTTTTCAGTAGGCCGCTTGATTACACGACGCTGCGGGCTGACAACAAACATCAGTAGATTATAGTGTTTGGTTTCATTTCTGGACATTGTGCTTGGTTTGTCACTTAATGCAAAAAGTGATAGTTGAATTTAAAGCACGGGTATGAAAATTAGTTAAGACAAAACAAAATACAGACTGCAGCAGCCAGCTGGGCTCAGTGGCTAGGAAAGCTTATTAGGCAAAGCACACGCTTTGAGCCAGAACACACCTCTGCATTCCAAAAAGCAATCCCAGCAGGACAGCAAGCTTTTGCAACACAGGGTAAGAAAAGCAAGCAGAAAAATTCCCAGGCTGTTAATTACAGCGAAGGCCTATTTCATAATATCAACAACAGATCTTTCTTCCTATTTTCCTCGCTCTTTAGAAGACAGACTGGAACAAATTGAAGGCACCTCCAACTTTTGCCATTTTGCTAGCCAGGCTTTGAAGAAAAGCCTGTCTCTAGAAAAGCTTCACCTACCCTCTAGTGTTCCAAAGGAAGATGGTGGAAGAGCTGCACAAGAAAGGGTGAAAAGAGAATTAAGCGCAGATAACATTACTTTCAGGATCTAAGAACATCAACTCCATCCTTGACATGAAAGCATAGCCAGAGCCTTAAGCATTAGACAATCTGTCTGCACAAACACCAGTTTCTTCCTGAATTACTTAAGATTCATAAAATTCTAATACTCCTGTTAAAATAGGGAAGATGGAAAGGAAGAAGACATTTCAGCCAACATGCTACCCAATCCTGGAGAGATAAAAACCAACCCACCCTTACTCTGCACAATGCAGTTAATACAAATACAATGCTAAGCCTCCTTTCAAGTACCTTCAGAAGAGAGTGAAAAGTAAAAAACCCCAAACAAACCAAACCAAACCACAACAATCACACACAGCAAACCAAACAAAAAAGCCGTAACAACAACACAACACTTCTGTGAGGTAAAGGCTTCCCCTCCAATGCAACTGGGGAGTTATGAGAACCATTTCTGGTAGCCAGCTCCAAACAATTGTTAGTGACCTTTGGAAAGGAGCTCAGCTTTTACTTAAGGAATTGAAAAGCTGAGGCTAACAGCTTGAAAAAAAAAAAAAAGAAGATAAATTCCTAAAATTATTCCAGTTCTTAAAAAGTATTCAAGCAGTGCAGAACAGGAACCATCAAGACAGAATGCTTTTGACACAAGGCCATTGCTTCATTCCACGATGCATCTTTCTGACAATGCTTCAGAACACATAATACACAAGTTGCTTCATATTCTCACAACAGAACGCTCTTTAAATGGAAAGGCTGGAGCTCAAGTTATGAGACAGCAAAGAAAAAATAACAAACCAACAAAAACAAACGATTAAAGGTGCTGAAAAACATCACAAAGGTGTTTTAAAAAGCTTGTAAATCTCAGCAAAAGACAAAAGACCTGATTTTGAAAAGGAAATGCAAATGGATTCACCTTCGGGAGTTCTAACCTCTGCCTAAAAGATGTCAGATCAGTGGAAGGATTCAAAACACAAGGCTCTCACCTTTCAGATGCTCTACTACCTGCTATGCCTCTGCCCTGCAAGCAAGGAAAAGTAACATGCTCCATAATACAATTTCCACTTCTTTTTGGTGAGGACATGAAGATTTCTATGAGAGGTTTCATTTTGTCCGTTGCCTGAGAGCTAGAAGAACAGCACTTTGATGGAGAAGACAACCTGCCTGTCACAGTTAATGAATTCCTTGTTATTCTTTGATTAATCACACAAATTAAGAATGCTGAGAGAAGGTTCTCAAAGAGAGGGGAGATTTTTATGAAAGTTTGCAGGCAAGTTCAAGTGGTTTTCATCAGCACTGTGAATCTGTGCTGGGGCATTTCTTTCTCGGTTAATGAAGTAACTTGTGGAATGCAAGTGCCAAAAGACTTAATGAGAGCAGGAATTCCTGACATCCCATTTCTGATCATCAAGTGACAGCAGTGGTAACTGAGGAGGGAAGTGGGGGAGCAGTGCTACCTACATCTGTTTAGCCCGAGATCTGCATTAGGACTCCCCAGTTCATTAATCCCAGGTAAAACTTGTCTCCTAAGGAATAAGAAGAAAAGATACATCAAATATAACCGTAGGCCACATGACCCTTTGGACAAGTGTTTTTTGCCCAGCAGTTTTGCTAGAGAAGAGTCAAATGATGACACTAAAAAGGGGGGAGAAATCACACAGGAACTTCATGAAGAAAGATGGAGGAACAGAACTTTAAGGAATGTGACACCTTCCCAAGGCTCACTGCTGCAGGCAACTCCTTTAGCACTTTGTAGAGGACACATGAAATATATTTCAAGTTCTGTACAGTGCCCAACAACTAGAACTTTTAAATACACAGGCATTTCGTGCAGCTAGAACTTTCACCACTCCTGTTACAATTCCTGTACGGTTTTACACAAGACATACAGCTCCTCCTCCAAACTTTAAACTATTTTATGAAAACAAAGACACCACCACCCATGATAAGAGGTAAGCAGGAATACCTATTTAAATAGATCTCTTCAAATTCTGTAAACCAGCTTGGGTTTTGTTTCAGGAAAAAAAAAAAAACCACACACCACAAAAAAACACACACAAAAAACCCAAACACACAAAAAAAAACCCCCGAAGAAAAAAACAAACAAAACACAAAAAAACCCCAAAAAACAACAACACAAAAAACCCCAAACCAAACCATATTTTTCTCTCTACATCTTGCAAAACACAAATATAGCAAATGAGATCAAAACTCTCTCAGCCCAATTCCTTCACGACTCCCTTTTCCTCCACTGGCTCTTGGAGAACTTTGGCATCTTTTAAAAGAACTGTCCCATATATGACTCTTGTCAAATGAAAATACAACTTATGTGCATATATATACATACAAAGGTGTTTTAAAAAGTGTAACTCTTCTACTTAAAGTAACAAAGGGGAATTTGAACCTCAGTTTCCTGTAAAGATGGTTTCAGAAGGTACTTTATGTTCTCTTCACGTTTGAGCTCCTGGAAGCCATCGCAAGTTTTCTATCCAAAATAGCATCTGAACACAGGTATAGTTTGTAGGATGGGAAATATATGGGTTTTTAGAGGCTTTGCTCTATTTATGTCTACATATATTAATGCCCTAGCCATCCAGCAGTTAGCATCACACACATGGAGGGAAGCCTAGCAGTTTCTGTAAAAGCAGAGAGGCCTTTAAAAGGAGATAAATGCACAAGGAGGAACTCCAAGCCATCCATCAGTTAAGGGAGCACGTTCTGGAGCACGTGCACCTGACAAATGGGTAGCATGTGGTATTTTAGTAATCATGGTGCCTGCAGAAGGTGCTTGAAAGAAGGGAAGAATATAGCCTGGCTTATGCACTACAGGTGAATGCCAGCAACTACTCTTGCACATGTCACTGATTCATTCAGACAAGACACTCAGAACTACAGTTACTGTCACATTTGTCAAGCATAAAAAGACATAACTTAGATTCTACCTGACATTAGCAAATACTGGGCCCACAGCATGCCCATTAACACCAGTAATTAAGATAAGTAGCATTTCATTTACCAAGAGAGCATCTGTACAGTAAAGCTGCAGGCTGCTTTCAGAAATGAATTACTCAGGTGTAATTCACAGTTTATCTTATCAGAAAAGTTTAAGGGTACTTGGGTGCACAGACATTTTCATTTAAAGCAGAACAGAGAAGAGACAACTTCAGCTGTATAAATATACTGATCAAGTGATTTGAAGAATCTATTTGGGAAGCAAAAAAACCATAGAGCTGAGGACTTCCAACTGAAAAAGAAAAAAAAAAAGACAACTCAAAATTGGAACGTGCATCGGTGGAACAAATTGCTTATTAACTCCTATGGCAAGCATGACTGAGCTATTTGCAGGCAGCAGTTGCGACCAAATCAAATCAAATCATCTTTTTTGATCATCCAAACAGAGATTGGGTGTTGCTGGCATCTACGGGCCAGACTGGGCTGTAGTCAGTGACCTCGTAATTGTGTTCAATGGAATCTCGCTCCAACACGATTCCAACGAGCTACAAGAAAAGGAAATAGCTTTGCCAGCTTAAAACCCCCCAGTCTGCCCAATGATGAAGCAGAACCCACTGTTCCTGAGGACAGTTGCTCGAGGACAGCAGAGTTTATGCAAAGCTGTGAAGGAAATACCTGCTCGAGTCTGAAAACAGGACAGGAAAGCAATATCCAAGCAGCCTTCCAAGTCCAGCTTCAGATTTGACACAGTGCTCCAAAAACAGATGGTAGAAGAAGGCTCCAGCATTCAGTGGACTTGGAAAAAGATTACTGCCTTGTCTGTGGTAGAAAATACTGACATCTTGATGATAATCCTAAAACACGGGGCCTGTGCATGTGTGGAGTTACACCAACACCAGCGTAACCATTCTGCGTACCAACAGAAAACTGCCTGCAGAGTGAGATCTTACTCAAAAATTGAACTGAAAACCAGAAACAAAGCTAGAGCACGAGAGCTTTGAACTTCTCTCAAAACCAAAACCCACCTATAAAGCATTACTGGGGGAAAAAAAAGACAATAGCTGTAAAGTCTGACAATCCTCTGTGAAAACGAGCTGCTCTGTTATTTGGTTTAGCCCGTAAGGTGGTCATCAGAAACAGAAGGACTTTTACAGTTCACAACAAAATTATTCCTGGACCAGCTGAACACTTCTCCCTGAGACACAGCTCTCTGAACATCAAAAGTTCTAACTCACAGGTCAACGTGTAAAGGTAAAGTGAAATCCTTTTTTCTTTGCAAAGGAGGTGGTGGGGCGTGTCTAGGTGAAGAGGAGGAGGAAGAGAAAGCTGCCCTAGATAGATGAATTCCAGTTACCCAAGAACTGCTGGGCACGCAGATATGGGTTGGAATAACTGCAAGTCTATTTAGAGATAAGAAATCATTCTGCAGTTCTCCAGAGAAGGGATTATTACCACTGGGGATATGCAAGCATTACAAGATGGTCAGCTACAACACCTTGAAAGACAGATTTGCTACGTTTGATAAATATTCAAAACAGAGTCCAGCCTCACAGCTGTTGTACTGAATAAACAATAGAAAACAGGGGTTTGGAGAATTTACAACAAATCCTCCATATTTTTTTTTAGTCACAAATTAACTAAAAAAAAAAGTGTCTTTTGTACTTTACATATTGTTCAGACTTCATCTCCACGTCAACGTAATGATGAAGATTTTGCAAACTTGACTACAATATTACAACAGGCTTGGGAAGATTGCCTTCCTCCTTTGTTGGGTTTGTTTTTTTCCTCATGTTCTTGAAAGACTGAGGAGCAGCACCCTACAATAGTGACAGTCTTTCTACAGTGGCCACTTTTTCCATCACTCTTGAACAAGACTTCATGGGGAGCAGAGGGTGAGAGGGTTATTAGAGGGTTCATGCATTTACAGGAGCACTACTGTCTCCAGTCACCTGTTCTTTGTGGTGGTGTCATCTTTCCATCTTTACAGCAAAAGAAGATACTCTCTCTCCTTGGGCAGCTAGATTCTGCTTCTACTGAGGAAAAAAAAGGTCAGAAACAGCAGCTATTTTAAGGGATAAAGAGTTCTGTAGTCCAAAGGTTTTATGCAGCTCTTTTGCTGCCAAGTTTTCTCTTAGAAAATGGGGAAAAACTAATAGAGTAACCATTAATTCTGAGAGTAATTTTTAAAAAGCTACTAAATTCTTCTTTTAATCAAACAGGAGACAGGAACACTGATGACCACACACTTCGATGACCACACACTTCCAAAGACATTACCAAAAAATGATAAAGGGAAGGGGGGAAAAAACAGTTGTGTACGTGGTCCAGCTGTGCTGCTCTGACAAAACAGAGCAGACCTTGAATCCTCCTTATTTGATTGTTAAATTAGTGAACCTGATCCTTAAAAAGGCAGAGAAGAAACAGATTCTGTACTATACTGGATACCACACACCTTGAAGTATCTCACATTACCATCCTCCACTTTTCCTTCCCAAGGGTGAGCAAATTCCTATTGCCTACATATGCGGGGGGTTTTTAATAGATATACATGCACACAAATATCCCCTAAGTAAAAAACCCACAGTACTGATATTCTGGGCAATGATAGGAAGTATTGAAAGCTCAAAATTCAAATTGAGACCTTAAAAAAGTTAAAGCTTTGGGAACACATATTGGCCAAACATACCCCTGAGCTCTACCCAACAGTAACATCACAACAAGGCAATAATTAAGTGTTCTTCCAGGCTTCTAAACAGCAAAACAGGTTTTCTCATCACACAGTTCTGGTCTCTCGTGGTAGGAGATAAAAGTTGAATAGGAGTCTCCCCAGGAGACACTGCGATTGAAATGAGAAATCAATTTTAACCTGCTCTGATAATTATTTTCACTTTTAGTACAACAATACAGATGAAGTCACTGTGTGATTCACACTAATAGGAGGGAACAGCGACTGTTCAGTGTACTAATACTTAATAACTGAACACAGACTGATTAGAACAACCTCAGTGATGTTTTTCTTCTTTTGTAGCTCAGATAATACTGCAGAAAAGGGGGAAGCTTTACCAAAAGTAACTAAGTCACCCTTTACATACATTTTTAGACATTTTTAATTACCTACAGATATACGTCTGTCTACGTATAAAACACCAACTCAATGTGAGACATTAACAGTGCAAAAGGATTGATGAAGGGGAGGCTTAAGAAAGAACCAACCACAGACTTCAAAGAGACTGCTGGCAAAACTCAGAAAATTAATGCTTTGTTGATTGTACATGAATTACAATTACAGTTTTATTGCTCTCTGTTTTGTTCAAATACACTCCAGCGTACCGTGGCACAAATCTACGCTCCAAAAATCAACCAAGTAATTAGAAAAGCTGTAGAAAATTAGTGCAGTGAGTAGTATTTCCATAATTTCTCCTATGAAATGATTAACAGACATTAGATACCGTGAGCAGTGCTTTTTGAGGGACTTCATACACACATTTGGTTTTCTAATTTAGAACAAAACGTTGTGATTTCCAACTGGCTTCCCATCAGCCAATACAACGTTACGTCAAGATCCTCTCCGAAAAAACAAGGACTGGTGGTAGAATCAAGAAAGTTCCTCTGCTCCTACAGCATGAGAGTGACAGATTCTTGGTTTTCAGACCGATGGAAAAAAAAAATTTGTTGTTAAGTGGTTTTAGATTTGAATGTCAACACATGCATGCACCAGAGAAAGTCATCAGCTCTCTTTAACGTGCAACTATAAAGACTTTGAACAGAATTGAAACATTTAAAAGAAAGACACAAAAAAACAAACCACAAAAGAAAAAGCAAGAAGGTCCATCCATATAAGAAAGATGGGTTCACAAAGACAGGGAGGGCAGAGTCTACACAGTAATTTCTGCTGACATTATAACATCCTTCAGGGAAATGAAACTTGGCCAAGAGTGCCTGCGCCAAGGCTTCGTGTTAACAACCGTGTACGAGGGAACACCTTGCTGGGATGGACAGAATCAGCCAAAAACCACTCTGACAGAACCCAGCCAACATTGTATTTCACCTTTGAGATCCAACATTACACCTGAACAGCACCCTGGCTGCTTTTATGCTGCCCGAGCAGCTAGTCCCTTGAGTTAAGTCCCTCCAGTATCCCCACTGCTTACACCAGAGTTTTGCTGAATCGTCCATATTATGACATCCTCCTCCCCCCCTCATCTCCCCACCCAGAATAAGAGGCTTTGTTTCCAACTCTTCTACCCTCCCTCCCTCACTTCCCTCTCTCCTTATGTTCAGTTTACTTACTTTCCATATAGAAACTGAAAAGTCTGCTTGCTGTGCTAGAAGGTAATAATTTGTCTCAAGGGGATATAAGCAGAAGACTGAACTGCAGAGAAGTCTAAACAAGCCAAAAGAGAGGTCACAGGGGTTCTGTGTGTCCTGCTTTTCCTTCTACGTTTCAGTTCTCTCCCCAAATCAACATGGACAGTCTGCTGGTATCCACAGCTTCCCCTGAAGGAGGGAATCCATCTGATGCAATCCTCAGAGTTACCACATTGCATTCCAACGGGGAAACATCATCAAAAGGTGGGATTCCACAAGCTCTGCCTCAAAGCTGCAAATGACTGAGGTCTGAAATCAATCAGTTCAAGCCAACAGATAAGCTTAATGCTTCTGGTCTCCAACTGAACAACTGAATTTGGGAGGGAGGGGCGGGGAACAGCTGCTTTGGACTTGGAAGATCTGAAACTGCAGTCTCACTGGGAATGACAGAGTATTTATCATCATTTGCTTTCCTTGTTCTTCCCACACTACAGGAACGTTATCAGTTTTCAGAAACTCTTCATTATTTATTGCTCCAAACATGCTAACAAACATTCTTCGGCAGATGAGGCGTCATTTTTAGTATGCTCTTCCATGGATCTAGCTTGTGCCCCTTTCCAAAGCCAGGATGGGCTTATCAACACTTTCTGCTGGTGAGGACATTAGCTGGTATACTCACAGCTCGTTACAGCTCCAGACCCCTTACCAAAGTTAACATCACAGCAGAAGTTTGGGCCTGTTTGGCGTTGGGTTTTAAAAAAAAAAAAAAAAAAAAGCTGTTAAAAACAACCACAGAGCAATCTGCCTTTTGGTAAGAACAGGAAACTCATCTTGGGGTCTGTTCTAAACAAACCCCTGTTTCTGCACAGGCAGAAGTGGTACCAATAATAAATTCAACATTTACAATGCACGTGGCAAGCCAGCTTCAGCCTCGACCTATCGTTTACTCAGACATGTCAGTGGAGAACAGAAATACGACCGAGAACTCAGCCTTTTCTGTCGTCAGCTCTGAAGAGCTGCAGGGGCTACCCCAGCAGCAGGATACAATTTTCTGGGCTGCTAAAGCCCCTTTATAGGGAAAAATGAAAGGCTAATACATATGCACAAAGCACAGCGCTGGGATGGCTGTGACAGGGGAAAACATGGGAGTGAAGGGGAAAGCGACTTAAAAGTCTTTTACCTGAGCAAAAACCAGAACTGCCTTGGCAAACTTCACTTGAAAAACCAGTTAAGAGCTTGAAGCAAAACCAGAAGATTCTTGAGGGAAGTATTACAATTGCAAATCACCAGTAATCTCACCTAGTGTGGAGAAGTATGACATGAGAATCTCAGACAGATTTCTCGTTCTGATCTCTTGCTTTGTTTCTATGGTTATAAACAGGCACAGTGTTTTGTGGACAAATACAAGGTCTTTATGCTTCCCCACGGGATTAAAACAAAAAAAAAAAGAATCTGAGAGTACTGCCTCAGGCTTTTTGAGAGTATCTCAAGTTGCTTAAAAACCATCCCTGCCAAGTAAAGAGGTAGTTTACTCAGGTCTAAAAAGGAGTCCTTCCTAACTCTGCTTTTCAAGATAGCGTTTCCTATAACCTGGTGGTGCAAGTAACTGAGGCACAAAGAATGGAAAGTAGAGAAGGCTGCATGACAAACATAACTGGGGTGAAACTAGAGCAAGCTTTCTGACATCCCATTTTTGCCTGGATCTTGACCTATGGAAACACGTTCATCATCATGTAACTTCTCTGGCAACTTCTCTTAAAATATAAGGGAGGAGAAAGTTAATTGCGACATAATTGGCCACTGGACACCGTGCTGGAAATACTCTGGGAACAGAGTAGTAGCAAGTTTGTGTCTGACTAAACAATCAGTAAATCTCACTTCCCTGGTAATCAAACACCAGCGTGCCTAAAATGTTGGGTATTTTTCAGAAGCCATCCATTAAATAATCTGCATTTTCCTACAGCGTGTATTCAAGGGCAAACGTTAAGTTCCTCTGGGGGACCTCAGATCCTGTATCAAAAAGCCAGCAGTTTTTCTCTTCAGAGCTCTCCAGCATCTCAGTGACAGAACAGCTACTGATATAAGGGCTTGTAGAAGCCTTACAAGGGACAGTGGTGACCTGTACTGTGTGACCTGGCTTCCAGTATGGCCTGCCAGCGAGCCCAGTTAACACAGCATTTGTCAATTATGGCCATAAATTCCAGGAACAGGACACGTACCCTGAAGCATTTAAAGCAGCACAGAATAAAAATTCCAAGTGAGATAAAAATTACAGCCACCTAACCCAGCTAAAGTGGTTGTGACTCAACCAAAGAGCATCTTCCAGAGCCGTGCCTAGGTATGCTGGGCAGTATCAAACAAGAGTTCTCAAAGTTCCTCCTTCCTTTGAAGGGCTGTAAGGACATGGATGGCAGATGTTGTTATAGTTCTGCAGAATCAAGCCCATCTCCTCATTTGCACATGATCTCAAAAGGCAACGTAAAACTCCCACAGCACCCAACTGTTGCAGAGAACACAAGTAAAACAGCAAAGAGGGCACTAATTCGTTTTGAAATTCCCCTCACCCTACTTTGCCTGCCTTCCTTTTTAACCTGAACACAAAACAGAACTTCCCTACAAGCAACACCAGGAAAATCAGCCCTGATCTGAAGTTCACCTACCTCTTTACTAGTACTCCATAGGAATGTGTTTCACTATGTGAGTTTTTTGCTCCCTGAAGTCAGAACAGTCATAAAAAAGGGGGAGGGGAGGTTGACTGCACTAGTTCTACAGCATCTGGCTATGCAATAAGACTCTTGAAATAATTTTCTCTGGTGGAGCATATAGCCAACAAATCTGGCAAGAAGCAACTTTAAGCATGTGTTGCTGTGACAGCAATGAATTATCACCCCAGTCTGCAGCAAGATTAACACTTACAACCTTGGCATGAAGAGCAGTCTGCTCAGATAGCGTGTCAGGAGTGGTGCTCCACCATCAGACTCGAAAGGGTGGGCCCACGTGAAGAAATTAAGAGCACAGAAATGCAGACATTTGCCTTAACTGTAAACAAACAGATAATTCCTAGAGAGAAAATAAAAAAGGCAGCGTACAGCCAAAGAAGTAGGAACACCATGGGAAACTCAAGGTATGGAAGGAAAAAAAAAAAAGAAAAAAGAAGTCACTGAAAACAAGGTACTGCCTATGATAGAGGAAGAGCTCCAAAGAACAAAAGTTCAGAACAAAACAAGTTGCAGAACAACAACAAAAAAAATTAGAAAGCAGCCCCCCAGATTTCTCCTCTTTAAAACAGAAACATTGAAGTGCCCAGTCAAGCAACTCTCACAGGAAATAAACTACACTGAAAGCTAGATGCAAACTGTAGAAAAAACCACCACCAAGTCCTGCTCTGGGGGTTCCTCACGTCGAGCTGCAAGCGTTTGACCAAGCTTGTGTGGTCTGTAACAGTACTTGGCACTACCTGGGAGTTAAGTGCAGCTTCAGAAACAGCTTCGGGCCTCACTCGAAGGTGACATTACATCAAAATCAACTCTAAGGAGTTCTGCTTGGCAGATTCACCTTCATCCATTCCACTTTTCCAGCTAACTGACCACAAAGAGAAGAAATCTGAAAACAAAGTGCTTACCCTAAGTTTCTTACAAGAGGAACGGCAGAAGGGACGTGAAGAAAGGCAGGAAGCTGAGGAGATGGGGGAACGTCCTTCCCGCTCCAACACTCGCCATCCTCAGACCTCCTTTGGCTTGGCAGAATTGACAGGACTGTAAAGCACGACTTCTGCTCTTTGATCTGGTTTGCTGAAGTTGTTTTTTTTTTTTCTCTGCAGGCAGTTAGGAGATTCCACCAATCATCAGCTTGGCCTCTAATGCAACTTTACTCTGCTCCATGAACCAGAAGCAGCGTATCACATTAACGCTGATAGAATTGATTTCACAGATTATCTGTTCTACTTCCAAGATTTTAACTTGAAGGAATTACTGTAAGAAGTTAAGCAGTGTGAGTAGAGGCATGTGAATAGGCGAGGTTAAAGGATTCAACACTGAGGAAAACCAGGACAAAAGGATTTTGTATCTTAAAAGAAGAGAAAAAAGAAATCTAATTCACAAACTACCAGGAGTAGCTGGATATAAAAGTGTGTTAAGATGACAGGAAAAGTCTAGTGAGCATCACAATCAGCATGTAGAACACCTCTTTCTGCATCACAAAAGGAAAGTTTTACTATTTCCTTAAAAAGCTTTATTTCAACCACATACCTGTAAGTAGATATAACCTATCTCCCAACTCTCAAATATGACAGCATGAGAGAGAATTAAAAGAACAATATGGATGTTGAGAATTTTGTAAGGAGGCAATTACAGTTTGTCCACTAACTTGCTAGGAAATGAGCTCCAATTCCCCGAGATTAAAAGCTTCTCTGCAAGTAAAAAGGCAGCAAAAGTGCTGTCTAGAGAAGAGGAGTCAACGCTGAGTTGAAGCAGATCCTGCAACTGAAGTCACTTTGGAAAAAATCTACTTTGGAAAGAAATCAGAGCAGCACATCTAAAGCTTTTCCTACTGGCTTGTAACGATGAAATGAATGCTGTACGGGCTGGGAAGACCAACCTTCATCCAAGTGTCGAGTGTCCAAAGACCAGACTCCAGCCTTCTGGGGCAGAGGGCTACCACTTAAGCTCCACTGGACTGCTCTGAAACACGAATTAACTCCTACTGTTCATAGACATCACACTTACTGCTGCCATCTATGGTTGATCACCCGGGAAAACAAAAAACCAAACCCATTCTAACAAAACACACATTATCCCCCAACTCCCACAAAACTGCAAGGAGGCTGAAGTACAAAGTTCTGCTTTTAATGCCCCCAAAGCAGCTTGTAAATTCTCTCTCACCATCCTTTTCTCAATAGTACTTTACTACTTCAAGCTAGTGTATCTTTCATGACAGACAAAGCCCTCAACCACTCATCTTTGCCAACGAAGACAAAAGGATGACTCCTAAATCTATGTAATGTCCTGCAGGACCATAAAAATACCAGCATTCTTTCTTCAGGAGCAGAGGTTGGAATATAATAGCCACCACTTTCTGTGGTCCATTCTCCTTCTGGTTCCCCCTTCTAGTACAGACCATCCCTGGAGCAAGGAAGATACAGGGCACATCCATCCTTGCCTCTATCCCTACCAGTACCCATAAAGTTCTGGAGGTTGACAAGAGGGTCTTTTCTCTCAAAGAAAGTAAATTCTTCTTCTGAGGAGAAGGACCTTTTTACATACCATCATGTTGAGTTTATTAGCTTCTTTAAATCAAGACACTAGAAATATCTGACAAAAAGAGGCTCATGTGCCTCAGCTGGGTGGGTTTTTCCCCAGCTACAGTTCAGCCCGTTGCGTTCTATCGACTATCTGTGCAGCAAGTGCCACCAAAGCAAAGCCCAGGCTCGACAGCTATTTTGGGCTGCTGGATTAGAAGCCTTAGCTGCATTAATGGGGCAGTGAGAACAAAGTCTTCCGTGGCAAGGAAGCAACAAAACACCAGGTAAGCTGGTGTATCTCAGCTCCTATAGAGAACATCTACTGCTTGAGCAGTCACCAGGTAAATTCTTCAACAAGTTTCACCCATTTACTGGCCTCATCTCCACAGGATAGGAATTCTCAAACGCATGGGTTTTGTGGGGTCCATCATCTCCAGATCAGGCTATTCTGCTGCTGCTGGAAGACCACTCTGACTTAAGCTTGTTCTTCAATGCAAAGAAGGCCAGCAGGTCTACCTACATACACAGCAGTGACAGCAACAGATTTCAGTGGTATTCTAAGAAAGAAATTTCTTTCAGAAAAAACTATAAAATTAGCTCACCAAACAAAGGGATTAAAACTTCTGATACCTTTCATTTTGAGCATGTTTAAAGTTATCATCCTTGGGCAGTAAAAGTCAGGGTTTGGGGGTTTATTTTAATAAAAAAAACAAAGAGAAAAGCCACCAGCATTAACAAGCTTTTTCTTGTCTGGCTATCTTACAGATATAACAGTGTTTTTCAGTAGTCAGGAAAATAAAACAGGACAACACATCAGGAAACCCCACACTTTCTCAATATTAAACCAGATTTTTTTTCTATTTGATTACCTGCACAAGCTGTGGAATTAAACATTACACAGATACAATACAGAAGCATGAAACTGGTAAAGAGGAGATGACAACACACTTCAAGTGTTTCAAAACCCAAATCCTGTACAATGCATCTCAACAAGACGACCCACAGACCCTCTACGCCAGTCCTTTCCGTCGCACCAGTACAAGAGTAACAGAGCACCAGCACAACCCACTTGCCCCAGGATGCCCTGATGGGTTTGTGGAGCTAGCACCTCTGCTCAACCCGAGGAAGCAGGATGGAGCTTCACTGGAGTGCTGCTATTCTCCTGCTGTCTCCATCTGGCACACCAGTCCCCGAGGGCCACAGCCAGCTGGCACTGCTCAGAAAAGCCTTGGGGCTGCTCTAGACTACACAAGGGAGCAGGCCAGAGGAAAACCAGTACCGTAAAGATCTCATTTACAATCCCATTATCCCATCATCCTCAACTATATGCAGCATGAGCATGATCCAGGTACGTGCCCCGTGACCAGATCTTTTTTTTTCTTGGTTTAAAGCAAGTTAAAACATCTTCACAGAGTTTTATAATAAAAGACAGAAATCTTAACTTAGAGACAGGCCTGTTTAAAGAGGGGAACAAGTGGCTCATAACTTGATTACTTAGAAATACACTATTCATTTCATTAAATTAAATGTAATATGAACAGCAGATTTTCCGTAATAGCTGATCACAGATTATGGGCATTCTACACTCCCTGGTTCATTTATTTTTCACAAGGAAAACCGGAGTAGAAGAGAATTATTTGCACAGAAGTAAATTATTTGCATACAGGAATAAGTTCTAATGAGTGCAAACACAGGACAAGTTTCACACGTCATGCTCAGCACACACCAGTAGCTCCGGGGAAACCTGCAATGCTGACAAAGGCAGGTATGGTCTCACAGCTGCAGCAGTAACAGAGGGTACTCTGCAGAACCCTTCCACTGAAGCACCAGCCACACTTTACAGAAGAAACCATGAGTACGTGGAGAACATTCACACAGAGTCAACCCATCAGTGGCCAAGTCCAGAGGAAGGCAGGAATTGTTACTCAAACAGCCTCCAAGCGTCACCACTGAGGTCCTCTCCCATCACCCCTCTCAAACCCCATCCTCCTCTCAAACCACAAGTGCTACAGATGTTTCTTCAACCCTACGTTGACACAGAACACAGAGCCAATTCAGGTAAAATATTAATAAGTGGGGGGGGAAAAAAAAAAATATGTTGTTCACCTTTATCTTTTCTTTCTGGTTCACAGCACAATCTCGCCAACGTGATGCAGTGAACGGGACAAACAGCACAAACCTGCAGCCAAGAGCTGGTGGTTCCTTGGGCTGTTAAGGAAAGACACACGTACAGCCAACAGCTGAAGAGCTGACTTCATCTTCCCACTCGCTCATCTTCAGTGCTAATGTACAGAAAGGTCCCAAATTTCACATCTCTTGCTCTCCTCTGGTAAATCCCAGTATTTCCCTGTCCTCTATCCGAATGGCATTTTTCTCATCCAAAGCATCTGCCAACTCCACATACCTGTGTCTCACAAGTACGCACTTGCAACGAGGTTTTAATTTTTAATTCAAGCTTTTAGGATTTGTCAGATTCGCCAACTCATCTTCTCCTCGTTAATGTTGTTTTCTTGTGTTCTTTTTACCACTGCTTAGAACAATTTGTCTGCAAAACAGTTTCAACCCACTGGTACGACGTGCTTACACCATTAAACTGCTTGCTTTATAAAGAACTGCTATCATAGAAGTGATTCTTCGGGTTACCACTGAACAGGAGCTCTGTTTTTCCACAGTCACTTTTGCAGCATGAAGCTTAAAACAGACAAAAAAAAAAAACAACCTACCTTCTACTACTGGAAATCTTTCAATAAAGGCCTACAAACTTGCATGCCAATCCTGAGATGTCCCTGTGACCTCAGACACACCAGGATCTCATCCCTGGAGTTTCCTTTTCATACAACACTCAAGCGCACGGATGAACAGAAGATTTACTTTGCGTCATAAAGCAATTCCTCTAATGGTCCATGAGGATTTGCCATTTTCACACTTGCCACGATTTCACAGCTATACGGTGATATACTCCAGATAATTATGAACTTTGGCACCACTCCACTGCACTTTGTGATTTAGGCCCCTTCAATTAACAAACAAAGTGGCTGGGAGCAACTATACTGCAGGCGGGAGTTTGAATCACCGCTGGCAACTGAATGAAGGCAGGAAAATTACAAAGAGATGCAGAAAAGAAGTGGAACCTGTCGAGGTAACTCTAGAACTTGCACATGAAGAAAAGTGATGAGAAGCAGAATTACCACGTGACCGGGAGACTGTGGTGTTGGGGGACATGGTTTAGGGGTGAACTTTGTAGAGTAGGGTTAATGTTGGACTTGATGATCCCAAGGGTGTTTTCCAACCTGAATGATTCTGTGATCACGAAGGGTGCCAATAAAGAACTATGCTGGACAAAGTGCCAGATCATTTTCCTCAGGGAATAGCCCCAAAGTGACAGAAAAGAGCCTTGTTCCTCTTTATGCACATAACTGCTAGAACTTCGGAAATTATTTTCACTCTTTCCTCCTTCTGTTCCCTGCATCACTGTTAAGATCATCCCACAACCAAAAGCACAAACTGTAGCCACAAATCACCAAAGAACAGAGTGTTAATCATTCAGATAAACACACCCAATAAGCAGCATTTTTGGGAAGATGCTTGCTAACAGAGCAGGACAGAAGTCAACAATGTACAGAAAACAAGGTCTCGTATGAGAACTTCATCCTGGTCGCTATCTGCCAAGCAGGACAGTGAGCCAGTTTAAGAACAAATCCCCACAGTAATATGAAGATAACAAAGCAGAGCAGAGAATAACATAAACCCTTGAAGAGAAATTTTGCATTTGTCACTGGAGGGCACAAGGTCACAAAACCTCACATAACATAAATAAGGTACTGAAATTAGTCAGCTATCTCAGCTGTCTTCACTTAGGAAGTCACCATGCATCTGCTCTGCAATAAATCTTACCTTTAGTTACCAAACACACGTTCAAGAAGGTCCCTTAAAACCCGACTCGCATGCAATAATAACAAGTCTGAACGTGCAGGACAGAAGCACAAATTACAATTAGCCAAACTTTTGTGAAATAACATGAGGTGGTTCAAAGACATGAGGAGGGCGAGATTCATCTTTTCTTTGTAAACCAGAAACTGGGGCAGGGGGGAGGCAAAAATCAAGGTTAAGCTGCTGCTTTCTCTCCTTGTGCTAACACACACTAAAGTAATGGAATTCAGGCCTGTACTTCATGTAAAACAAAAGCTCTTTAAGAACAGAAGCAAAACATACATACAAAAGCCCTGGCACTCAACTCACTAAGATGAATCCAAAGCCAAACCCTATTTTTAAAAGCCTACTTGGATGCACGAACTTCTGAGTGACAAGTGAGGCAATCACCACCAATGGAATTCCATGTCTGATGCTCCATCATCCCCACCAAGTAACTATATTCAAATCCTGCAGGGTCTTTCGGATGCTTAGGCAAAAAATAAAGTTACTACTAATTTTGTAACTTGTACTCTTCAGATCTACACAAATCTCTTTTGGAATTGTAGATCAGCATATGTATATATATGGAAGAAAGCTTGGTTTAATATACTGGGGCAAAAGTTGCAACAGAGAAGCCCAGATTAAGATGCTCATGAAAAAGAAGGGATTAATAATCTCGTAACTGAAATGTAGACTAATCAGCTCTACTACTTAATTCTATATAAACACAACTAAGGTAAAAACATAACTACTCATAAATTCAATCCTGTGTGTACGTGCAGAAGAGCTCGGCTGCGTGTGCAAACCAAACGTCACGTTGCCAAACCAGCACAGGATAAGAACAAGAGCAGGTAAGAGCAGTGCAACCCAGCTTCTCTTTTCAGACCTACCACTGAGGCAGGGCCACATTTAGGGAGCTCCTTTCCCCTACTACTTTGATATCTACTCTATTTGACATGTTTAATGTCGGAATTTATTGCAGGACATGAGAACTTGACCTAGTCACAATATTTATGCCAAAAAGACATCACGTTTTTTAAGCATGTTGAAAACATCTACCATGCCCACTTCTTTTTTTTTTTTGAGTTTCACCTTGTCTAAATTACTTTTTTTTTTTTACTCAATGACAAATTTAGCACACTGTAGACCTTCACAAAAGTATTTCCCAGGATATGCTGACATCACCAGTGGTACTATGCAGAAGGAAGACAAGAAGAGCCGTGTTAATTTCAAGCTCCATTAAACACAGGAAAGGAAGAATAAGAAAGGGGGAAGTTACCTTTACCAACCTGGAAAAGCAGCAGAGACAGGAAGAAAAAAAATATATAGCATTTTAAGTTGGTGCTACACAAATCAGAGGGTTTTTTAAAATAAAAAAAATAAAATAAAATAGAGAAACATTCTACCCAAGTAGAGAACTGAAAAGAAGTGGAGCATTTGCTGTATTTCACACACAAAAGACTGTGACAAGATAAACTGCTTGCTGCTAATCAGCTACCAACAGCTAAAGGGAATCTCAGGTTACTTTGAGTCAACTGGTGTCTGGTAACAGTTTGCTTTACTGATCATCAAATGGGTCTTCAAATACAGAAAATGATTCTTTTTCTTAAATGAGAGAGATCAACATGGTGGAAGCTGTCGCAGCACTACAGTAAACCACAGATGGTTCTGGATTTGCTGTGCAAGTGACATTAATGTGGTACCACCACTTGGAAAGCAAGTGTGGTTTGAACCAACCAGAATGCAGGGTCATTTTGCAGTGAGTAACTCTTTATAGCATTGATTATAGTACCAGCTAATGCAGCAAAGTTCTTATCTTGAATCAAGCGGAGCATACGTGAAGGGCTGCCAAATCAATATGCAAAAGAATCCAACCACCAGGACAGCTTTCATCCAGTCAGAACAGATCCATCAGCTTCTAGAACTGCTTCTGCTAAGAAAAGGTTCCCCATTCAGGCCTCTCGGGTAACATATGGCTCTCCCTATGCTCCAGCAATGCTTGATGACACCACAGTCCAGGATAACATAATCAACTGTAATGTCATCATAGCACTTCACTCACTTAGCTCCCTTGCCCATAGGTTAACAAGAGGCAGAAGGTAGCTGCTCTAAGCAGCTCTTTCTGTTCATGTCTAGAAAGGCTCTAACACCACTGGCTCTCCATATGATTAAAAAAACCTACTAATTTTTAAAAATATAGTTCTAGTAAATCCAGAAAATGCCACTGTATCTGATATATAAGCAAGATGAGATACATACATGTGTATCTCCTCACCTTAGATGCTGCCACATGCTACAGATAGATTATAAACACTTGGAGAATCATGGGAATACAAGAATTAAACAATCCAAACCCAATGTTTTCAAGTAACTACCAGTCAAAGGAAATGGAAATGTATGGCAAATAAAAACAAGCCCTACATGTACCAGGAAAAAGACATCAAGAAACCACAGTTGCAGGTCAATTGCACATACACAGGAGAAACTATGGGTGCAAGGTTTAACATGAGAAACACAAGCTTTTAAACCAAATTAATCTTTCTCTGGTTTCATATCAGCTACCACAGGGAATCAAACTAACAGTTCCAACAGCATTTGTTACAAAAAAGGATCCCCAGAGTACATCCCAAAGGAAAACACACTTTTTTTCCCCCCCCCTCAGACTCCCACAGTAGTAAAGAGAAGGGGAGTCAGCAATTCACAAGGAGGCAACTTCCACCATCAGTCAGCAAGTAGCATTTACACGCCGATTTGTTACTCCACTTACTACAACAGAAAATCCTCAACTGAAAGGAGAGGAGAAGGTCTGAAACTAATTTGCAGCTCCAGTTTCATGTTAACACTACAGATTAAGGTCTGAAACAAAAATGAGGGTATCAGCTAACCTTTGTTTGGGGTATAAAGCTTTGATGGCTTAAAATAAAGCTCAACAGATAGTCCAACAAATCAAACAAAGCCATTCCACTCTGCTCACCTTCACACTACTAGCTGTCATCCCAGTTTGAAAGCTTTCAGCATTTTCAACATCAAGCAAATCAGATCGTTGACTGCAGACAAAATTAAAGAGATGCTACGACTGCTCCTGACAAACAGCCTGGCCACCAGCAAACTCTGACTGCTGATAAGGCTACAGGGAAAAAAAAAAGAAGTCTTCTTGTCCAGCATATCCCTATTTTTTCCCTTTGAGAGCTTGTGCAGATTCATCTTCTCTCTCTGCAACAGGGAACAAACAAAAGCATGGGGGAAATTGCATTTGTTGTGCTCGTTTGTCTCTCTATCCACGTAAAAAAAAAAAATAGAGAAGAAAATGGTTCCAATACAACTACTACTCATGAGTCAGCTTCCAACACAGATCTGTGCAACCTTTGAATTACACTGTGAGCGTTGACCCGAGACAGAGAGAGGAGCAAGCATTTGGGTAAATCCTGATGGTTCAGATCCAACCACTCAAGAACTGCTATTCACCACCTTAGATTTCATGGCACAAGACTACTTCCTAACCTTCGCCCCAAAACCAACCAGTTATTTCAAAACCATGGTAGAGGATACAAAACAGGGATTAACACCACTATGAAGAGGGAGGTCTTGTATCAGATTCTTCTTCAATGCCAGAGACATAAGCTCAGCAGAACATTCTCAGTCTGGCTTGCCCCACATATGCAAGGCTCTGCTGTGTCTGGAGCTGAAATCTCACTTCTGGATCTCTCTCACACCAAAGACTGTGTCTTCACACCAAGAGGAAAAAGAAGATTACCTTCAGCAGATCTAAGCACCTTTTTACTCCTTCAAGGTTAAGAACTAAGGAAGATTGGTCAGCTATGAAACTGGAGACCTCCTGAACAATGAAGCTTGCAGTTGATTTGGACACTTCTTATGGGAGAAGGTGGTCCCCACAAACCATGGCAGAGAAGAACATCCTTCCTGAGTCAGACAGTTCACATAGGCAGCCAAAGCAGAGTACACAGCTGAAAAAAAGAGACATACTTCTTGAATCCTGGACTCTTCTTTCAAAATCTCCACAGGATTTGTAATCCAGAAGTTTGGTGCATTTGCTGAAAATGTTAAAGAAAAACAAACTAAGGTTTCCTTATTAATTTAAGCAATCCAAACACTAGGCCTAAGGCAGCAGCAGAGCCTGGGAAGGTTCCTTGCCCCTCTGTTACTGTACAAAGCAAACTGCCTAAGCAACACTTCCCTGTTGATGGACAGGTAGCTGGGGCCAGGCTGTAAGGTAGAAAGCAGGAGAGCAAGCATGCCTCAACAGGCACGTGAAGAGAAGTTCCACCATTACCTTACCCTCTGCCTGCAAGGTCATTTGGGCAGGAACTTAACACGTCGATGTAGACTGTGAACCACAATACCTGCTACTGAAAACATGACATGGCATTTGGTTGCCAAGATATTATTAAGCTTTTTCTGCTGAGAGTTAGGAAGTGAACCAAAGCCATTACAGTTTTAAATATCAATGAATCAATTTTCTGTCAAATGTTGTAAGGAATGAAGGCCTGAGGTCACAAGTACACTGGGAGGTGGACACCTGAAGGAAGGTCATCACCTATAAAAGAAAATCTTTCTACATATTTGAAAGCAGCAATCAGTCTGGAGGCTCCATGCAAAGAGAGAATAATGGGAAGAACAACAGAAGCTCTCCAACAGGAAGAAATATGCTAGAATGCACCCGCTGTCAATGAGCGTGTACAACCCCTGACAGGCAATTCTTCTTTGATCTATTGGCAGAAGCACAGAACAAACATTCTGAAATTCCAGATAGGACCTTGTGTATATCACGACCCTGGTCATGATGAGCAGTTTACTTTTACCACCAAGAGCCTTTTCAGAGCAGAAAAGAACTATTCAATGAGAACTATTCCAAACCAGAAAGTCTTCCTCCAAGGTGTACAGTCCAGTAAGACAGAATTTCTTTGTAAATTCAGCTGTCCTTCGAGCACTGCAACCATCACTTACCAACTCTCAGACACAAAGATCACAAAGATGCATCTACTTGTCTCACGGATGGGGACCAACAACTACGGTCAGCACTGCAAACCAGATTTTTCTCATCTGTAATTCTAAAGGAATAAGCAAAGGGTTTGAAGCGTGACCCTATAGAAAAATGGAAAAAGCTGACACCAAGGGCTGGCACGGGTCTTTTTAACATCCTCTCTCTGTTCCATAATTCCTGAACGGGGCGTAGCGGTGTCAAAATTAAGGACCTCTTCCACAGTGTTACTTAATTAAGTGTGAGGTAATTTCCACATCAAAATATTCAAGGTAAAGTCCACGACCTACAGAAACATGAGCTTTGCCCGTCAGCTTATTAAAGAGATTCTAACTATAACAAATGAAAAATCAAGAGTTACAGGTCAGTGTCCTAAAGCCGAGACAGTCGACCCTGATTTTGTGCCTCTTTACGTCCAACTTAAACCCTGGAATCCGGTTCCAACTTTTCCTCTCCGTTGTTACAATTTCTAGAACCATTTTTCAGGTTTCCTCCACTCACTATCCCTTTTTCCGTTCCGCTTTTCGGGGTGACGGGCAAGGTTTGTCTTTGCTTAGGTTGTAGCATCAGCAACACGTTTACACCGTGGCAGAGCCTCTGCCTATCACAGCACGTACTACAACCGCTGCGCTTCACCGCTTTGGCCAAGATGCAGCGAGGTGAGGCGAGCTACAGCCGTGCTCCTTCAGAGATACAACACTACAGCTCGAACCCCGGCGTAGACGACGCTTCAGAAGCAAGCAGACCCCTGAAAGCTTCACCAGAATTCCAGCATCTACGAAGATATATAGACGTTATTACCTCTGGCTTCTGACTGACAAGTCGAATGGAGTTCAGGAGATGGCTTTCCAACTATAAACTGGGCTTTACAGCTCCTCCGTCCCCAACGCCGGCTGTAAAGCACAGGGAGCCGAGAGCTGAAGCTCATAAAAGCTTATTCACAGAAAAGGTGAGTATTAAAACCCAACAGCAACCAGCAAGCAGCGTTAAAATGGTCTGCCAAAGCATAATGCAGCAGGCAGCGCAAGGAAAGCAGGAGGAACGGACACTTTCTGCCCCCTGCAGTTGCCATTGCCAGCTAGATTTTTAAGACAGCTCTAGGAGAGACAGGACATTACCATTCTAGAAACCTAACAATTTACAGCTGGCCATCACCAGCCAGCCAAGGCATTTTTTTACAGCTAGGTTCATCTGTCTAGCAGCTCAATTGACCGACGCTTCCCACCGACGACCAACCGCGTACGTCGAGTGTTTCCTGCGCTAAATGAACGCTGCCATCGCCCTTGACTCTGCAACAGAAAAGGGGTATCACCTTCTGCCAAACCTTTCCTTTGATCTCAGCATTTCCGTTAGGATGGAGAGCAAGAATCCTCACCAATAGGTGCTCTTAAGATGTCAGAGATAGGCTTCTTATTATATATATATATATACACACACATACACTATATATATATGTGTATATATATATATATATATAAAATGGTGAAGGAAAAAGGATTGTTTTGTATTAATTTAAATAGAA
>WUAM01000281.1:6342081-6354649 GCA_024336885.1 Actenoides hombroni
GGAGGGGAAGGGGAGGGGGGGCGCTGAGCGGCGGCGACCCTGGCCGCGGTGTGAGCGAGCGTGTGTGGGGAAGGGGGCGAGTCTCCGCCCGCCGCCGCTCCTGCTCCCCCAGCCGGCCGCCCGCTCGGCTCTTGTCTCTTTAAACCGCCCCCCCCGCCTCCTTCGTCGTCTCCTTCCTCCTCCTCCTCGCCCGCACCCCCCTCCGCCCGCCGTGAGCAATGGTCCGAGCCGCTAACTCAACCTAGCCCGCCAGGCCCGGAGTGGGACAGACCAACGGGGAAGGGGCGGTAGGTGCGCCCCCCTCTGCCCCACCACCCGCGGGGGAGGGAGCCGGAGCGGGAAGGAGCGCGGCAATTGGTCCCTCCGCCTGTCACTCAGCCGCCGAGGTGTCCTTCTCTAGCGTCTCATTGGTTTCTTTCCCTTTCTTCTCCCCCCTCCGCCCTTCCTACCTAGCATTTCCCCCTGCCGGAAAGGGGCGGGAAGTGTTCGGCCGATTGACAGGGCGTGCGGCCAACGGAGGGGAGGGGCAGGGCCTGTGTGGAGAATCTTGCGGCACGATTGGATGAAATGATCGTCAGTCACGTTCCAAGGCGAGAGGTGATTGGCGGTGCCGGACCGAGGGGGCGGTTCCTCCCAGCAAGCAGCCTGCGCCGTGGGGGTAGCGCTGCTGTCACATCCGCTGGTCCCGGCTCGTTCGCTGCTCCCTCGGTGGTTTCCTGAGGGGAGAGGGGCGGCGGCGGCGGCCGAGCCGCTCCCCGGGGCAGGGCTCCCGCTCCCGGGGCAGGCCCGGGGAGGCTCCCGCCTGCGGCCCTGTGCGCTTGGCAGAGGCCCTGCCCGGCAGCCTCGGCCTCCGCGCCGAGCGGCCGCGCTTACGGCTCTTAACGGCCTCGGCGCCGCGCAGGGCTCCCGCCCGGGGATGACTCCGCTACTGCCGCAGCGGGATCCGGGTCGGTCAGCCGGTATAGCGGAACAGAACCGACGCGAGAGGCAGGCCCGTCCCCTTCCTTAGCGTTCGCAGGTTCCAAAAGCCCGAGTGGCGGTTTTGCGGGGCAGGTCTGGGTGTCACAGGCCTCGCCGAGCACCGAGCTCCTTGGGGTCTGGGGACGAGAGCTGTGCAATGCTCGGTACGCCCCGAGGACCATATATGGTCCCTCCATACTGCCACCGTCCTCCTGGTGTTGCCACAGGGAAGAAACAAAAGTAGCGTAGAACCAGAACTGGTGTTATTTCAGATTTTTTCCTATACAAGGAAATGAGAAGACCGTGAAAAATGTGTGAATCTGTTCATAGTTAGCTTGTATGCCACATGCTATAGGGCTACGTTATGGTGGAGTGAGGCAAGAGGAAAAGGATGGGAATTCTGCCATGATCTGTGGAAAGAGAGGCAGGAGGCTCTGCAGAGGCTGGGTTCTTACACAAGCCCTGGAAGGACCCTGCAACAAGAAAGGCAGTAATTCAGTATCACTGCACCTCTTAAGCTGTCCCTGCTCCCTATGGGGGGGGTTGGACTAGATGACTTTTAAAGGTCCCTTCTGACCCAAACCGGTCTGTGATTCTATGATTATCAATCCATTTTTTCAGTATGTTTTTACATTCTTTCTCAGGAGCTATAACCTTGAAGTCTTCACCTGGCAGATTTTTGTGAGGCCCTGTCCAGTTGCCTGGCTTACTGTTCCAATTTGCAGGAATCAAAGACGATTGCAACTAGCACCCGAGAACAGAATCACTTCCCTTTGTCTTTAGAGGTGCTGCCATTTTACAAAGAAAGCAGGACATCTGGCACTATTTTTTCATCGTTCGTGTGTACTGTAAGGTTTGGTGGCAAAGAAAGAAGGGAATATGGAGCTAGTGAAAGGCCTGAGTTTATCCCCTCAGCTTGCAAAGCAGCAGCAGGCCAGGCTGTCCTGCCAGCGTAGCTGTGTGCCATATGGGAGACCTCCTGCAATGGTAACTTGGATTGTTCAGTCTGCCAGGCTCATACTGCTTGTTAGCCTCCCTCCGAAATTCCTTTTCCATACAGTTTGGGGATCATGGCTCCAGAAATAAAACTAGACTTGCCCCACAGCAGGAAAAAAAAAAACCAAACCACCAAACAAGATGCCAAGAGAAAGGATGGGGCGGAATCATCCCACTGTGTACAGGAGCTGGTGGAGGTTGCTTGTTGTGCTGCTAGCACTGCAAGTTGCACTGGATGTTTCCAAAGCTTACATGTGAAATCTGGAGTGAGGCTGTACCCTCTCTTTGACCTTACATCAGCATTAAACCGGTTAAGTCATCATAGAGAGCGTGCAACCTACACCTCCTCTTGAAAAGGTCAGCTGGTGCTGCCTGTTCTTCCCTCACGTTAACCCGTCACCCTCAGACATCCTTCCCCCTGACTCTGCAGCACGATGCTTCTGAGCACTGGCACTCGAGCGTCACCCCTCCGGCACCACCGACTCACCCCGCTGCATCACAGAGACTCAGAGCTGTGGCAGGGCCTTCGAAGCCTTCGTCCTTCTGGCGTCAGAAGATCCTTGCACACGTGCCACCTTCCTGACTCGAATGACTGCAGCTTAATGACCTGAGCATTGAGCATTTCCCACATCAAGGAAGGGCTGGACATCTTCCTAAGACACTAATTCCCCACAGTTTGAATGGCTCTCTTATAAACATAAGAAACAATGTGAACCAATTAAGCTGTAATTTCTCCCATGCTTCCCGATGATCCCACGTAGCTTCCTCTTCCCTTCAAGCTCTTTATCAGAACTCTGCTTC
The DNA here is from genome assembly GCA_024336885.1 of Actenoides hombroni. Taxonomy (NCBI): domain Eukaryota; kingdom Metazoa; phylum Chordata; class Aves; order Coraciiformes; family Alcedinidae; genus Actenoides; species Actenoides hombroni. The sequence goes on from WUAM01000281.1 coordinate 6,344,839, forward strand.
CATTGCACACAAACGAGCTGAGGCTCCCTGAACTACCTACATATCCATGCCAATGAGTAGGTTGTTTCCCTGAACTCTCCTGCTCTCAGGATCTCCCTCTTATCTTGTCCTGGCTCCTAAGCTGTTTGGAGCAGGGACTTATTATTATTTTTTTTCCAGTGAGGACAAATAAAAATATCTGTTAATATTTAAGGAGGGAAATGAGTAATAAAAAATGAATTCTCTTAGATCTTTCTTACCTGGATACAAAAGGGCCGTCAAAGGCAGCTACTGATTAGTTGTAGTTCAGAACCCAGTCTTTGAGCAGGCCTGGCTCTCTGGCAATCTACCTTAGAATTAGCTAGCCATCCACGCCTGGTTTCCACCACCCTGAATCAAACCAGAACATTAGCTGTCGTCATCTGGAAACAAGATACAGGTTGTAAAAGCACAATGATTGGCAGAACTTAACAACATGTGTTGTTATCTGTGTGTCACTGTATGTCTCTGTCATCCTAGAATGTCACCCCAGCACCGTAAATTCCTAAATTCTTCCTAAATGTGCTGCAAGAGCTCTGGTTTGTACGCTGCTATAAAATGCAGAATCACTTTCTAAAGAAAAGTTGCCAAACAGGCAGGAGGCTACGTGCTGAGAGGCTGAGGAGAGGCAGGCCCAGGGACACACCAGACAGTGGGGCTATCAGCTGTACTGGGGAAGCTCAAACTTTATGAGCAAACATTCCCTAATCCCACCGTAGCCTGCTTTGCCCATAGCAAACCAGAGCAAGGCGTGGTGTCTTTGTTCCTCCCTTGTCCTGCTTTCTCAGCCCATGGCACAGCCAAAGGCATTCAGCTTCTTCCCAAGTACTCTCAGAAAAGATTCATCACTCGCTTGCTTTCTCTAAAGTTTCTCACCGTGGGCTTCCAGGGGGAATCTGGGAACTCTTTGCTAGACACTGATGTTAAAATACCACTTTTTAATTTGTTTTTCTTGTGCAGCCCGAGGTGTTTGAGAAGATGGCCCATTTCATCCCATATTAGCCAAACAGAGTCAAGTTCCAAGGGTCTAGGTGCCCTGATATCTGTAGCAGGGCAAAAGTATAAACACATTTTGCCCTTCAGGAGAACTGACCATTGTTTACAAAAGCAGGAACACAGAGACAACCCCCTTCTACCCGGTGAAAGCCACCTAAACACCCCTCAGAACAGATGGAAGTTAAAGATTATCAGCATTTAGCTCAAGGTGGACAGAACTCAAGTGGGATGAGTGATGAATGTCCTAACAGCATCTGACTATTTCATCATGTGAGTATTTCCAGTTAAAACACACACACACACCCCCCCCAATATTACTACAGTCTAAATCCAAGTAGACAGATATTCTTTTTCTGCAACAACCTACTGTTACTAATCTTGGGGGTTTCTCCATGGCTACTGCATCAAAACAGGAGATAAAAGAGATAATTTGTGCCAATGAAATTTAAGTCCATCTCTCTGAAAAAAAAAAAAAAAAGGATACCAAAAAAGACAATCATACGTTCAGTGCCCTGCAGGTTCTGAAATTTTCAGAGAGATTTCTGTGCCACTCTTGCAGAGCCTCCACGATTACACAACATAGGGCGTGGTGCTGTTTGCCTTGTGCAGAAATAACCAGAACTGCGAGTTTACAAACACAATTGTTTTCTTTTAAGAAACACCTGCATTTCTCAAGTGTTTCTCTCTCAAAGAAATAGCACCTTTGGAAAAAACGCTAGTTTGTTTTTCTCCTGTTCAAGAACAAATGCAACATTTACCTGATTCCTGCTCCCTCAGGTTTCATGGCCAACTGCTTGGAAGACCTGCCGACGGTGTGAGAAGCATTGAGACCTCTGGAGAATTCTGGTGCCAGCTCCTGACTTGGGGAGCCTGAGGGAAGCTCTAGAAGGGGGCAGTGTCATTAAACCCTTTGCTTTCTATCCTGTGAAGATACCAGAACCTTTCCTGTGAAGTATAAAAACTTCAGACTCTACAAACACTTGTGATTGTTCCAGCCCACACAGTGAAGGTGACACAGCAGCACAGAGCTGCAGTTAAAACAAAATAGGTGACAAAAATAGCAATGAGGTTTTGTCATGTAGTAATTGTCAAATCAGGGCCTGCTTGCTACAGACAGACACACATACACCAGAGTTTACAACTTTGCTATAGTTTAATTTACTCTTGGGCATAGCTTGGGAATGTTTCTAGAATAAAACCTTTTGGTGCAGCAGATAGCTTGGGAAAGGATTTGCCTCTGGGGGAAGGAAACAATTTCAATCCCTCCTGTGTCTCTTAGAGGAATTTTTAATTTTAAAGCATTGATGATTATGCTAATTAGTGCTTACCCCCAAATGCCAATGGAATATAAATGTTGATAGTAGCTAAAACATACTGCAAATGTGCAGCAAACTCTTCCTCCAGAGAGCCATCGACGTTACATGATAGCTCAGCTGGGAAGCAGCAGAGTTCTTCACATGGAAAAGCAAAGTAATTCTATCCTCGATCCATGTCATCCCAAGGTGGCCCTTCTAGACTCTGCTGGACAGACATGAATCAGTTGCTACTTTATCACTTGGGCACGCTTTTCCACATAATAGGTGTTAAAATGTCCAATTTAGTTCTCGGGTAAACATCAAGCTTTCCCTTAGATCAGCTGTATGAGCAACATGAAGAATTTAGCTGGGATTCCTCCCAAAAACTTGGATCACAAGTGAAGCTGTCTTAAGTCTGAACCTACCAGAGACTCAAGACCCTGTCTCCAAAGTGGATTTGAATGGGGCTATTCAGGAGCTCTGGTATCAAACTCAAGGACTGAATAGCTTATAAAGTTAGTTTTGCAGATGCTTGGTAGAACTGAGAAAAGAACTCAGGAGTATGTTGCCATAAAGCAGTACTACAGAAGTGTCATCCTGTTCTGGTAGAGCAATCAAAGCAGGCTCCTGAGTAGGCACTCCTCCATCTCAAGAGGAGAGAAGCACAGCTCCCGTGTTCTGTGGTAGGTGCTGGACTTTTTTGTCTTCCTCTGGAGCCAGGTCTCCAGGTACAAACCCCATTTCATCTTCCGGTAAGAGACACAGAGAAGTTGGCAAAAATGACAGATCCCATTACGGTGTCTTGTTATCAGCACAAAGAGTCTGTTTGCTCCTGCAAGCACAAGGACCTGCCATGCTAATAACCAATATAGAATACATGAAGAGTCCTCAGGACCTCTCCTGCTTTGTTTTCAGGCACTATAAAAATGACAAATTCCTACAACCTAACAGGAAGGAACTTACAGAACGACACTACTCAGCAGAACCCACATGGAAAAAAATTGGAAACCCTAACCAGAACATTTGTAACGTTTTTAAATTATTCTACATTAAAATCTTTAGTGATTTTTTTTTTCCTACCTCAAACCTTTTTTCATCTAAGCATTCTGAACTTCCATCCAAGGAGTACTACCATTACTTCATCCAAAGCCTTGGAAGCCCATCAGATTGTCTACCTGACCGCAGAGCTTAAACCTCTGGAGATGTCATAGCTAGAAGCTGTTGCATGATTCTGCTTGAAGCTGATTTCCTTTTGTTCCCAATACAGGTCACCTGAGGTACTTCAGACACCTCATGGTCCGTAGAGAGAACACTGCGTACCTGCTCATTTATCGTGGGGGCAAAGTACTGACCTTGCTGCAAAATCAAATTGGTTGTATATTCCCAGCTACACCAGCTTCTGTAAAACTGAAGCTTTCGTTTTCAGCCCAGTCCACTGGTGACAGCACCTGATGGGTTCCAGGTTAGAGGTTTCCACATGGCCCACTCCTGGTACAAGGGACAGAACGGCCGCTCAAATCCACACTGTTCGGTGACAAAGGCTTAGCTGGGCTGCACAGGTCCTGCCAGAAGGATGCTTGTTAGTCCAAGGAGTACAAAGATAGGTGGATTTCAATGGATCAAGCTGACTTAAAACTTTATGATTGACTACCTGAAGTTTTTCCTTAGAATCACGGACCCCTGTACAGCTAATTTCAATCTACTGACAGATTCCTTTGTGATCTCTTGAAGACCTCTTTGAAGTAATACACAGAATTCCAAGGATTCGTGGCCCATAGGTTGAAAAGAGTCCTAGATAAACAGAATCCCTGCACTTATTTTTCCTGAGGATCGTTTGTTAGATTTCCCTTCAGCACAGGATGAAATTTCCCTTTCATAGGATGAAATCTTGGCCCCAGTTGAACTCCACAGGAATTCTGCCACTGACATAAATGGAGCTAAAATGTCGCTCCTGCTATTTGTCAAGTCAATTACATCCAGACAATACTTCAGCATCTGGCTTCAGCTGAACACACAGAAAAGTTCACTCCCTTCGTCTCCGAAGACAACACGGGACATTGGCTAGCTCAAGAAAAATGAAAAATGAGTTCTTGGCAAGCTCCTTGTAATAAAGAGTGGGCCTGTCCAGTGACACTATCAGAACCAAATCCCACTTCTTTAGCATACAATTATTAGCAATGGCATCAGGGGGTTCACTGTCATGTTCCGGGAAGAATGTCAAAAGAACCCATCTACTGTTGAAAGTCATTTTGTTGTAAAAACTTTGTTTGTAGCAACAGATCTGTCCTTGTCTGTGGTTTCCTACAGACGTGGGGGGTTCTCACCCAATTCATCTGCTGGTTCCCAAGCCACTGGAAGGGCCCTTGCAAGGTTTGATAGCTGTTCTGTCTAAACCCCTCCCTGAGTATGGTGATCAAAGGTGAGGCTGAAGGACAAATGTTTATAGAAGGGTGACCGATGTGAGCTGGTTTCTCTCTCTAAAAACCCAGCTGAGACAAGGCAGTGTTGTTTTAGTGCAAAATATTCCGGCTAGGTAAACCACAAGTGGGGCACATCTTTTCGTGGCAGGAAAAACCCCAAAACTATAGTTACTTGAACAGTGGTGACTTAAAAAAGATAAATATATTTGCATGGGGAGAATCATCAGATGATGTCTGGAAGAAAAGGGATGTACAAAGATGTACAAAGAAAAGGGATGTACAAAGAAAAGGGATGTACAAAGGCTTTTAAGGTAGTCAAGGATCTGCAGAGTGTTGTTCCCTGCTCCCAAGTACCAGTGAGTTACCTCTCTGCACACCTGTGCAAAACCAGCTTCCCTCCATCTCGTTCCTTCCCCCTGGGAAAGCACAACCAAAATCAGTCACCAGTATCTGATGAGCCTTAATTCCCAGCACTTAAATAATTAGCTTCTCAAATGTACGAAAACAACTCTCATTTTCTGGATTAATGAAGGAAGCTGGGTTCCACTGAGCAAAGCTATTATGGAGCTGCTAATGCACGGGTTGATTTCATCGCCTGCCACTAAACACAGAGCGATGTGGGCTCCTGGGAGAGCAAGAACACAAGGAGAGCAGTGCTGGAGGGTTAAAGGGGAAGGCAGCGGGGGAAACTCGAGCAATACTTTGTGGTTTTATGCAGAGGGAGGGCTGGTTTTATTCGTGTGTCTGCTGAGTTTCATCTGGGTTTATGAAGATGCCGTATAGCCCAAAAGAAGGGGAAAGCTCAGGGAGGTCCTAAGGGCTGGGTAGTTTGCTTTAATCACAGACCAGGCAGAGGCAGTTTCTGAAGCAGGGGAACAGAAACATACTGCACACAGGAGGCTGAACCTTAGGTAGCCATCCAGCAGCAGGTTTTGTAGCTACAGCAGCAGAGAATGGCAAAGAGCTGTGGTGTGATGTCTTTCAGAGCTGCAAGGCTACAGTGGTACTGGTGTGTACTTGCTCTCCCTGTTCATTTGGCTTTTGAGTTGACAGGAAACTGTTTGCAGAAAGTCAATCTTTTTTCTTGCCTCCTCTTGGCAGGTACCAGCACATCAACTCTTCAAACCAAATTTCTGTTCTTTCTTTTCTATCTAGGCACAGGACTGGTGATTTCATTTTTCCTACCCAAATGGAGAAAGGACTGAGAAGATGTCAGAGAAGGCTGCAAAGGCTGCTCTGCTTTGCCCTGGGAGACCGAAACCTCAGTCATATTACAGCAATAACACTATTTGGACTGCTCCCTTCCCCATCACTGTTCTGCTGCCTTGTCCCAGACTCTACTTTTTCAGACAGGCAGAACCAAAAGCCTGCATGGAACCTTTTTTAGTGGTACATCGAATGGGGAACAGAGAATAACTAGGAAATTGGGGCTTTCCAGATGTAACTACAGCTATTCAACAAATGCAAAGTCATGCGACTTGTGAGACAAGGGGAGATGGAAAGGCCTGGGCTGTTGGTTTCCTTAAATGCTTCAACCATCAGAAAGCCTTTCAGTATGTGTCATTCTCCCCCACCCATCAGTACATCTAAATTAGTGAACCTGCAGTTCTGGGTGTGGATTTGGGGCTAAACAGCTTCTTAGATGGAAGTTCTCCTAGCTGCAGTACTGTCAGTAAGCCCTCAAGCACATAACATCTGTCACACCCTGCAAAACAAAACAAAACAAAACAAAACTTTTGACCTCTGTAAAAAAAAAAAAAAAGCCTGACATTGTAATGTCAGCCCCTTACAAAGAAACCTCGGTGCAGACATGGGGCAGGAGTTGCGAGGTTAACGAGGAGATGGATGGAACTGTGCTGGCTTATGCAGCAAAGCTTGTGTGCTTCAGAGCCCGAGTTTCAGAGCCAGGGAACAAGGACATCGGGGACCTGCTGATGTTTAAGAACCTCAGCACCTTCCCAAACCCGGAGGGGTTTTCTAGAGGTGGCCATTCAAAATTAAGCATCTTTGACAATGCAGAGATGCTGCTTCTGATGTCAGGGCTTGTTGGCCCACCGACTTCAGAGGAGTTACACCCCGGGTAATTTAGCTGAAGCAATCAGGAAATAATTACATACAGTGGAGAGTTAAAAGACGGCAATTAAACTGTACAAATAAATAACTGAAGTGACTAAAAAAGTCCACCCAAAGCCTACTTTTGGAGCACTATTTAATGTAAATGAATCACTTAGTGGACAATGCAACAATCATCTGTTCAGCTTCTATTCATTATCAAAAACAATACAACAGGATTGGCAGGGAACAGCCATGTGCCAGAGGGAGCCCTTTAGGAAATACCACAGAATCTGGGCTGGCTTTTGTCTCTTCTCCTATTGTGTTCTGACAATGCTTTGCTAATGAATGTCCAACGTCATTTCAGTTGTCCTTTTTAGTTTTTTTTTTGTCACCCCCAAACCAAATCAGTAGTAATCTTGGCCTTTCAGAAGGAACTGAAATGCTTGTTCACGTTGGGAAGGCTTCTGCACGTTTGGTGTCAGCTTTGCCAAGGTCTCCGAGGCTGAGGATGTGTGGGCTTGGGCAGCCTGGTGAATCCCACGGTAGGTGGATGAGGCAAAATCCTCCGATTTGGGCAAAAATCCATTAGGTTTTAAAGAACCTACCTTTGAAACTTGAAATGCTTACTGAATTCAATACTTCAGTGAGTTGTATACTCAATAAATTCATCTTTTGTTACTCAATTTGAAGCGACGTTAACCTCATTCTGAGAAATAAGCCACTTTGCAGAGCATATTTGTAGTGATCGTGCCCAGCACTACCTTGGGAGTTATCTGCAGGAAACTGCAAGCTAAAGGGAATCCCCATTAGGGATCTGGGGAGGTAAACATACCAGACAGACACCTACAGTAGAAGAAATCAAGGCTTAAAAAAACCAAACCAGTACCAAACACTAAAATACTCTCATTATGCTTCAGAACTGGCAATCCACCAGCGTTCACATCTCTTCAGAGTTACTGGTTTGGAACATCTGAAAGTTCAGAGACTTTTCTTACCTGGTTCCTCGGCTCACCCTCGTGTCTTTGCCTCAACTTCCACTTCCTGCAGGGTTGCTGGGTCAACTCTGTGCAGACCCTCAGCGTAAGTCAAAATCACTGCAAGGGGCTGAGTTAAGGAAAACAACGGTTCATAAGAGAGCAAAGAGCGGGGTGGATAAGCAGGATTTGTTTCAGAGAAAAAGGCACACGGAATGGCACCCAGACTTGGCTCCTCAAGGTTGTCTCGGAGGTTGCTTTCTTTTGTCTGAAACAAAATTTTAGGCTTGGCAGCAAATTTCTGCAGCTGGATATTATTTTTGTCCTGTCCAGTGATGAGAAGAGAGTGTGGGTTTCTAGTTAAGGCTATCTAAAATTTGAGCTAGAAATGCACACTTCAGAAAATCTTGCTACTAGCTCAGCCTTGCAAATCAAATAGCCCGAGATGGCATCAGACCCCCTGAGAGCTTATGCTCACCCCACCAAGTCAGCTGGGTAGCCTGCCTTGCGACCTGGGAGTTGTACTGACAGCGTGTATTTGGAATGCCACTGACGGTGGGACTCGAGGGGAGGGCTGCCAGCCCATCCTGGGACTATTTACTCTATTGCTATCTCCAGCTTCTCCCCATCCTTCAGCTGGAGATGACTCCTGCTGAGGCAGAGGCTGTCAGAGGGGTGGCACGTCTTCTCCGTGGCCACTGCCATTGAGTGCTTGCGATAGCATTGCAACCTGAAAGAGTCAGCAGGGTAGGTTAATACGCTGGGCTGAGAATAGCGACAGGGAGTGCGACAAAGAGACCTCTGACAGCAGCCTGGGGCAGCCACCTCAAAAAAACCAGTCCACCTGGAACTCTGGAGCTCTCCAGGAGACGGCAGCTACCGTGGTGCTCCAGTTACACGATGGCAAGACACACAATCCCGAGTACCTACTCCTTGGAGCAGCCAGGTAGAGTGGTGAAAATGGGTGGTTACAATACCCCAGAGCAGGAATCCTGAATGTTGCCCACTGACTAGATACTTTTACCGCTGGACAGGGGTTGGGTAGGGAGGGACAACTATTCAGCTTCTGATAAACAATGGTTGATTTCGCAAGAGCCTCGTCACCATTTGCACTCATTGACACTTTTTTTTTATAGCAATCTCTGTTAAAAGACAAACGATCTCAAGTATCCTTTCAGGGGGGGAAAATCCTGATTATGTTAACACAGGATATAGTAAAGGCATCATCCTTGTACTGGGCTGCACTGAGAAAAAAAACCCAACTAGCATAATTAACCCCCTTTGTTTAATAAACTTAACTTAAAATGTATCCAGTCAAATTCTGTTTCTCCCTGCTCTGGTAAAGAATGGGGTTTTTTTGTTGTTAGTCCCTGGAGTAGTTGCTTAAGTCAGGTCTCACTGTAATTACACACCTCACAGCAGTGCAGGGAGACTTAATTAAGAGAGTCACTGGAGGTGTGTTGTCAGACACACACAGCCAAGCCCAGCTGGCAGAGGCGCTGGGATCCAGCTGCAGTGGGCACCTTAAAGAAGACCATTCAAGTTTGCAGAAGGTTTCGAGATCCTCCTGCAAGAAGGGGCAGGGACACACCCAGCAGAGCCTTTACTCCCAGCCCCTCGACTCCTGTGGTTCTAGAAACCTCTCTGTACTCACCAGGAGATGCTCTGCTGCACCACAAGGCTTCATCTTCTCGCCCCTCCCCTCAAAAAGTGTGACTCACCAGTTTCAAACGGTGACATTTCATTCCCAAACTATTCCGGGAGCAGCTGGCTCCATAACACATGAGGATGCGGGGAGAAGGGAGGAGGCAAGAGCCAGATTGCAAAGTCAAAACCACCCCTTCTCTCCCCCACCCAGGTAAATGGCTATTAAATTTCAGAGCCACGTAATTTGGGACGTGCTGGCAAATTCCAATTGCAGGAAAAGAATAAAACAAGCACATTTCAGGAGGGAGAGGGAAGGAAAGGAAGGAAAGGAAGGAAAGGAAGAAGGAAAGGAAGAAGGAAAGGAAGAAGGAAAGGAAGAAGGAAAGGAAGAAGGAAAGGAAGAAGG
>WUAM01000281.1:6364872-6391628 GCA_024336885.1 Actenoides hombroni
GCCTGCGCTCAGCACGAAGTGGAGGAGTGAGATGCTGGTCTGAGCAGCCGGGTGCTGTCCTCGCGCGCCGCTTTGCAACGGAATGAGTTTAAATCCTCCTTTTGGGTTCCTGATTGCCCACTTTGGACACACTCCCTGCACCCTGGAGAGCATGAAGCCTGGATGTCCAGCTGCATTATGCCCAGTACATTACACAAGAGAGTGCTTTGTAGACATGAGTTAGCTCAGGAGTAGGAAGCTCCGTAGTGCCTTGAATAGTTGTGTACAAACTTGATGGCTTTTAGACCTTGTCGAGCTTATTTAGAGATTGCTCAGCTCTGTGTGTTACTGTGTTCTAGCTATACCTTCAGAAATACTTGTTTTATACAGTTCACTACTGGTTCAGCAAGCTAGTCTGTTCACTTACCAGCTCCTTGAGGAATTCTGTCCAAGCCCCCACTGAAATTCTGAAAGAGCTTGACGTTTTCCACATTAATAGAGCCCCTGTCACCTCCTCAGCTCAATACAAGCTCAATCCTACTTAATGACACTGACTTCTGCCTTAGCATGATCAGTTACCTCATTTTCTACTCCTCCTGCTGTACTTTTGTTTGAAGTAGTGTACGAGTTGTGCACCCAGACCTCTCTAGTATCCTCCTGGTAAAGACCTGACTGGCAGCTCAAACTGCAAGAGTTCAAACTCCACCTGCACAACAGGGGAGATACACTAATATTTGGGATTGACTTTGTGTGTGTCCCAAAAGTTGTAGAGATTCCAGGAATGGGTTGTAACTGTCTTTACTGTGACATCAAGCTTGAAAACTTGCAGGTATATACAGTGGGAAAATCAGTGACCTTTTTTAGAGCAGAATATCACTTACTCTTTGACCGTGTAGTAAGCTGTAACATAAACTACTCCCTTGAAGGCACTGGCTTAGCAAGGAGCTTAGGGCTATGCCTTGGTATCAGAATCCAGTTCCAGGATGAGCTGGGGCTCCTACATACCTTTAGCTTGGGTTTCATTCACAGGTTTAATTTCAGCAGGTTCATGCTGTTAAACCGCACAATTAATAGTGGCATAAAAGTAAAGAGCACGAAATGTAGGCTTTAGCCTATTAGGTGGGACATGTGGCTCTCTTAAATCACAGGATTTGTCTCTGCTAACAGGTGGTGAAAGCCACTGGAGATGGCAGCACAGAGTGCAGTGCATTAAGCAAGTAACATACTTGGAGAGAAAACTTACTCCGAGCCTTTAGAAGACAAAATGGCTTATATCCATCTGGGATAATACACAGTAACTGGTCTGGTAGGTAACATGGTACTGGCTGTTCTAGAGAAATTTCTAGAGGGTTTATTACAATTGGAAGAATGCAGAGACATATCCCAGCCCTGAGGAAATCCCACTCTGAATACACTCTGTACCGCGGAGTAGATCGAGAGCAAAATGCAGGAACCTTTTGTTACAAGACAGCTGACAAGATCCAGCACCAAGTGTCCTGCTGGGATGTTCAGATCAGCATTTAAATGCTTAAAATCGTGCACTGACGTGAACTTCTGAAAGTCTAACTGAAAGGATGAGGAAATCTGTTGGAGACACCTTTGTATGGGACTCAGTTTGTCAGTGCTCTAAGGCAGGGTTAAGAGAAAGGGCTTCTTTTATGTTTCAAGCCTCTGGTGGTTTTCTCGATGGTGAAATAACCCGTTTCCTCTCATCTGGTGGCTGCAGGAAGACAGTTCAGAAAGGAAAGCTCATGGATTTCACCAGCACGGTCATCATCCCGCTGCTTTTCGGCAGCCTGGGCATCTTCGGCCTTTACCGGCTGCTGCAGTGGATGCGGATGCGAGCTTACCTCCAGGAAGCAGTGGTGGTGATCACGGGGGCTACCTCTGGCCTGGGAAAAGGTAGGTACCTAAAGAAGGACAAGCAGAGGGTTGTAGAATAAAGCAGCAATGAGTGGAAAGTTCCTACTGCTCTGAATTTGGAGAGAGGCAGCTCGTGCAGCCACATCGCTCCCAAGTAAAGCCGACGCCAGTTTTGATGCAAGACAGCCTCGAAATTTGTTAAGGAAAATGTTAATTGTCCTGGATAAACTGGAGCTCCTCAAAGCGAGGAACAGGTTATGCAGTTCCTGTGCTGTCAGGGGTCTTTTCTCTTAAATCCTGAAAAAGCCAGAAAGTCAAATTGTTTCTGCAAAACCTCCCAGAACTGGTGTTCTGCATTCGTGTCTGTTGTAGTTCCAAAGTCCCTGCCATATTCTCCACTCCTCCCTGCTCCTCCCCCTTGTTAAGATACCTGTTCTCTGGTGGTACAAATCTATCCACTCTAGATTCAAACCCTTGGCAACATGAACACCAGTGAGTATTTTTTTCTAAATAAAACCAGTTGTTTGGTTTGGGTTTTTTTCCCCAAATAAAATTTATCCTTTGAGTGGATAACATCCTCTAATTCTGCTTTCTGGAATTGCTTTAAAAGCTTCTTGAAGAGAAGACAAGGTGCTTTTGGCAAGGCCTTTCATTAGGATGAGCACGTTTCTAGAACAAATAATAGAGCTTAAATTGATGCTGTGTTTGCATGTGAGTTTGTCCTTGAGGATACGGTGTTCAGTAGTCAAATGATCTCTGCTGGGAGTGGAAAGAGGATCTGTGTTTTGCATCAAGAAGAGGTAGAACTGAGTACGAGGAGAGACTTTCCAGCTGTCACACACCGAGCAGATGAAGTGCTGGGTGTTGTTGGGTGTGTAGATTTCCACCACTGTATAGTGAAACTTCCTCCCTTGTTGACTCCGTGCCAAGATCTTACACTATTCTCCTCAGTCTCAGTTATTAATATGCTAGACCACCTCTAATTACTGTGTGTTCTTAACCACCTCTCGTTACCGTCCACTGCCATCTCTTGCACAAACGAGCGGTTTGTCTCCCTGGATCCCGGAGGGGTAGGGTAGAAGAACATGTGGTTGCCTCAGCAGCTGGTAGCACTGTAAAGGGGACAACAGGGTGGCATCCCCTCTTCAGCCTTTTCCTGGTGAAGAGGATCGATTGCCTTGAGGAAGCTCCAAGGCTTCCAAGACTTTTGGAGGCGTTGACTCAAACTGAAACTCCAAAGAGCAGGCCCTGCTGCATTAGATGAGGTACACAAGGTAACTGTAGTCCCTCTTCAGAGAGACATACAGTCAAAAATTCAGAGTCACGGGCAAATTCAGCCAGCTGAGGGGGGAAGGATGCATAAACACCACCATAACTGCATAACCAGCACAATAACAGAGCACAGCAGCTACCTCACTGCTGTCTCTGGTCTGTCATAGTCACAGGAAAATGGCATCTGGCTGCCACCTCCCCATAGATCAGCCTATCACTCAGGAATCCTAAAGCCCCCCAGATCCTTGCCAGCTAAAAAGGATATATATATATATATATATATATATAGATATAGATATATATAGATATAGATAAAGGAGTTTTAGCCTCTACCCCTATACTACAATGTGGATCTGCTGTTTGCCTCCAGCATCCAAATACCTACTTTTCTCTCTTCCTTGCTTCCTCCACAGAATGTGCAAAAGCTTTCCACGCAGCTGGCTCCAGGCTGGTGCTGTGTGGCAGAGACAGTGAGAAGCTCCAAGACCTGGTGCAGCAGCTTTCCACCGTGACCAATCACCGAAAGAAGGTAAGCGTGGGAGGAGGAGAGGCTGCTCGCCTCCTGGGGCTGGGATTGCTCTTTGTGTTACTACAGAATCACTCGGGGGTTGTTCTGTTGAGCAATAGGAAACATGCAACTCTGTGGTTAGGGATAGGTGTTGCTAGAGGAGCACGCTGAGCTGACCTGTCGTATCTTGTAGAAACTGTTCAGAAATGAGCCCATCAGAAAGTCTCCCTGCCTTGGAGTGGCAGTGAGAGGATGGGAGTGTGGAGCACCCGGAGCCTGGGCATCTGTCTGTCATGTACTGAATCTGGAGAAGTGACTTTCCTTCTGTTGGCTTTTATTGTTGATGTCTAGTTCTGCTGAAAGGCCTCACTGGCTTCTGTAGAAGACACACGGGTTAAGGTTGTTTTTTTTTTTCCAATGCATTTTCTTTAAGTAAGAAAAAAAGAAACTTTAGTATTGAGGAAGATCTCACATGCCCCCTTCCTAGGCTCTGGTATAAGGATGAGGCTGCAGCAGAGAAAGATGAGAGCACAACCTGCTACTCTTAGATGTTCCTACCACCTGGAACTGCTGCACTGGAACTGCAGAAGGTTTGGGTGGCCCTGCCTCTCTGCTTCCAGAGCTGAGAAAGCCCATCCTGACCACACAGAGCACACTCAGCACAGCTTCAGCTGGCCTTTTGCTAACTGCTGTTTATTCACAGACACACAAACCTCACGCTGTGGTGTTTGACCTGTCGGACACTAAAACTGTCCTCAGTGCTGCTGAAGAGATCCTGAAGTACTCCGGTCACGTGGACATACTCATCAACAATGCCGGCATCAGTTTCCGAGGCACAATTGTGGACACAGGACTGGATGTGGATAAGAAAGTGATGGAAACAAATTATTTTGGTCCTATAGCCCTCACCAAAGGTACCCGTGATCCGGATTACAGGGGGACGATGGATTGGGCCGATACCTTCTGCAGGCCAACACAACTAAGCACAGCTTAACTTCTGGCTGTAATTTGGTGCAGTACAAGAGGGGAGGAAAGTTTTGTTTCACGGGCAGGAGATGCTTGAGCAGGACTGCATGGGAAATACCTAATTGGAGATAAAATCTTGTTTAAAACACCTCCTGACTCTGGTCTGGCAGGAATTTAGGAAGAGAGATAATGGTTAGCCTGTCTGTGCTGATAAATCACCAGAGGACACCGTACGGTTCTAGGTGAAGCTGTGCCTTTCCCAGGGAGCTTCTCTGGTTACACAGGAAGCTCAGCCTGGAGGGTGTCAGCCACAGGGAATGGAAAGAGGTACTGGGGGCAGAAAAGAACCAGTCCTGCTGACCGTGCCTGTGGGAGATAGCAGCTCTTTCAGCCTGTGTGCAGCCTCGCTGGCCTGAGGAGTCTCCTCGTAGGGGAACAGAGGCTGCAGCTTCAGTCAGAGGCACCTAAGCGCTATCCCTTCCCCAACCCCAAACAAGGACCTTGTAATTAGCTTAGGCATCTCTGAATGCTTTGAAGACATTGATTCTTGACAGCAGTGATGGCAGGGCTGTTCTTCTGAATGGGTCTTTTCTGTCTTTCGCTAGCACTTCTCCCCTCCATGATCAAGAGGAGACAAGGCCACATTGTGGCCATCAGCAGCGTTCAAGGCAAAATAAGCATTCCTTTCAGATCTGCATGTAAGTACCTCCACAGAGGATGGGGAAGACATATTTGGGGCAGCAGACTGAATGAATACTTGGCTACTGCTTCTACATTTAGCTCTCTGTAGAGCTGGCTGCATGCAGGGAGGGCAGAGCTGCGCATCGTTCTCCGTGTGCTCACAAATCACTCACAGCACTTAAGGAAGGCACTGGCAAATGCAACTTCTTAGCCCTGACATAAAGTTATTAAGGGATGGGGAAGGAGAATATGTTTTGAAAACAGCTTAATATTCCTACCTTAACGCTTGAGAGTTCCTATCAACTTTCTGATTAATTCCATAATTTTGCTGCATTTTATCCTTGCTGCTTGCCTGGTTAATCTCCTATTAGAAAGTTGGAACTTTTTTGGTTTATTAAGTTATGAAATGCCATAATACAACCAATGCCAAAATAAAACCCTAGACAGTTCTGATCCAGCAAACTCTTCATGCTAAATCAGTTATGATAAATAATACTGGTGAGATTACTGCAAAAAGCCTTATAAAAGATGGAGGAACTAAAAGGTGAGCATCTGGCATACAGGCATCTGTAAATCACTGAAAATAAACATAAAAATGGAAAAGTGTAGTGGTGATGGTGTAAGACTGGTAAGGCATAAAGCTGAGTGAAGCCTGGAATGTCTGGGCCATCTGGACTTTTAGATGACATGGGTATGACTGCAGCAAGAAGCATGTTCTGAAGAGCTTCCAGAGCTCTTGCACAGTGACCAGAGCTCAGCAGCTTGGAGTTCAGCTCTTGCCTTGGTCCTTGGACAGGTTACACAGCCTGCACTAAGCTCTGCCCTGCTGGTCTCAGCCCTGCAGCCTTGCTGAGGTGACAGCAGTCGCAGCGCTGGTCACCAGGTGTAGGTAGAAAGGGGGCGAGCAAGAGTCGTTCAGCCTTTTCACAGGAGGAAACCCTGCCCTAGGCCACGGTTCTCTGCTCCTGTCTGGTTTTGAGATCAGGTTTTGACTTGTGTGCAGCCAGGCTCAGAACCTGCTCTACCAGTCCCTAACGCTCGATGCAGGTGGGCCAGTGAGTGTCAGCTCTGCCCTCCTGTGCCATCAGCGTCTTCCCCCAGCCCCAGCCTGGCTTCACCTCTCCATCATGAGTGGCAGGCAGCTTGGCTTCGCTCCACAGCGCTTTGGCGGGGCTGTGATATTAAGCTCAGGATCGTAGCCAGTTTCCAACTTGAGTATTCCCATTTTGCCTTCCTAAATTACCACTCTCTCCCACTACCTGTTGCTGCCATTCACTAAAAATACCCAAACCCGGGGAGTTGTCCAACAGCTGCAAAGTGGCTGCACTGCTGTGAAAAACCCATCCAGGGGAACGAATCTTCCTTCAGCCCTTCTCCTTAGGGCATAGTCCTTTCCCTGTTTTTCAGATGCTGCCTCTAAGCATGCCACCCAGGCCTTCTTTGATTGTCTACGAGCAGAGGTAGAGCAGTATGACATCGATGTGACAGTCGTAAGCCCTGGCTACATTCAGACAAACCTCTCTCTCAACGCTGTGACATCGGATGGGTCTCGCTACGGAGGTGAGACAGGATTTTGTGCCCTGTAGCTAAACCATCTCCATCTCACTGAGTTACTCCAAAGTGTGCTTGCAACATACTGGTAGCGACACATGTTAGCCCTGAAGTATCAAAAGACAACTTTGGGTGCAGGGTAGGAACAGGAACCCCCCCCCCAGATTTAGCCTTTCCTGGTTAGTAACTACCAACTTCTAGCCTAACCATGAATGATAGCTGTTTGTGGTCCCCCCCCACACAACTGGTGTGAAAACCATACCCACCAAGGGGCCATGTACAGTTAGAAGAGAGTGTTCCTAGGAAAGGTACCAAAGTGTGGCCTTACCTGCTGGCATTGGTGCTTACTCAGCTTTCCTTTGCAGTTATGGACAAGAACACTGCCGAAGGACAGACAGCTGCAGAGGTTGCTCAGGTAGTTCTCCATGCAGTGGGACAGAAGAAGAAGGAAGTCCTTGTAGCTGGCCTGACACCTTCCCTGGCTGTCTACCTGAGAAACCTCTTCCCCAGGCTCTTTTTCACCTTAATGGCAACTAGAGCAAAAAAGGAGAGAAAAACAAAGGGCTCTTAGAGCTCGGCTCCTTCGAGTGGTAACTGCAGGGGGAGGCAAACCCCTGCAGTTTGGCTGGGACATCAGTGGAGGGGCTCCTGCAGGAAAGACCTTTCTCAAAATACTGCAGTTTACCATTGCATGGCGAGTGGGAAGCGGTTTCCCTCACATCAGGGCAGGCCACTTGCTGGAAGACAGCACCTAAACCTCACCTGAAGAGGGGTGCTTGGACAAGGGGGAGAGCTGAGGCTGCAGGGGAGGCTAACAAGGGAACACACTTTGCAGCAGGGGAGGCCCACGTGCTGGAAGGCAGCACCTTACCTCCCCTCGCTCCAGGCATCTCAGCTTTATGGGCCTGCTACAAATAAATGCCACCTGTTTTGCCTTCACACCAGCAGATCTTGTCTTTCCCTACCCTGTAGCCCCTGTGAAATACAGTCCTCAGCTGGGAGCTCTCGTGATCAGTGTCTCCTCCTAATCTGATCTAGAACATGGTGCTTGAAGTGGGAAGCTTCAGAGCCTCTGCCCCTCACCATGCCAGATCACCTGACGCGTCCACCTCAGAGCCACTTCTAAAGAAATGACTGATGTCAAATTTGATTTGGCAGTTGTTTTGTCTGACTCGTGCCTTACTGGTGTCCACTGAACTCTGCACTACCTGACAGTCCAGTATTAACCCCAGAGCACGTTCACTGACCAGAGAGAGACCAGCAGGGCGAGGTGTGGGGTTGTGCGTAACCACTGCGCAGCTGACGGCAGCACAGCCAGCAGAGAGCGGGTGCCAGGGACACCATCTCCTCCTGAGCAGAGGAGAAGCTGTGCTCAGGGTGGACAGCACAGGAGCCAGACCCTTCTCATCTGTTTTAAAGCAATCACAGATGCTAATTAGGATCACAGCCAGCGGGAGGAACGATAGCTGCCTGTTCATGTTATCACAGGCTTCAGGGAGTTCCGTTCTTCACCCCTTCTCCTCACGTGAGGGTTACCAACAGAGTTCAGTAAGGGCAGAAATAATCTTTTTTATCACTCGTAATTGAAATAAAACCTATTAGCAGGAACCAAGGTCCAGAGCCCTGCTGCCACCTCCCTGCACATACCAGCATTTTCCACGTGTCCTGCTTTGTACGTCCTGCCCGTGAGCCTGCGTCCGACAACAAATAAATTACATTGCTACAAAATTAATCCTTTGTTCTACTTCAGCTCCTCACAGCAGGTTACGTTAGAGGAAGGGAAAAGCAGAAGGGGTTTGTTTTCCATTTTCTGACACTCCTGCAAGACGCTGTTGTACCAGCAGTAGTGGCAGAACCACCTACTTCAGCCCCACCCTCTTTACATTGTCTGCTTACAGCAGACCTGCTGGGAATCCAGAGCATTAGTCACACTAAAACTCTGATACAGGTGTGCAGGCTCAGCAGGACCTTCTCCTTCAAAGAAGCCTTTTCTTGACCACTGCAAGTGTGTCAATGCTCTCTGAGAATCCATCCCAGATGATGACTAGGAGGTGTTTGCTGATCACAGCCCTGCTGCTCAGTTAGGACACCCTCTACCATTTTCACTATGCCTGAGGTTGCAGATTTGTTACATAAAGACCCGGGGTTCAAATTATTTCAGGCATATGTATCTTTTTTCCTATTAAGAGTAAAAGCCCAGGCATTACCTTTACTCCTCTCTACAAGGGGAGTCTCTGGAAGCATTGGTTGTGCTTTTCCTTTCGTGTTTTGACACGTTCACATCCTCCATTTCTTGGCAAAACACAGTGCTGCTGCCAGTCTTGTCCAGCTGCTCTGTCTGCTGATGTTTTGGTCACCCACTTTGCATTTCTGTGTTATCTGCCAGGGTGCTGAGTGATGCAACACAGCAGGCCTGAGGAAAAAAAAAAAATGATGTGTGGGGAGTTACTGTAGTTACTGTTTGAACTACAGCTCCAAGTCGGTGGTTACCAAGAGCGTGCACGTTCCCCTTCGGAAGGAAATTCCCACTTCAGAGCACCTCTGCAATGGTCAGTAAAGCCTGTGGGGCTACAAGGGGAATCTGGTCCCCCCCCACTGTAACCCACAGCTACCTACAGGAACCACCACTGGAACACAGCCCTCCAGACCCCTCTCACCCTGCAGTTACAGCACGGACTTACGAACAGCCAGGATGTCATCTTGCATTTCAGATGGGTTATCACTAAGATTTCTTGGAAAACAAGCTCCCCTACCCTCCATCTCCATCCTCTCCACCTCAAGAGTGGAGTTAAGGGTCTATTTTTAAAACAGACCTACCTGTTGGGACAGCTAAGCCGACTCCTCAGCTCTCCTCCTGCAATCAGAATACAGGAAACTCGCTCATTTTTAACTGCAGAGTCTGTGATATGAGCCCCGTGCGCGCAGGGAGCCTTCCCAGGGTTAGTCCTTCTGCCACAGTGATCATTCCAGGCAGGGGAAAGCTTCACAGAAAGAAGCACCAGGACCACAGAGGTTTGGTGAAGAAAAGGAACGAAGAGCCCTGACAATGACTCCGCATTGATTAAAAAAGAACAAGATTGTCTCTTGTGTGGCCAGCACGAGGATATTTTGGGCCTTCAGTGGCAATAAAGGACATAATAGCTATAGCAGATCTGCCACTAGTTTAAAATGCATCGAGGGAAACAATGTCAGGACTCAAAAGGCAGCTTGCCCAGCAGCCTTGGCCTAACCGCAGAAAGATGAAGTAGTTGCATTTCTTCCCCTCCTGTCTGCCAAGGCAACTGTACATTGTTGCTATAAATAGAGACGCTCTGGATCCCGGCTTCTTTTAACCTTGGAGGGAGACAACTCAGCCACTGTCCCAGCATAAGAGGCTGTTGCCACCTAGAAACATCTCGATGCCACTGGAGTTTCCTCCAGCCCACGTGCCAGCTTGGGTACAGCTGCCTGGGCAGGTGGTAAAAGCACCCCCTCAGATCTGCCAGCAAACCCCGTTGGCCCAGCACGCGCACGACTGGGACGCGTGCCCCGCTAACGGAAAAGCTGCATCAGCAGAAAAGCACAAATTGGAACGGTGGCCAGAAAAGCTGGAGGCCAGGGGGAGTTCTCAGTGCCCGCTGGTGCAGTTTAGAGAGTTAAAGATAGAATTACTGAATTTGGTTTCTGACCTCATAAGACTCCCTTCCAAGGTCAGTGCTTCAGCTGGGGAGGTCAGACTGCACCTCCTCCCCCGAAGCCAGCGCTACACCTGCACGCAGGCAGGTTTGGCTACAGGGCTTTGCTCCTGTATTGGGATCATAACCCTTGGAACTGGGCCAAGCTGGCCCGGTAAACACAAACCCCGCCTGCTTTCCGTCTGGTAGGAGGAGATGATTAGAAACAAGCCCCTGTCTTCTAAGAGTAACTGGATGAGCTTGCAAAACAGCAAATACTTCCCCTTCTAAGAACAAGATTTTGACAGTTTGGAGCTAAAAGACGAATTAATGCACAAGATTGGATTCTAAAATGTGGGATAACACAGTTAACAAAGACAGTCACATGGCTGCCTTGCAGCAGCAGCAGGCAGCTTCAGGAGCGCGTGTTCCAAGCGAGAGCAGTGGGATTGCACAGCCAAGGCACAGCCCTCCGAGTGTCAGCAGCACTAACAAAGGCAGGACAGCCAGACTGCCACCTCAGCTGCACAGGGTACAGCACGTTTCACTGGAGGTGTAGCCACATGAGAAAGAACCTGTACAGCAACTGAGCAGAAGGTGTTTGTTTTGAGCTGGAAACTCTTGTGTTATCTCTGTTGTGCAGGGAAATAATGGTTGGTGGTGGCGAGGCAGAAAAGGACAGGGACACCTTTAGCCCTAACCATCCATCTTCAAGCGATTACCAAAAAAGATCTAAACACCAGGGGTAACAAATGAGCCTCTTCCAAGAAACACAACTAGTCAAGCAAGAGGGAAAGCAATACTGTGCAGCTATTCCTTCAGCGGGTGGCTGCTGTGAAGCGATGCAGCCGCTGCTGCCATGTGCAGCAGACAAGAGGGATGTCAGGTCTGTGTGTGAACACACAAATAACCATCGCCACTGGAGTTCTCCCAGCAAAGCCTCCATCCCCTGGAAGGACACTATCAAAGGGAACCATGATAACAGTAACAAGAGAGCAAAACCATTTGAAATTCTCATCCTTTAATGGTCAATGATAACTTCTGGCTGGTTCTGTGTAATACAATTAAACAATATACTTAAATGTTTCAAAAAAAAAAATAAAAGGAAAAAAAAAAGCTCGTTCACACCCCCTCTTTCTATAGCTTCTCTCAACGACATTCCACTGCTGGATTGGACTCCCATGGCCTAACATACAGCTCTCAAGTCACCACACATCCACGTCTCAAGTGTAACGAAGAACTGAAAAAACCTTGGTGCACCAGTGATGTGTTATTTTAAAAATAACAGCTCTTATTAAACCAAATCCTTCCCAGTCTCCACCGCTTCTCGAAGAGGAAAAACAAAACGTTACTGCGGGAGTCTTAACAGGCTTGTCTTTGTGGGTTTCTCTCTTCCCCGCTGAAGTCATACGGCGTAGAGTTCATAGATCTTCTTTACACAGTACACCAGGGCGGCGAGTGCTATCGTGTTGTGCAGTCTCTTTCTGTGCAGGTCGTCCTTCCTCACCAGCACCACCGGAGTGGAGGAGGTGAGCGTATGCAGGGGCAGGCGGGAAAGTTTATAGGCGTCGTATTCTACTTGGTACTTGCAACAGGGATCAAATTGCCATGAGATACCATAAAGGGTGCAGCAAGCCACGCTCAGCACACCAGCAGGCAGGGAGATGTAGTGAGAATAATCTACCGGAAGGGCCAGAGGGGTGAAGAGGCAGGTGGTGCCCGCTAGCACGGCCGTCTTGTGCAGGCAGTTCCCGACGGTGATCCAG
Source organism: Actenoides hombroni (assembly GCA_024336885.1). Classification (NCBI taxonomy): domain Eukaryota; kingdom Metazoa; phylum Chordata; class Aves; order Coraciiformes; family Alcedinidae; genus Actenoides; species Actenoides hombroni. Next base: position 6,377,112 of record WUAM01000281.1, read on the forward strand.
CGGGCCGTCTCGTCCCCGATGCGGGTGGGCTCGATCACGATGTATTTGTACTGAGCTTCCAGGGCCTGCTCCAGCTCGTACTCAAACTGGTCCTGAGCGTTCTCTCCGTTGTAGATCTCATGCACGATGTAACAGTCCGTGGAGGACAAGGTGACCCTGTTGACGGGAAACACAGAATTAAGACTACAGAGCTTAAAGATGAGACTTTCCACCCACCCAGCTCTGAGGATGGGAGAGGAAAAAAAAAAAAATGCCCAAAGCCAAGGCAGCCCCTCAAGGTCAGTCACTGCCTCTGCTCCACAGCAAGCAGCTTTTCAACTCCAGATGCGTTTCACATCAGCCAATCAGGCCTGCTGTACACAAAGTCATCCCAAAATAAAGCAACATATTTTTCCTTACCTTTTCCTAACTTGGAGGAGCTAGAACATTTTGAGAAAACAGTCTTGTTAACAGTCCTGAAATGGTTCCTCACCCCGACACCCGAGCGGTTTCCCTGGAGATACTGGAAGTGTCACACCCTTGCGACCACTCCGCATCAATGCTCAAACCAAACAGGCTCAAAAAGAGTTCCCACAGAAAATAAGACTAGCAGCTCATCCATCCAGAAGGCAAGTTGCACTGGAAGGCAATAAAGAGATGAACCATGTTCAGATGACTATTACTTGCTTTCTTCCCCCAGTAACTGCCTCCTTGCCACTGACTCAGCTTGCTGTTGAGTCCTCCACAGTGAATCCAACCCAGTCAATCCATAGTCAGCTAACAAGCCTTGCTGGCAGTGAAGGAGAAAAAGGCAGCAGAGCACTCTGTTTCTAACAGAACAGCTCACTCTCCTGAAACAGGATGCAGCAAAGCAAGAAAGGAACAGGTTTTTTAACCCAGGCAGGTGTTCACTGTGAAGAAAGATCCGCTCGCTTAACCTTGGAGCACCCTCCCTACTGCCAGGAGATTCACAAGCCTTGTACAGGCCCCATTGGAGCAGCAGCTTTTAGCTGCTTGAAGCCACATCAGCCTCCACCTTCCCCCCACCCTCTCACACATATCACCTTAGCTGCAGCTACATTACTTTAACAGACTGCTGAGAAATAGGACGCTGACTGTTTACCTGTGCTGAGAAAGGGTAAAAGCCAACCCATTAGAACAAGGCAAAATACTCATAAGCAGAAAAAAAGAACTATTTCTGACATACTTTTGCTTAACCACAACAAAATGGAGCACGTCACCCTTCAAGGATAAAAATATCTGGCAGATTCCTTTAGCAGAAGGAGAACGAATCGCACGCATATTTGACCTAATCACAGCAGACAAAACAACCTCATCCCAACAGCATTTAGCCTCTCCTGATATTGGGAGGCAGGCCCCTGCCGAGCTGGAGAATGAAACCAGCACTTTCTGCTCCCTGAGCACAATGGTGCTTCTGTGCAGGCACTGGAAATGAAGGGAGCAAACCACCCATTTGCAAGCTGCTGTGTTACCACTTGTTCCCCTTAACATGCTGCAGAGGGTATGGTGCAGTGGGCACCTGTAATTAACAATATTGTTAAATTACAGGCTGTTACCAGAAGTAGCTGCTTTTGTGAATGGCACCAAACAATCACACAGCAGGACCCAGGAGGCACCAGCCTCTCTCAAAGCAGAGCAATACACGCTTTCATTAAAAGTCTGGCTACAATTTATATAACCACACAGAAAGCTCAACTTAAAGCTAGTTATTCAGTTCGCAGTGCATTTCCCCCTTGGTCTTTTCACAGGTAGAAAGAAACAAAATCAAAATCCACCTGAGTGCTGTGTGCTCCAAGGGCTTTTTTAGAGTCATCATCTGCTCAGGCACTGTTTGGAAAACTATGCTTGACTCTTTCAGCACAGGATGTGAAGTTGTGTAGTGAATTGGCCAGTATTTAAGGAAAAATTGTGAAGGCCAGCACCTATATATACATTTCAGAGCACTAGATCTCTAGCAGAACCAGGTTTATCAGCTAACATTAAGGGGTTTCTAACAGAGAACTAGTTAACCAGGTGTTACACCCATGAAAGACGCAGCTGGTAACGGTTTCTACCAAGGATGCTTTTTTCTTGGTGAAAACTCTTCCAAGTGCAGCTTCTTCCAATCTAAATTCCAGCTTCATTACAGAAAACATGCTGAGACTTAAGGTAACTCTGCAAAACACCACCAATGATTGCAATGACTGTGTGAAACCACTTGCTAAGGTATAATGACTTCGGGGAAAAGCTATTGCTGAAAGCAATTTTCCAGCTGGGGACTGACCCAGTGCTAACACAGCCCCGCAGATAAAATGAGTATTTCCTCCAGAGGAGCATTTTGTAATGCCTAGGAACGTGCAGCGTGGGTCTGCAAACCAGAGAAGCAAATCCAAACTCAACTAAGACCTCTGTAGAGGCTCAGGAACAGCACGATAACCCAGTCACCCTTGGATCTCCCTGCCAGCACTGGGAAACAAGGGGGAAGCAAGCTCATTTTGTCTCTGCCTGTACAAGAGCCATGGGGAACCAGGCTTCTAACTCTAGAAATTAAGTCAATAAGTACATGATGTGGGATTTCTCCAGGCTCAGCATCAGGACAGGTGGCACTAACCCGTCAGCCTCATTTCTCCTCACTCAGATCTTGCCTGTTCTTCCCTCTGAATATCCCTTCTTCCCCTTCCCATACCACAAGCAACAGCCACCTGTCAGAGGGAGCAGGAATCCCATGGGCTTTGGCCAGAGGCACTACTGTCCATCTCTTCTGCAATCTTGGCTTACCAGGCTCTGGGGCTTTAAAACAATGAAGTCAAGAAAAAGCACAGTCCTCCTAAGCCAAAACAAGCAGATCTTAAAATACGTTCTGTTGGAAAAAAATCACTGGGAAATAAACTGCACTAAAGCATCACCCTTGATCAAGTCTGACCCTTAACTCTAATGCTTCTCCAAATTTCTCCTCTACTATGGGAATAAATCTCTATCACAGTGGTGAAGCTGCAAATGGCAACATGGGCAATGCAAAACCAAAGGACAAAGAATGAAAAATTAGCTGCTCAAACAGCAGGACACACGAAGAGTCAGCAACGCCAGCAGAAAGTCTCCACTTCTGTAACAGAGGGAGTTGGGTTTATCACGTATTGTTTTCACCCAAGAACTGGCTGCCCCTGGAGGACAGAAAGCTGGTTTGTTTTCAGATGATGTAGAAAGAGACACAGAAGAGGCACGTGGGCTTGAGAAGGTTTTAGACCTTGCTGGCATGCAGAGTAGCACCGAGGACCTCAGTGCAGAGAGGCAATCTCTCCTGACACAGCCTTTCAATTGAACGCAGCAGCTGCACAGGAACAAATCCAGTCAAAGCAACTGGATTTGCTCAAACACTGGAGGCTGTGGAGCTGGCCTTTTGGAGCTTGTCCCCCCAGCCCCCGGCGATGACAAACAAAAATGCAGAGCTATGCAATCAACGCCAAGCTGACAGCCACCCGTTATGAAGTGCACTGATCTGATACCAATTCCATTTTGCTTAAAAGAACAGTAAATAACCCGTGTCACAGAGGACCCGGTTCCAGAAATCATAAAACTCTGCTGTGTGTTCAGAAGCCCAGCAGCTATTTACCAGCCAGACCAGAACCTAAAAGCAGTTGTTAATATTAATCAAATGATTTTCCAGGACCTGTGTCCCCACCCCCAAGAGGGCTCAATTAAGAAGTTGTAGAGCTGTTCTGTGGGACTAGTTCTGGGACTTTATACCCCAATGGTTTATTTTATTGCAGCTTCATTCATCCTATACTTCAGAGTTTTGCAGTGTCTCATTCCTGATGCCAAGTGCACACGATGGGTCTGCTCAACCATTCAGCGCAGCAAGATGAAAATAATGTCAAATCACTTGTGTAAAATTCAGGTATTGCCAGACTTACAAACAAGGAATCAGTTGTTAACAGAGCTACCACGAGCAGGAGGGGCAGAAGCGTCTGTCATAGCCATAGGGCAAGCTTCAAATTACATTTGGATTATCTTCCTAACATGGGAATATCAGGGAGCACCAGGAGAACAATAGCAACTCCAGCAACTGCCCACTTCCAGCCCTCAGAGCAGCTCCATTTCTCTGCCTCCAGACTGGAAGGGTTTTCCTCCCCAGAACAGCAGCCTGTCTGTATTTCAACTGGATGGTCTTTATGGATGAACAAATACCCTCCTAAGGAGGAGGCACAATGCCACTCAACAGGAAGAGATCTCACATTTTGCCAGGTGCCAACAGGCAGAAAGAGAAACAAATGAAGCCAGTGCTGAAAACAGGGCAGATGAGAACATCCTGGAAGAAACACCAGTGTCCTTCTCCCACCATCCACCTGCAGAGGACAATGTCTGAGCCTCAGGAGCATGCTGCCCTCAGCCTAAAGGTGTTCCTCGATGGCCAGATAGTCTTCTGACAAGGGTTTCAAGCCATCCAACTATCTCAGTTCTGCAAAACATTCAGAATCACAATTAGAAACCATCTCAACCTGCACAAAGCACAGAGGTACAGTTCTGTGCAATAAAAAAAGAGTCCTTTTAAACCCGCTCCCATAACACAGAGGTCAAGTTTGGTTGTTGTTTTCTTTTAAAGAAGAATGGTCCTGGACAACAGCACTGCTCAGAGCAAACGTACATTCAGATTAACTGCAAATGAAGACCAGTCTGATTAGTAGCTAAAAAGATAAGAAAGAAGAGGCTTGCAGCAGTGTGATAATGCCTGTCAGGAGAAGCAAATCTAGTTTAGCGAAGGAGCAGAGGGACTTCATGCTGGCTATGCAAGTGAACTGCAGAAAAAGGACATTACTGATAGGCAAAGCACAGTATCCAGGGCCATCCTTAGCATCTCAGCCAAGCTGGAGTCCATAAAGTCAAGGCATGACAAATATAAACACTGAACTTCCCTCCCTCCACAGAAACCCCTCTTGAAATTGAATTTAATTTCAAGATTAACGAACGAGCTGCGGTCTGGCTGTGGAAATGCTCCACCTCAGAGTTAGATTTGACAGCCTCTTTTCCTACTCAGGAGAGCTCTGGGATATGCCATACAGAAAGTACCAACACACGATAGTTTAAACACCTCCAGAACCGTTTCTCTGCTGAATGGCCACGTGATCTACCAGTCTCAGGCTGTTAGCTGTGGCTGTCTGGCCTATGACTTTAAAAAGGCCATTCTCAACAGGCTGTCACCGCACGCACTGAACCGGAGGAAGAAGAGGAAAAGCACAGCAATAAAGCAAGACTTTCAAGCTGTACCTTACATACAAATAGGAAAGGGGACAGAACGCAGGTGAGATCTTCAAGCAGCCTCGGCAGGGGAAGACAGCACTGAAGAAAACATCACCAGACCAGAACAACGACAAAAAAACCCCAAACCAAAACCCAACCTCCAGCCACCAGAGCAAAAAGGTGTCAATTTTAAGTCACCTAATGATTAGCCAGGCTAATGGAAACAGGTCAATCATTGCTGTAAGCAAATAGAGTACCAGAAATCTGAGCAGCCAGGGGAGGGAAAGGAGAGAGCGCTTTAAGGGGGCAGAGAAGCCAATACAAGCAGCGGTGATGACATTAAAGCTGTTCTTGCTGGAGTTTGTTAGAACATCTCCCGGGGGAACAAACGGCATTCTGTCCTGTGTTCTGGCGGTCATCGTGCTGAATTTTATACAAAAACACCCAGTACAATTCAGGGTCTGTTCTGTATGAAAAAAAAAAAAAAAAGGAGTTGGTTTTGGTCTACAGATTAACAATTCCCTTCAGACAGTCTCCATTAAAGAGTCTATCCAGAATGAAGAAAAACAAATATTTAGTTGGTTCTCTTCAGTGTTTTGGGTTATTTTGTTTATTACTTGACCACCAGAGCCAACATCCTTTCAAATTAACGTCCTTACATTATGGAGGAAAGCCCTTTTTGACCAATTACAGACTCCTCTGTATCAATAAAGTCCTTCATGAAGGGATACAGTCTCCACAGACAGACTCGATGGGCTTTTCTTTTTTAAATGAAAGCTGGTCTAGTCTAAGGGCAGACAGTATTTTATTCACTACTGCCTCTCCTCACACCACCTCTCAACACACAGATGGCCTTTTAGGCTAGCTGGCTGACAACTCTCAACCCCTCCACCCCAAAGCAGCTCGTTTATGAGGAAAGCTGGATTAGCATATTCAGTTCAAAGGGATGGGTCTTTGGACAAGAATCTACCCAGCGTTAAGAAAACCGTACGCACCGCCTACGACAGCGTTTGATGACATCAGGTCTGCCAGCACCGCCTTTTACACGACCTGCATTGCCAGCAGCCAGCCAAGATGGGGAGGTAGGATTTAGGATGAGGTGTGATTTAGGATGAGGTGCTGCTGGAGAAGAGGCAAAGAGGCCCAGTCATGGGTATCTCCAGCTCGGCGATTGCGAGGCAGAAGCGGAACTCGGGTGACATCACCCGACACCTATCACAACTATGAACTTCCGTCACGTTCGTCCAGGATCACACCTAAAAAATGCCATCATCTTTTGACGGGGGTTGTGAAACGCTGCTCCACGGTGTAGCCGTGGCCCTGCTACGTCACTCCTGCGCTTTCTTCACGCTTAGCTGCATGCTTCTCATCGGCAAAGGAAAAACAGCACACGCAGCAGGTTCGTGAAGTAACTCATGTTTATGAATAAGTCTTTTTGATCATAAGATCAAGAGTAATCACAGCTTAAAAAAAACACCAAAAACCACCTCGAACTACAATTAGATTATTGTCTAGTTCACAGAGTACGTTACGTGGTAACAACTCACTTTTAAGTCTGCATCAATTCTCCTCATGGTAGAATAATTTTCATTGAAGTTGCTAAGAGCTAAGAGCTCTTATCCATTTATTTTTTTTTTCCTTCACTTCTGCTGAGAGGACAGGTCTATCGCATGAAAACTCCACACCAAAGCCCCACACCTCGTGTACTTAGCACTGGGGCAGGTGCCAGCACTGGGTGCAGACAGGTTTAGTGCCCTGCCACTGATATTCTTGGTCGTTGATATAAACTGCACCGATGCAGTAATTTCATTGGCTCTTCCAGTTCAATTACTTTCAAATTCCCTCAACACAGACCGCGTTCCTGCAACTCACATTAGCACCAGAATTTTAAGGGTTACTCGTGGCTCTCCTTGGCCGTGTAGATTCAACGCCATCAAAAAGATTACTGTTGAATTACAGCGAGGGAACAAAACGAAGCAAAAGCCACAGCAAAAAATTAAGAGGTGTAGTGAAGTCTCTAAGCAAGGCGGCAGGACAAAAGAAAACTTGCGACCAAAATGCAGCCGCTTTCAGCAGCTGCCGGTTACATCAGTCAGCCCTGGGGCAAAACAGGGAAAATGCCAACGTAAGGAAATACGGGAATTAACGAGACAATTTAAGCAGGTACAGAACTGTGCGTGCAGATTTCAAAGTAGCTCAACAAGATTCTCCCTCCGTCTCTCTTGTTTTAAAGTTAGGGTTCCCAAACTTCCACAGCTACTCCGTGAGTAGCTCCAGCGTGTCCTGGCTACTCCTCCGTCCCGACGGAGGCGAAGCGAGCGCGGTACAGAGCTCTCTGCGAGCGCCGAGGCGGCCACCGCCGCCCGCCCCTCCCCGCCCGGCCCGGCTCGGCTCGCACCGGAGGAGCGCGGCGGCTCCGCGCTGACCCCCCAGGCGGCCGAGACCGCCGCGGCCGCCTGCAGAAGGAGGTCACCCTGGAGCACTCGTCGCTGCCCTCACCGCCTTTAAAAATAGCCGTGGAAGGAGCCTCCCCAGGGCTGGCCCTCCTCCACCCCAGCCCCCAGCGCCGCATCCCCGCGGCGGGAACGGCTGCGGGCCGCGCTGACCTTCCCCGCTCCCGCCAGCCCCCTCCGCGGCCCCATCCCCGCGCCCGCCCACAGCGGGAGACCGTCGGCCGCGGCGAGCCCGTCCAGCTCAGCCCCACCTCAGCGGGGCCGCGTCCCCCTACCCGGCCACGCTCCCCTCAGCGGGGCCCCCGCCCTTGCCGCGGGGTCGCTGGGAGCCCCCGAGGCGGCTGCGGCCCTACCTCCTCCCGCTCCCCGCCCGCCCGAGGCACCCCGGCGGCCCCACACCTCCCGCCCCGGCCGCAGCTCACCTCTCCCGGCCGCCACCGCTGTTGGTGCCGCCGGGGCCAGCGCGCCTCCTTCCCCACGCCGCCATCTTGGAGACACTCGGCTCGCAAATGTCTCCGCCAGCGGACCCTGGGCCCGCCGCGCTGCCCGACGGGAAACGTAGTGCGCGAGGGGCAGCTGGGACGGCGCGGCAGGCGGGGGCGAGTCCTCGTGTAAGACTACAAATCCCACAGTGCCTCGCGCCGCCGCCCGGCCGCGGGAGCCTCTGGGACGCGTAGTCCCCTCAGCGGGTGGCGGGGCCGGGCGGGAAGCAGGGCGGGAGTGCCCCTGCCACCAGTGACCGGCTGCGGAGGGCGAAGCGGCCCCGAGGTCCTTGGCTCGGCCCTTGCTCCCTTCCGGCCTTTTCTGCCGGCGCGCCCCAACGGGAGCGGGCCCGGTCGTGGGAGGAGCGCGGCGACGAGTCCCGGCCTGCCCCGCGGCCCCGCCACGATGGAGGGGCGGGAAGGGCTGAGGCCTCCGCCGCGGACGAGGGCTTGCGTTGGGCCGGGCCGCGGAGGTGGCTGTAAGGAGGAGAGGGGTCAGCTCTAGCTGAGGGTCAGCGCTTCTCCAGAGCTTGAGCGTTGCCTTGTTTTCCTGCTTGGAAATAAACCCAGGATTTCAGGCAGAGGAGGAATGGAGGAGCTCCTCAGAGCAGCACCTCCCGTGGAGGAGGGACTGGGCTTGGTTGGGGTGAATTTAGCCCCTTTAATCCATTCTGAAAGAGGAGCAGGGGACGACGAGGCTCCATCCTTAATGCACCTCCGAGGAGGAATAACAGTTTTCAGCCAAACGCTTCACTAGAAAAGGAAATGTGGGTTGGCCACTGCCACAGGATTCCCAGCAGCAGTGGATGCTGAACGGTTGGGGGTTGTGGGGCTGCCCCGGGACCCACCTTGTCCTCAGCCTCTGGCCCTGGGGCCACCTCTCAGCACAGGAGGGTCACCCAAGGTTACCTGTGCTGGGATGCTTGGATGGTGTGACTCAGGGATCCTTGTGCCTTCTCTGGCTTCCAGGTGTGACCCCTCCCAGGAGAGGAGCAGTTTTCTCAGGAGTTAGCTTTCCTTTAACAAAGAGCAGATCCTTGTTCCACGACCTCCCCTCTCTCAAAGATACTCTGCACTGCCAGCTGTCCTCAGCTCCCAGCACCCATCAGAGAGCACAATTAGCCCAGCTCCAGCCCAACAGTGTGGGTCAGAAGAGAGCAGCGCTGCCTTTGCATCCCCCATTCCAAGAAAAAGCCTCTTTTGGGCTTTATTTCCAAGTGATGTAACTAAAACAAACCCATGGCTGCCTCCACCTTCCCAGGCATCGTGAGGCAGCTCTTCCAGACCGCAGGGCCCTCCTGCATCCCTGTTTCTCACCCGTAATTCGGGGGTCAGCTCTTTTGGTGGAGGTAAATGGTGAGTTTGCAGGAACAAGCGGTGTTTGGGAAGCGTGCCCAGCCTGGCAGAGCGGGCAGCTGAGCGGCAGCATTGCTGGGACAGGCTGGAGCATCGGACTGTCTGGAATGTGGAATGTAAACAGAGCACGTTACCAGCAACAGCCCAGCTTCGTGGTAGAACCCAAACCTACCACGCTGTCTCTTAGGAGCTGCAAAACCCACGCTCCTGCCTGCTTGAGCTGCAGCCCAGGGGCACTTGTCACTTGTTGGATCAAATGGTGACTGTAGATAAGCTGTGTCCCTTCTCCTGCCCAACCCTGGCATTTTCAGCTATTGAAAGGCTGGCCTCAGCCTCTGTAGCTTGCACCCAGCTTTAGGAAGTGACATAAACATGCGGTGCTGGGAGCCAGAGAGCTTGGGCTGCGCTCCCAGGTCTGAGGAGGGAAGCACCTTGTGTTCCTCTGAGTCACCTGCCTGCCCGCCTTGCTCCGGAGAAGCACAGCAGGGAGTGACTCCAGGGCTGGCTATTTAAATGTTTTCATGCCTTAATGTTTTCAAACATGTTAAACAAATGAACACAAGCATTCTGCTCACCAGAAGCTGTGTTTGCAGGACAACTCCCAAAGACTGTTTGGCCTGAATTCTTGAGGCAGGACTGGTGAGCATGAGCAGGGGCGGATCAGCCAGCAAAGGAGAGGAACCAGTTGTGATCCCACTCACCCCAAGCTCTACAGAGTCATCACGAGGTCAGCCGGCCCGATGACCTGAAATAAAATCCAGTAGCTTCAGCCCATGACTCCCCGTTCCTCTGCAATGGGAACGTGCCGGGCTCCCCTGGGACCTGGCTCTGAGGTGCTCCACGATGGGAGAAGGATGGTGCAGGTAGAACCCGGGTTAGGTGATGAAAAGACACGAGTGCAGGTGACAGGGAGCTGTGGCCAACACCAGGCCTAAGACCAAGATCCTTTGTCCTGAACCTAGTGGGAGTCTTATGGACTCTCCATCACCCTCACCACCTGGATAAGGTTCTTTTGCTCCAGATCCTCTTCTTCCTGAAGAAGCGAAATAGCATTTTCTCTGTTTTCTGGAGGGGAAGGTTATGCAGTGGGAAAGTGGCTGCCAAGTACACCAACATGAAAATCTGCCAACTTCTGCCTTTTCTCTCACCTTCTCCAAGATGCCGACAGATGTGTGGTAGTTACTGTCCTAAGAGATCTGGGCTTAGATTTATTAGACGATGTGGTTTTGGGGGATGAGAAAAAGACCCTAAAACGTGTAGAGAATGAACATGCAGCACCAAGGCAGCAAAAATCATACCCTGGATGTGGACTGGAGGGCAGAGTTGTTTGACGGGACCTGTGAAACAGACTCTCTGCTGAAGTGACCCAGCCCGAGGTCCCCTGGTTCTGTGGGCACCTCCTTCTGCCTCCCACCAGTGAACCATTGCAGGTCAGTTAAGCCACACTTTTTATTGTATTGTATTCCATGCATTATGTTCAGGTTTTATAGTATGACAGAGGGAAGGATAAAGATAAAATGTTAGACATAAACAAAAGCAGAAAGGTCATTTGTAACAGGTCCTGAGAAGGAAAGGCACATCGTAACCACTGAATTCAACAGAACGGAAACCTTGGACAGAGGAAGACGACGCTGGGAAGCGGACGAGGGATGGGGGATTCAAGTTGGGCAGTGGGGAAGCAGGTTTGACAAACAACCTGCATTTCCCTGCCCACCAAGGTCTGTAGTTCAAGGTTCGGGGACCTCCATTCAACCAAACCACTTCCACGCTCCCGTTGCCGGAGAGAGTCCAGGATCCCCAACTCCCTCCAGGCTTAGTCAGCACCAAGGGGCAGCACAGGACTCAAAGCTCCTTCCTGCAGAGAGCAGCTGGTGGAGAGGCAGAAGCTGCCCAACACTGAGGGACCCTGAGCCATCTCCTGCCTGGCAGCACCAGCTCCTAGGAGCACCGTGGCTCGTGGCATCGCTGGTGACCTGTGGGTATTGCTATTTGCTGACGTCAAAGACCAGAGGGAAGGGAAGGCCGGGGCAGAGGGTGGGTACAGCAGTGAAACGGTTGGTTGGCACAGACACTGGCACACATCTCCGTCAGGTCAGACGCCGGAAGGGTTGTAGCACCTCAAAGGGAAGCAGCAGCAAAACCACGTGCTGTGCCTGACTTAAGGCAGCGATCGCCACTTGCGATCCAGCGCCGGGAAGCACGAGGATCCTGCCCGAGCAGCACGAAGGGCTCCAGAGCCAGGTTTGGATGCTGGGACCACAGCACACCCTCCAGCCAGCCGTTCTCGGGCGGCAGACGCGACGGGCTACTTCTGGGAACTGTCACACAGTGGAAACGAGCCCAAAACCAGGGCAGAGGCTTGCAGCACCTGGCTCACGCTGCTGCTCACACGAGGCAGCCAAGCACGCCACTCTTCCAAGCACCCAGCCCCACTCTGACAAAGATATGACTGTGTCTTATCTTGGCTTGCAAGAGAGGAGACGGTTCAGCTTCACCTAGGGAACAAGAGCAAGGACAGTTCTGTCATCACTTGGCTGTAACAGAGCCGGCCTCGCTCCTGTAACTAGATGTTGAAGCTTCTGCATGTTAAAGGGTGAACGTTTAGCAGCCCAGATTTCTTCTCCAGGCCCTTTTCAGTTTGTTCCCTGCGACCCTTTCCCAGTGCTTCTAAGCCATCCTGAAGGTCACAGCCAGGCTGAAGTAAGCAGCACAGGGGCAGAAACGGGAGGCAGTGGCAGGGCTGAGCCCGATGCTTTTCCTGAGCAGCGCAAGCCGGAGATGGGTCCACCACCGGGCACAGGTCCCTCCCTAGGCAGGTGGTAGACACAGGGAGGGGAGTTTAGGAGGTTGTACTCAAGCTGGTGGGCAGCAGGCAGCCCAGAAGCAGAGGCAGGCGTCAGGGCTTCGCCTCGAGCCGGTGGCTGGGAAGAACAGCTCAGGGCCTCCTTGGCTGAGATCAGGCACAGGGTCTCCTCTCCTGGTTGGGCTGATCAGAAGCGAAGGTTGTAGGAGCTTTTGTCTTTGCCACCGTGGACTTTGGGCTGGAATCTGGGAGAGGGCTGAGCTGCCTCTTGCCCAGGGCTTCACTCGGTCCGTGGCAAAGATTGTAAACTTTAGTGCCTGCTGAGAGATAAGCCAGGTCTGGATTTGTCCTCTGGGCGAAAGGCTCTCTATCTGGTTCTGCCCAGCTGCAGCTGCTCGGGGCCAGCAGCACCATCTCCCCCAGCACAGCCCAGCCCCAGGACACTGCAACAGCCCCGGAGCTTAGGGGGAGATGCTCTGGGGTCTAACTCAGGCCCTGGAAAGCCTGGGCAAGGCAGGATAGGCAGCAAGCCAGACCCAGGCAGCGCCCCACCACCACAGAGTCACCTCTGCATCCGACTGCAGCCACGCTGAGCTGTGCTACAGGGTCATCATCTGCAGAGGTAACAGCGTGACTCAAAGGTGTTCCTGCTGCTGGCTGAGGACCCCATGGTGCTGCCAGCACCCAGGGCATGGAGCTGCAAGGAGGCCACTAGAGCAGAGGGGTGATGCCCTGAGCCAGGGCTTCTTTCCAAAGGCTGTTAAGGAGCAGCGATCAGCACCCAGCGATCGGTAGAGGCAGGCAGCTCTCTAGCACCGAGCCCTGGAGACTGGCCAGGAGCAGGTCAGCTCAGGCCTTACAATCTGGGGCACAGAGCTGGAGTTGAGGGAGATGGGGGGGAGCCTTCCTCTTCAGCTGCAGGAAACCACCCTGGTGCCTGCAAAAGCATGCTGTGTCCCCAGTTGCTTAGGCCAGGGCTGGCACTCTTCTCCTGAGCAGGCTGTTTCCACACCGGTGCGGTCAACAACGCCAGCAAGGAGCAGAGATGGGAATATGGCCCGTGACCCTGCGGCGATGCCAGGCTGGGGTGACCCTCCTCACATGGCTCCTGTCTCTAGTCTCAAAGGCCTCGCCATCCCAGTGTCTCCACAACTGGTGCAACAAAGCCTCGAAGGTACCACCACGGCCCAAACGTTTTCATCTGTGCTCCACGTGAGCTTGTGCAAGGCTCAGTGCCCATGATGCTCCAGGGGATGAACCTGCTATGGGGCTGGGGCTCCTCCAGCACCTCCCTCTGTTCAACAAGGCTTAATCCACAGCATCTCCCCCAGCTGCTGGGAGGAAAGGGGGACTGGTATCCCACAACCACCCCTAACCAACATCCCCCAGCGAGTTCAGAGCTGTTGCCAAGCGGAGGGGAGAAGATGAGGTGCAGATCAAGTCATCCCCTGTTTTTATGATGGAGTTTGGTGGAAAAATCATCCTCTTCCATCCCCTGGCTTGGGAAGAGCACCAGGGGGCACCACGTGTGCCCGGAGCTAGCCCGGCCCAAGGGCTATAGCCATGCTCACAGGCAGGCAGAGAGGAGGAGGTCGTGCCCACACTCGTGCACCACATGGATGTGCTTAAGAAAAAAATATGGAAATTGTGAGTGTGGGGAAAGGGGTTTCCTGAGACCGCAGAGAAGCAAAGGCTGCGTTGAACAGTCAGGGACAGGCGTGCTGGTGTCAGAGCAGTCCTGCCTTAAGGCTGCAAGTGTTCCAGATACTGCGGCAGCGGGTTCTCCTTGACGTACTTCTGAATGTACCAGCACGTCAGGTGAGCTTTCAGGTCCTCCTCCACCACGAAGTCCAGGGCTGCCTGCAAGCAAACGGAGAGGACAGATGAGTTACAACCAGCACCCACAGCCTACGCTCGCCTCTTGAAGCCTCAGAGGGGGCCGGAGTCCTGTGCCCCACATACAGCTGGGGGAAATGGCACGCTGCCCTCACGCACCCCCTGTGCAAGGCAGGTGGAGGGAGAGGGCTGGGGGGAGAGCACAGCCATCCTGCCACAGCCTCCACAGGGTTCCCAGTTTAACCAGTAGTCCAAAAGCAGGGCCCAAGGCAGGAAAAGGGCTCGTGATGGCCTTGAAGCCTTGAGATGAGAGGGCCCAGCTCCCAGGAGAGGTGCTGCACCAGCCCCTGCGAGGCGGGCACGAGAGCCGCTC